>CM055118.1:241968712-242313712 GCA_029206835.1 Rana muscosa | reverse complement strand
CTTGGGTGTGATAGTTTCACAGGGGGGAAGGACTCCAGACCCAAACAAATGTGAAACTATCAGGAAATTGCCAAGACCAATCACTAAAACTGCGCTGAGACAATTCCTGGGGATGGTCGGTTTCTGCAGGGACTTCATTGAAGGCTTTGCAGAAAAGGTAAGACCCCTGTATGATTTTCTCAAAGGAGACCAGTAGGAAACAGACCCCTTAGACTGGTTGGGAGAGCATGAGCAAGCTTTCACCAAGCTAAAGGTGAGTTTGATGCCGGTCCCAGCCTTGAGCAATCCCTTTGCACTACAAGTATATGCCTCTGCAGTAGCAATAACAGCGGTATTGCTGCAGGAGAGGCAGGAAAAATTGGTACCTGTGGGATACTGGTCCAGGGTACTAAGCCCGGTAGAGAGGGGATTTGATGAATGTGTCAGAAACCTTTTGGCAGTGCACTGGGCGGTTCTCGCCACAGAGCATGTTGTGGGGTTTGGCAAAATCATTTTGCAGACACCCCATTCTCCGATTAAAATGCTTTTGGAACGTACACTCATTGGAGTATCCTCCCAAAGGGTAGCCAGATGGCTAGTGGATTTAACACCCAGAAATCTCGCTGTGACCCACAATGCCACCTACACTCTCCCACAATTGATGCAATATGAGGGGGAGCAGCATGACTGTGGGGAGGTACATCGGACCAGAACACAGGAGGTATTCAGGTTAGCAACAGGTAATGGAAACCTTAAAATCTGGGTGGATGGATCAAGGTACTGGGATGAAGGAAGTTTTCACACAGGGTATGCCCTGTGGTGCCCCCAGACCAATGAGAAAATCATGACCAAATGCCCTCGAAGCTTTTCTGCCCAAAGAGCTGAACTGGAGGCAGTGAGAGAGGCCATCACGCATTTCAGTTCAGGTCCCATAACCATACTCTCTGACAGCGCCTATGTAACAAGGTCTCTGATCGAATACATGCCTTTGTGGCAGTCAAGGAGCTTCAGTGATGCCTCTGGGAAAGACTTGGTACATAGTTTGGTGCTAAGAGATACAGTGGGGAGAACAAGTATTTGATACACTGACGATTTTGCAGGTTTTCCTACTTACAAAGCATGTAGAGGTCTGTAATTTTTATCATAGGCCCTCTTCAACTGTGAGAGACGGTAGCTGAAAAAAATCCAGAAAATCACATTGTATGATTTTTAAATAATTAATTTGCATTTTATTGCATGACATAAGTATTTGATACACCAGAAAAGCAGAACTTAATATTTGGTACAGAAACCTTTGTTTGCAATTACAGAGATCATACATTTCCTGTAGTTCTTGACCGGGTTTGCACACACTGCAGCAGGGATTTTGGCCCACTCCTCCATACAGAGCTTCTCCAGATCCTTCAGGTTTCAGGGCTGTCGCTGGGCAATACGGACTTTCAGCTCCCTCCAAAAATTTTCTATTGGGTTCAGGTCTGGAGACTGGCTAGACCACTCCAGCACCTTGAGATGCTTCTTACGGAGCCACTCCTTAGTTGCCCTGGCTGTGTATTTTGGGTCATTGTCATGCTGGAAGACCCAGCAACGACCCATATTCAATGCTCTTACTGAGGGAAGGAGGTTGTTGGCCAAGATCTTGTGATACATGGCCCCATCCATCCTCCCCTCAATACGGTGCAGTTGTCCTGTCCCCTTTGCAGAAAAGCATCCCCAAAGAATTATGTTTCCCACTCCATGCTTCACGGTTGGGATGGTGTTCTTGGGGTTGTACTCATCCTTCTTCTTCCTCCAAACACGGCGAGTGAAGTTTAGACCAAAAAGCTCTATTTTTGTCTCATCAGACAACATGACCGTCTCCCATTCCTCCTCTGGATCATCCAGATGGTCATTGGCAAACTTCAGACGGGCCTGGACATGCGCTGGCCTCAGCAGGGGGATCTTGCGTGTGCTGCAGGATTTTAATCCATGATGGCGTAGTGTGTTACTAATGGTTTTCTTTGAGACTGTGGTCCCAGCTCTCTTCAGGTCATTGACCAGGTCCTGCCGTGTAGTTCTGGGCTGATCCCTCACCTTCCTCATGATCATTGATGCCCCACGAGGTGAGATCTTGCATGGAGCCCCAGACCGAGGGAGATTGACCTTCATCTTGAACTTCTTCCATCTTCTAATAATTGCGCCAACGGTTGTTGCCTTCTCACCAAGCTGCTTGCCTATTGTCCTGTAGCCCATCCCAGCCTTGTTCATGTCTACAATTTTATCTCTGATGTCCTTACACAGCGCTCTGGTCTTGGCCGTTGTGGAGAGGTTGGAGTCTGTTTGATTGAGTGTGTCGACAGGTGTCTATTATACAGGTAACGAGTTCAAACAGGTGCAGTTAATACAGGTAATGAGTGGAGAACAGGAGGGCTTCTTCAAGAAAAAATAACAGGTCTGTGAGAGACGGTTTTCTTACTTGTTGGTAGGTGATCAAATACTTATGTCATGCAATAAAATGCAAATTAATTATTTAAAAATCATACAATGTGATTTTCTGGATTTTTGTTTTAGTTTCAGTCTCTCACAGTTGAAGAGTACCTATGATACAAATTACAGACCTCAACATGCTTTGTAAGTAGGAAAATCTGCAAAATCGGCAGTGTATCAAATAATTGTTCTCCCCACTGTATATGGGAAAGAGCAAGTGTGGAACCTCAGAGAGTGGCTATCATTAAGGTGAGAGCGCACCAAAGAGGTGGAGAGGAGGTTACTGTGAGCAACAACAAGGCAGATGAGCTGGCAAAAGAAGGAAGCCCTGATAGGAGTCAAGTGGACACCCTATGCTGCTGAAGGGAGGCAGGCCTGGGAGGAACATAATTTTGAGGAGCAGGAGGTGAAAGCAGGTTGACATGAACTCCTGCCGGTGCTAAGGATGCCTACCCCATGTTTAGCAGTTGAACAAAATAAGTATGAGGCCTTGAGCTCAATCAAAAATCAGCTTAGAATAAAAGCGGCAGATGCTCCCCAAAATTATGTATTGGACTTGTTAGGGCAGAAGTGGGGGCAGGGGGGAGAAAGGTCCGGATAATATCAGAGAGTCGTAAGTAACCAGAGACATACCAATGGGGTCACCATGGCGATTTGCAATTACAAAGTTTCTTTCGCTTTTGGACGATTTAATCCTAACTTAACATCTCAAGGACTGGCGTATAAACTAGACTTGCAAAATATCATACCTCAATCCCTCCAGCCGTTTGTGGATGCAACTATATATATGAATGAAATGGGTTATTGGTTAGGAAAAAATTACAATCTATCCAAACCTTGGCAAACAAGGGACGTAGGATTTGGGGTTTTTGGTGAAGAATTGAAAGAAGGGAAGTATGTTTTTATGTGTTGCATATATTGGCATAACCAAAGTAATAGGGTGCAGAGGCCCAGGAGGCTGACACTTAGGCATAGTAAGGTGTCTGTTGGCCAAACTAGGTAGCTCCAGATGACACATCAACGGGGTGAAAATTTCCTTGTGGGAGCGGTATCCCAGTCTTATCAGTCCTACAGAGAAGCTCTCGGTAAATGGACATGTGGGACACCAGAATTGGACATGGGGGAGATACGCCTGGTTGATGTCTCACCTGAGAGGTTGAAACCCTGCACAGGTAATGCCAGTGACCACACACAGGGCATGCTCCGTTAGAGAAAGGGTAACCACTACAAATAGATCTAAGCTTGTCCCAAACGCTGGCTACCAGGGTACCGTATACCTTCACCACATGGCACTTCAATGTCTCGCAGTGGTTGATAAAATCCTATTACCCTATATGTGCTAAATATACTCTGAATCAAGTGCGGTCAGTATATCAGTGGCTTGCTCCCAGAGACGTGCGGACACAGAGTGAGGTTCATGCAGGACGGAAGAGGAGGGATGTATTCAGCACTATATTGGGGGGGAATAGGAGTTGGGATAGGCATTGTTAATAGAGTGGACATCGATCTCCTAAGGTACAAATTCTCTGTCATAGCTTCAGACAGCAAGCGGGGCTTTGTTACTCAGAGAGAGATCAATGACATTCTCAATAACATTCAACAACGTCACATAAATACCCAGGTAAAAGTGGCTCAAGATTTTATCCGCCATTTTAAGAGGTTAGTAGTTAGTGTGGTAATACATGGCAAAAATATGTCATGGGCTCTGGCGTGCACGCAGAGGCAGGCGGAATTATCAACCAACATCAAGCTGGTTGTACAATCCCTGTATGAGGGGCAGTGGCCTTATGAGTTAGCATCACAGCTCAGTAAGATTTTACCAAAGCACATCTCTTACACTAATCCAAGGTGGTGGTCAAATGCCTGTATGGGCTGTACTAATTTGGATTATGAGAGATGCCATGCTTCCTCATTGATCCCATATACAGAAGTACAGACTCAGTCTGTGTATTCGGTGGTATCAATGGGCTTGCTGACTGGGGATTCTACTTTGTTGCATCTGAGGCTAAATTACCCACATGTGATCAGAGAGGATGGGAGCTGGAGGCAGGTTGATATTTCCCTCTGTCGGAGGCATGACCATGACGTCCTGTGTATGCCAGGTCAATACACGGTGGTGAATGAGAAATGTTGGGAAGATGTTTCGCTCTGTGTTCTGGATGGGGAAAACATTGCCGGGAAGGGAACACCGGTGTATTATTTGGGACATAGTAGAGTTTGTTTCTTTGTCCTAAAGGATACTAATGTAACGTTAGTCATGGAACTAGGATGTTCTGTGAACCTGACACTAGCTAGAGGAGCATGGTGTACCCTTGGCGGTGTCTCCGAAATCCAGACACAGGAATGGAATTATGTGGTACCGCATATCGCCAATCTGTCTGTGGATGTCAACCATAACCGCCCTGTTAATCTGAGAGCCCTGAACCTTGGTATGGGAAGGAAGATACAGAAATGGTTAACAGATTGGTATAGAGATGAGAGCCTAATGAGGATGCTGCAGCAAGAGAGAGCTAATGCTACTATAGACATCCACCATGATCAGAATGAAATAAAGGGGGTGGTGCATCAACTAGAAAATGATGCGGGAGGGTCTTGGTGGGAGGTAGTATTTGGACATTCCAGTAAGGCCAACAGTATTTTGAATTATTTGATACATCCCGTTGTAGTATTGCTCATTATTGCTGCAGTTTTGTCATTGGTTCAAGTTGGTATGTGTTGTTGGACTCAACATTTATATAGGAAAGTCTTGCATTTATCTATGCAAGTTGAGTGACGAATCGGTGGTGAGGTCTCTTCATACAAGTTAGAGGCTTTGCAGCTAATTCAGAGCACTGAAATACCACTGACATGCCAGAATTGCGGTAGGGAAGGCCATTGTGAACGAACCTGCCTAATCCCGACCCGTATTTACAGTGAAGAGTTATAGGAGGTTGGGAGCAGGATACGTTATTTGATGGGTCATATGTATATATGTATATATTATGATAATGGGTTGATTTATGTTATGGTGTAGTGTGATAAAGGTGTATTTTTGGCTAATAATATGGGCAAGTAAGGTCCTCATTGAGACTCTGTATCTGAAAGATGGTTGAGATGTTGCTCTGAGTGTGTGCTGGTGAATGGTGAGTGAATGGATCCCCTTGCCGGTACTATACCCCTTCATGAAGATGTCAGG
Source organism: Rana muscosa (assembly GCA_029206835.1). NCBI lineage: Eukaryota > Metazoa > Chordata > Amphibia > Anura > Ranidae > Rana > Rana muscosa. The sequence goes on along the minus strand of CM055118.1, from coordinate 242,308,095 downwards.
AAGAAGAAGATACAGAAGATACAGAATGGTGACATGGAAGCTGTCACGGAAGAATGATGTTGGTGTGTCACCCAGTAGCAAAGCGGCACGTGTTGGGAAGCACAGCTCGTTAGGACTGTTATGGACTGTTCCATAGGAGCTGTTTCTGAGGCCTATGTTGAGAGGCACAACACAGTAAAACCATTATGGACTGTTCCATAGGAGCTGGTTCTGAAGCCCATGTTGAAAGGCAGTTAAAGACTGTTCCATAGGTACTGGTCAGGAAACACAGGTTGGGAAGTGACATGCGTTAAGACATTTATGGACTGGTCAATAGGAGTCGTGTCTGGAGATGGATGTTGTGCGCCCTTTAGGCGCAAAGCGGAATATGTTGGAAGGCAACACAAATTAATATAATTTCTGGATTTTGTACATATTCTGTTTTCTTTCCCAACGGTCAGACAAGCTGAGGCTTGCAGTGTCCTGGAGGACAGGATGCCCCTCCCCCTTAGGTTGGAATGTAGCCTGTTAAACCTTTACATTTACATGATAGTAAAGGCTCCAAGCTGTCTGCGAGAGCCTTTGATTAGCCCCTCCATAGGAAGTGCAACTGCCAACATAAATTGCAATGATCAAAAGGCCAGCAAGCTGTTGGAGATGATATGGGCAATACTGCCCCCAGTGACCAAGTATGGCAGGACAGTCAGTAATAAGGACGATGGTCCTGGAAATGCAACGATTGGTCCAAAGGCAAATGGGCTGGCAATGGGAGGGAGTTTGAATGAGCCACGACTGAGGTTCTTTAAAACAGGATGGTTTGAATGAGAGATCTCTTTTTTCCATCTGGAGCTCAGCCATCAAGGACTCTACCTAGAGGAGGTGATAAGAATCTTTCATTATTAGCATTATTGTTATAGGCTTTATAGATATCTGTTGTTGTTAGTATATGACATTCCTACTTTTAAAGGAAATAAATGTAACTTGCTTACTAAGCAAATGCGTCTGTCTTCATAGTTAACATTGTTTCATTAGGCCTAGCATACTCTGATAGGTTAGACTAGCAATAAAGGGACATACACATTAATACATTCAAGCAATAGTTATATATAAGTTCAGCAGAGTGTATAATATTGCATCGGTTATATCAGAGACCCCCTTACATCAAAGTTCCCATCAAAGTCCCCCTTACATGGTAGTCTCCCTTACTTCTGAGTCCCCATCAGAGTACTAGCCTTACATCAGGGTTCCCATCAGAGTACTCCCTTTACATCAGTGTCCCCATCAAAGTCCCCCTTACACGGTGGTCCTCCTTACATCAGTGTCCCTATCAGAGCCCACTTATGTCAGAGTCCCCATCAAGGTTTCCCTTACATGGCAGTCCCTCTTTACATCAAGGTCACCATCAGTGCCCCCTTCCCCTTTACATCATGGTCCCCTTAAAACCCCCTTTACATCAGAGTCCCCATCAAAGTACCCCTTCCTTGGTAGTCCCCCTTACATCAGAGTCCCCCCTTGAATGTGAGTCACCATCAAAGTCCCCTTTACATGGTAGTTCCCCTTATATCAGTGTCCCCCCATTAGATGAGAGTCTCTATCAGAGTCCCTCCTCACATTAGGGTCCCCATCAAGTCCTCCCGTATATCAGGGTCACCATCTTACATCAAAGGGATGAATACAATTTTGCAGAGAGTTGAATTTGGCCCACAGGCCAAAGTTTGGAGACCACTGTTTTACAGCATTATGAATTGTGGAACATGACCGGAGAAAATTCATGCATCCAGCTTGTTCTCAATAGGAATGTTGGCACATAAATCAGTTTGGATGGTTATCAAATGACATCGCTTTGTTCCTGACAATCTACACAACACAGAAGAGAGGAGCACAGCTGTATACATGCAATGTGTCACCAACAGAATTTGGTGTTGCAGGGTTCCGCTTTACACTTAAATGTTGTGCCTGGTTTGGTAATCACATTAATGAAGGTGCCCTGGCTGTGCTTTGCACATATAAAGGACAGAGTTGGGTGCCTTTGGAAAAGGCCCGGACGAGGAGTGCTTTGAAGAAAAGGAGCAGATGAAATATGTGAACTTTGGGTCATTCGCTGCACCACAAACTAATCTGATCTGACATTGGCTTATTTTTGTCTTTTGTCACAGAGCGATGCAGAGGAATCTGAATCCCTCCGATCCAGGGAGGTGATTTCCTTCTAGTTGGGCGCAGACTATATCATGTAGGCCAGTGACCCTCTTTCCTAATAAATCAGCAAACCGCTCTTTCCAACCAACCAATCAGCTGCCAAGATCTAAGCTCAGTGGGCAGCAACACAGTCTAGACATGTGTGGAAGTGCCCTAGGGCCGCTAGTGAATGAGCTTTTGATAAACAAGTCAGTTATTTGTATGCGTCTGTGCTGTAGACAGCAGATCAAACAGGGAGCATATAAACAGAGTACCTGTACATTATATGATTACAGGGAGCTTTTATTGGCCTCTTGAGTATAAATGTCTTGGCATTGTCTTTTCATGACTTCACATGAGCACCATTTTTAGAGAATGCAGTTTATAGAAATATATATGACATATACACTTCAGCTCTGGATGATTTACCCCTCTTCATGACCAGGCTATTTTTTGTGATACAGCACTGCGTTATTTTAACTGACAATTGCACGGTCGTGCAACGCTTTACCCAAATAAAATTGATGTCCTTTTTTTCCCACAAATAGAGGTATCTTTTGGTGGTATTTGATCATCTCTGCGGCTTTTATTTTTTGCGCTATAAACAAAAAAAGACAGACAATTTAGAAAAAAAAAAAATTTTTACTTTTTGCTATAAAACGCCTCCAATAGAAAAAAAATAAAAAATCTAATTTCTTCATCAATTTAGGCCAATATGTATTCTGCTACATAGTTTTTGGTAAAAAATCCCAATAACCAATTGATTGGTTTGCGCAAAAGTTATAGCATCTACAAACTATGGGATGTATTTACGTACTTCCAAACACTGTTTTCATGCCAATAGAGGAAGTGATGCAATGTTTAATTTTTAACCACACCTCTACTGGACACAACCCTACTGTACAAAATCGGGTCACGCCAATTACGAAAAGAGCAGTTGTTCCTGACAGCACACGTTCATTTGTTCGGAGAAAAATGCCTTTCAACAGGTACAATAGAAAGCACAAAATGGCAGCCATGGTAATTGGAATAATAGCCTTGGATGAGGAGAAGAAAAAAAGAAGAAATAGAAGGAAGAGCAGAGTATGGACAAAAAAATGGCTCCTTCAACGTGAGAAATTCTCACATGTAAACCTACTGACAAACCTGAGGGAAAATAATCCTAAAGATTATCGAAATTATTTGCGGATGACACAGGAGTCATTAGAGATGCTGTTATAGCATGTGCAGCCACATATCACCAAACAAGACTCCTGTATGAGAAAGGCTATCAGCACAGAGGAGAGGCTCATGACAACCCTCCGTTTCTTGGCAACAGGCAGGTCCTTTGAAGAAGGTTTGATAAGACCAAGATAAACTTATTTGGTTCAGATGGTGTCAAGCGTGTGTGGTGGCAACAAGGTGAGGAGTACAAAGACAAGTGTTTGTTGCCTACAGTCAAGCATGGTGGTGGGAGTGTCATGGTCTGGGGCTGCATGAGTGCTGGCGGCACTGGAGATCTACAGTTCATTGAGGGAACCATGAATGCCAACATGTACTGTGACATACTGAAGCAGAGCATGATCCCCTCCCTTAGGAGACTGGGACACAGGGCAGTATTCCAACATGATAACGACTCCAAACACACCTCCAAGGTGACCACTGCCTTGCTAAAAAAGATGAGGGTAAAGGTGATGGACTGGCCAAGCATGTCTCCAGACCTAAACCCTATTGAGCATGTGTGAGGCATCCTCAAACGGAAGGTGGATGAGCGCAAGGTCTCTAACATCCCCCAGCTCCTTTATGTCCTCATGGAGGAGTGGAAGAGGACTCCAGTGGCAACCTGTGAAGCTCTGGTGAACTCCATGCCCAAAAGGGTTAAGACCGCACCAAATATTGACACTTTGGGTCCAATTTGGACATTTTCACTTGTGGGCTGAATACAAACGCATTACACACTTTTCACATATTTATTTGTAAAAAAATGTGAAAACCATTTATCATTTTCCTTCCACTTCACAATTATGTGCCACTTTGTGTTGGTCTATCACACAAAATCCCAATAAATTGCATTTATGTTTTTGTTTGTAACATGACAAAATGTGGAAAATTTCATGGGGTATGAATACTTTTTTAACGCAATGTATTAAGCTTATGATCTACCAAAACCTCCAGATCCTTCTCCACTATGGATCCCCCACATAGCCAGGAAGAAATCACATGGCCTATATGATATGTTCATAGTGATCTCTGACCAGGACATAGACATGAAGGGATCACATGGCCCCTATGGTAGGGTCATAGTGATCTCCGACCAGGACATAGCCATGCAGGGATCACATGGCCCCTATAGTAGGTTCATGGTATTCTCCAACCAGGACATAGACAGGAAGGATTGCATGGCTCCTATGAGTGGTTCATAGTGATCTCTGACCAGGACATAGACAGGAAGGGATCACATGGCCCCTATTGGTAGGTTCATATTGATCTCCAACCAGGACATAGCCAGGAAGGGATCACATGGCCCCTTTGGTTACAGAATTTGTTCACAACTGGCTAAAACTTTTGCACAGTACTAAAGAGGGAACACTGTATATACAGATATGATGGGAAGGGGGAGTAACACTTACCAGGTGAGGCAGCCATCTTGTGAGATTGCGTTGGCCAGGAATCGAACCTGGGTCAACTGCTTGGAAAGCAGATATGCTCACAACTCCACCACCAACGTGAGGTAGCATGTCTTTGGAGTGTGGGAGGAAACCAGAGTATCCAGAAGAAACCCACGCAAACACAGGGAGAACATTCAAACTCCATGCAGATAGTGTCCTGTTCAGGATTTGAACCATGGATCCCAGTGCTGCAAGGCTAACCACTAAGCCTCTGTGCTGCCCATATGTAGCCTCTGTTCTCTAAGGCCTGCCCCCACAGAGCGGGGTCAATCAGTGATGTACACTCAAAGCACTTAGGAGGTGAAGCAGCCATCTTGGGTGCACAGAATGAAGCCTTTTAACCTACCAGCATGTCTTTGGACTGTAGGAGGAAACCCACACAAGCACAAGGAGAACATGCAGACTCCATACAGACAGTGTCCTGGTCAGGATATGAACCAAACACCCTAGTTCTGCAAGGCAGAAGTGCTAACTACTAAGCCTCTGTGCGGCCAGATCTTAAAGCAGAACTTCGGCTTTAAATTTTTTAAAGGACCTGGAGATATGGGTCCATATTGTAGAGTTATGAATCTTTCATATTCTGTCCTGTAGGGGGAGACTCTGAATTGTTCCCATTCCATCCACCCTACCCATTGAGCCATCCATATTTCTCCTTGGGTTACGATATTCTTTTTTTTTTAAATCAAATGTTTTTTATTGCTCACATAAAAAAAATACGAGGTACAAAAATATGCAGCATATTATGTCTTTTACAAATAGCAATATAGGTTTTTGACATTCCTTGGTCACATCTAAAATCACATACATTAAACAATCCGCTCAGAATTTCAAATAGCATAGGGTGAACTGTACATCAGACTATACCCGCAGATGCCGGTGGGAGCATGCTACACACCTCCCAACAGCCTCATCCTCACCAATTCCATGGGACTTAAACCCGGTACAGCAAGCCATGCATCCCAGAGCCTATCAAACTTTCCCGCGTTGCCCCTGTGCTGGTATATGTATTTCTCCATCAAAAGTGTTTTACCCATCTGCTGTATCCACAGCTGGACCGTAGGCGGCTCCGCAGACTTCCACAGTAGTAGAATAGTTTTTCTCGCCTGGAACAATGCCCTAGTAATTGCCATTCGAGTCACCTCCTCCGGGATCTCCCCCTCCAGTATTCCTAACAAGCAACATAAGGGGTCAGAAGGAACTTTGGTCTGGAACACCAAATTAAGCGTAGCCAGTACCTCCGTCCAATATCTATGGAGTTTGGGGCAACGCCAGAGGAGGTGAATCAGATCTCCAGGCACCGCCCTACATCTACCACATAGCGGATTGGGCAGTCTTCCCATCTTGAATAGCTTTACCGGTGTAAAATGTACTCTCAGTAGTATATATAGTTGGGATACCTTTTGTGCCACATTAAGCGAGCAGGCGTTTACCGCCTGCATTGCCTCCTCCCAGAGCTCCCCCTCTATAGGAGCAACATCCGCCTCCCATTGGCTCACCACGTTCATGGGGTGTCCCTCCAAAAACGAGGACAGCAGCATGTTATAGCACTGAGAGATGACACCCCTGGTCTCACAAGCGTCCTGCAGCATGTGAAAGACAGGGGTGGGGGACTGAACCCACTCCACTGCATCCCCCTGAGCCCTGACAGCATGTCGCAGCTGCAGGTAGTAAAACAGCATATTGGACGGGAGCGCAAATCTCGATTGAAGTACATGAAAAGGAAGTAAGGCTCCATTATGAAACACTTGTCTCAGGTGGGTTATACCTAATGATCTCCACTTAGGGCCCTGCTGAAGTTTGGCCAGTTCTGTGTAATTGCCGTTCCCCCATAGCGGGCTGTACCTAGTGAACCTCGTGACATTCTGGAGTTGTTTGGCCTTATTCCACACCTTCTGAAGGAGCGAATAAGTGGGCATCTTTTTAATTGATTTCTGAAACCGCTGAGCCTCCAGCCCCTCCGGCACCGTGTCGGCCCCCGAGCCAAGCAGCATCAGCCTAGCCGAGGAGCCCACAGGAGCCGGTACCATGGCACCTATCAGGTGCTGTTGTTGCGCTGCCAGATAGTATATCCAAGGGTTGGGGAGGGCAAGGCCCCCCCCTCCTTTGGTCGCTGTAGTTGTTCCAATTTGATCCGGGGGGGTTTGTTGTGCCACAATAATTGTCTAAAGAGGGAGTTGACGACCCTGAAGATTTTAAGCGTGATAACAACAGGAGCATTGTGCAGCAGGTACAGCAGCTGGGGCATTAGTATCATTTTAATAAGGTTCGTCTTGCCGGCCAGGGACATCCGTAGTCTGTTCCATATCTGTATTTTATCCCTGAATCTAGTCAATAAGGGGTATATATTCAGCTGACAGAATTCTGTGATCACCGGGGAGATGAATACACCCAAGTACTTAAATGAGGATACTATGGGGACCGGGCAGGAGGGCCCCTCACCTAACGCGGGGGCCCCATCCAGGAACATCAGAGCCGACTTGGACCAGTTAATTGTAAGGCCCGAGAAACGGCCAAACTCTGTGATAAGTGCCATGACCTGAGCCAGTGATTCATCCACATCTTCCAGAAAGAGGAGCATGTCATCGCCGTATAGCATAATTTTCTCGTGTATATTGCCATAGCGGAAGCCCCTGACCGACCGGCAGTCTCTCACCAGAGCTGCCAGGGGCTCAATGGCCAGAGCGAAGAGCAGGGGGGACAGGGGGCAGCCCTGCCTGGTCCCCCTGCCCAACGCAAAGGCGTGAGACATCCTGTCAGACATTCGTATGGCCGCCTGCCGCGAGCGGTACAGCAGCCTCACCCACCCTAGGAACCGGGGTCCGAACCCGAACTTGGCCAGTACAGCCCAGAGATACCGCCAGCCAACACTGTCGAATGCCTTATTGGCGTCAAGAGACAACAGTGCCCTGTGGCCGATGGATTCCGAGGGGGTCTGCATGTTCAAGTATAGCCGCCTAAGATTAGTTGCGGTGGAGCTGCGAGGCATGAACCCCGCCTGATCTGGGTGAATAATGGACAAGATAATTTTGTTAACCCTCATAGCCAATACCTTAGCCAGAATTTTAACGTCGCTCTGCAGCAGTGAAATGGGCCTATACGAGCCGGGATCCAAGGGATCCTTGCCTGCCTTTAACAACAGTATAATATTAGCTCTATTCATAGAAGGGGGCAATGCTCCGGACTTGAAGGAGGTGTTGAACACCGCAAGCAGCCTGGGCAGAATCACCTCGCCATATTGGACATAGGCCTCCATGGGGATCCCATCATCTCCCGGGGCCTTGCATGTGGGGAAAGATGCAACCGCCTCTCTCATTTCCTCCAGAGTGAGCAGGGCCTCCATCTCCGCGCGGGCCTGCCCACCCAGGAGTGGAAGCTCCACCGTTTCCAGATATTGTGATAGGTCCTCATCTGTATAATCATCACATGGCCTGTAGAGATCGCTGTAGAAGGACGCCAATTCCGCTATAATCTGCTCAGGGTCATTCACCAGTCGTCCCCGGGAGTCTCGGATCGCTCCAATCGCCGGGGAGGCCTGCTGTGACCTGGCAATCCTAGCCAGAAGCCTGCCCGTCTTCTCCCCCTCCTCATAGAAGGCCGACTAGTAAAGAACCTCTTTTTTTCTGCAGCGGAGGTTCTCAACCGGTCCAGGGAATCCTGGGCCGATATCCAAGCCTCCCTCACGGAATCAGTTGGATCCACTACAAATGCAAGCTCCAATTGTTTCACCTGGTCTTCGGCCCGCGCCAGACGAGTTGCGTTTGATGGCCGTGATTTCAGCGATAAAGGAACCCCTCAAACAGGCCTTAAAGGCATCCCAGCCCACCGCCGAGTTCTCCCCAAGGTGGTTGTCTAAAAAGTACTGATCAATCTGGCAAGTGACCCGGTCATGGGATGTGAAAAGTTTTAGCCAGTAGGCATTCAATTTCCACGGTGCCCTGGGCAGGGAGGAAGCGGGACGGGTAACCAAGTGAGCCGCCAGCGGGGAGTGGTCGGACACCCCTCTAGGGAAGTATCCTATCCTAGGGACCATATGCACAACCTGTTGGGACCCCACACATAGATCAATGCAAGATAATGAACCATGGGTTTTGGAAAAACATGAAAATTGTCTGGTAGTCGGGTATCTGGCCCTCCACACATCCACCCAGCCCACCCCTGCCAGCAGGCGGCTCAAAACAGTGCCCCTACCCCCCAGCGGTGGCTGAACCGGTGGATATCTATCCAACCTGGGGTCAAGGCATCCATTGAAATCCCCCATAATCATAATGGGGACATCGGGTTTGTTAACTAGATAAGACAGTAGTAATTGCAAAACCTCCCTAGAAAAGGGAGGGGGTATATACACAAAGGCAAGAATTATCATCACAGTAAACACTTTGCAATGCACAAAAACATATCTCCCATAGGGGTCTACCTCCACATCCAGTTCCTGGAAAGCCAGGGACTTGTGTACCAGTACACTCACCCCCCTAGAGTATGAGGTGTGAGTGGAGTGGTATGACATGCCCACCCAAGCAAATCCCAAACAACCAACCGTATCTTTTGTGAGGTGGGTCTCCTGGAGGCTCACAATAGCAGGGTGGAACTTTTTTAAACACGAGTTAAGCATTGTGCGTTTCAACGGATCATGAACCCCTCGAACGTTCCAAGTCACTACCGGGGTGGTGGCCATGGTGAGTGGAAAAAGTGGTCCTCGCCGGGGGCCAAAGGCTCCGGCACAAGAGTTCTGGGCATCCAGGCACTAGAGTCAGATAGGAGAGGGGTCATCACCAGTGGGCAGATCTTCAACGGGTGCGGGGAAGGGGTCAGAGCAGGAAAGTTCAGCAAGCACCGCGACATTGTGAGCAAGAGATAACTTTTAACCAGTCCTGAACAGCCTCTTCGAGCACGGATAACGTACCCGCTCGGGGAGGGGGCAGGCCATCCCCACTCATCCCCGGCTCCAAGGACTGTCAGGGAACCCGTGCCAACCGGGCACTGATAAACATGTCCCCACAACTGGGACTTCAGATAGTCAAATGTGGCAGACGGGGCATGCACCCCCCTCTGTGGCGCAATAGCCAGGGTAAACAAAGTGTAGTCTTCCAAACGCTCTCATTAATCGCTAACATTTGAGAAAAGGGTGAAATGTCCCGCTATGGGTAAGGCAGACTCAACTGGCCTGCAGGTAACATACCGACTTCACATGTGTTGATCCAGGGCCTCAGTCGCCCACATCAGCATCCCGGCGTCCCCGGAGGTCGTGTTCATTGCGATCCAGCCACTCCGCCGCCTCCGCAGCGGATTCAAAGAAGGAAGCTTGACCCCGGACTGTGATACGCAGCTTGGCAGGATACAGCATGGCATATGTAAGTTGTAGCCTCTGCAGACGTTTCTTTACATCAGCGAATTTAGCCCTCTTACGCTGCACTTCAGCAGAGAAATCCGGGTAAAACGAGATCCTAGCTCCATTGTAATGCACCGCTCCCCTTTCCCGTGCCAGTCTAAGTATAATTTCCCTGTCCTTATAGTTCAGGAGCCTGGCAAGCATTGATCTGGGTGGGTTGCCCGGGGGGAGGGGTCTGGGTGGTGTGCGGTGCGCTCTCTCCACCGCAAACAGCGTGGTGAATGCCTCTTTACCAAAGATTTCTTGGAGCCATGTTTCTGTAAAGGCCGTGGGGTCCCTGCCCTGCACCTTCTCAGGGAGCCCCACTATACGGACATTGTTCCTCCTTAGACGGTTCTCGATATCGTCGGTCTTTGCGTTCGCCTGCGCAGATTGCTGCAGCGCAGATCTGGCATCTCTGGTGAGGGGTGGGAGCTGGTCCTCCACTTCACTAATCCTACCCTCCACCGCCGTGGTCCTCTCTCTAATTTTCTGGAGGTCATGTCTAATAAGGGATACCGTTTTAGTAAGTGCCCCTACCTTTAAACTGTCCACAGAGGCTGTCACTGAGGTGGTGCAGCGGTGTACAGCTCGCAGGATCACTCAGTGTGGGCTGGGGTGCATCCTCCTGTAGTTCGTCAAAGATGTCATTGATGTGGTCAGACGAGTATTCTAGGGGCACAGTGTCATCCAGGGCAGAAGTGCCATTTTGCTCTAAGGCTCCCTGCACAGGCATCAGCGGTGGTGGGGGAAGAGAGCAGCTAGGGCCCTGTAATTTTTGGACATAGTAGAGCATGTCTCTGGGCTGCTCCCTCCCCTGCTGTTTGTTTGCCTTGGGCGGCTTACCGCTCGGGTCCTCCGCTCCACGCGTCGCTCTCTGAGGGAGAGGGGAGCCGGCGCCATCTTGGACGTCCATGGCCGCCGCTGCTGCAGCGCTCTTTGTCCCTTTGCGGGTCATGCAGGGCTCCGCCAGAGCCGATTCGACCTCCGCCGAGGACAGTGCTGCGGTGCCTTGTCCCTGGATTGAGTGCTGGGTCAGGATCGGTGCGGGAAGAGGATCAATAGAGGATCGTCAGCGGGAGCTCCGTGCTGTGCGACCGCTCACATGCCTGTCCAGGCCACGCCCCGGGTTACGATATTCTTAAGTGACCTAGAGATGTAGATCCATTTTGTAGAGTGACCTGGAGCTACATAATCCTTCAGCTGTTGTAGGCCTCTGTGGTCACTTTTCCAATATTGGTGATGTCCTTTGTGTGGAATGGGAGAAATACATGTCCTCTGGTCTCTATAGTGTCTCTACTGCATGGATAGACTCTGTCTTATAAAAGAGGACATGGGCTAGCCATTGGTGTAACATATAATGTAGACAGGCAGGGACAGGACAACTCACTTTAATGTGGAAGCCTGGCTCTTCATAGATGGTAGAGAGTCCATTCCCAGTATGGTGGATTGGGCAACAAGGATGCCCTGATAGTCCATCATCATTGTCTATGATTGTCTGTGGAGCTGCTACCAGCTCCAAATACTGTGCCCAGGTCTGCTGGCTGGCCTCTGCTGTTTTTATGGGCGTCTGAATGGTGACCACTTGAATGGGGCACCAGCGCTACTTCTTTGACGCTCACCTAAGAGGTATTTCAACTTTTGCAGCCATATTGGGATAACACTTACTTTATATCTGTAACATATATTTTCATTCACAGAGTAAAACTTAATTAAAATTTAAAGTTTGCTGCTCACCTTTAAAGATGGAATCACATGTGAAAAATTACAAAAACAAACACGGCCCCTACAAATCTGATACCAGAGCCCCAGCCGAGCATGCAGCCTGGCAGGCCAGGAATGGGGGGGGGATGAGCGTGCAACCCCATCCACTACTGGCTACATCAGGCCACATGCCTTCGACATGGGGAGTGGACCTTACAAAGGGGAACCCCCTCCCCCCTGACAAGGCATCTCTCCATGTTGAGGGCATGTGGCCTGGTATGGGCAAGGAGAGGAGGGCGGTGCTTGCTCACCCCCCTCCCCTCCTTTCCTGGGCAGCCAGGATATGTGCTTATCAGGGGGTCTGTATTTTGGGTGGCCATGTTTTTTGTTTTTTTAATTTTTTCCATAGGGTTCCACCTTTAACCACTTCAATACCAGGCACTTATGCACCTTCCCGCCCAGACAAATTTTCAGCTTTCAGCACTCTCACATTTTGAATGAAAATTACTCAGTCATACTACACTGTATCCAAACAAAATGTTTATAATTTTCTTCTCACAAATAGAGCTTTCATTTGGTAGTATTTAATCACCACTGGTTTTTTTATTTTTTGCGATAAAAAATAAAATAATAAAATTTTGCAAATAAGTAATTTTTTTTCATAAATTTGTGCCAAAATTTATACTGCTACACAGTAGTGTATTTAGGTTTTGTGCTGCCCTGGGCCTCACTAAACTTGTGCACACCCTAATTTAAATATGACCCACCCCTTCCTGTCAAAGCCACACCCCTTTCTGTTTAAGAAACAGCCTGAATTTTTTTGAGTGGGGACACTAGTGGGGGGGGGGGGGCATTGGATACCCTTAATTTGCATAGATTTCCTCCCACTTCCTGTTTGGCTATGGGGCGGGAAGTAAATGGAAATCTCTGCAATGGGACAGGGATGGTGAAAAAACTGACAGGGGCTATAACCCTCCCTTACTCATCCAAAATGAAAAAAAAAAGTGTTGCCTATAGTTCTACTTTGAGCACAAATTTCTGATAATTTTATGGATAGGACTAAGAAGATATAACCGTGCCAATGGTGCAGCAGAAAACATATAGCACAGTGAGGAAGGTTTGTGGTTCAGGTTGATAGGAACGTTATAATTGGAAGCAGCTTGCTATACACCAACAGTGTAGCGCAAGCCGGCGGGGACTCTTTCCGTGCTGCCCCCTGCAAAGCGCTGCCCTAGGCCTGGGCCTTGTTGGCCTAGGCTAGGATACAGCATTGCTTCTACATATCTTTGGTAAAACTAACCCAAATTAGTGTATACTATTTGGTCTTTGTGAAAGTTATAGAGTCTACAATCTATGGTGCCAATCACTGAAAATTGATCACATCTGATCACACCTGATGTACTGAAGGCCTATCTCATTTCTTGAGACACTAACAAGCCAGGAAAGTACAAATACCCCCCAAATTACCCCTTTTTGGAAAGTGGACAGTCCAAGGTATTTGCTAAGAGGCATGGTGAGTTTTTTGAAGTTGTAATTTTTTCCCACAATTCTTGGGAAATATGTTTCTTTTTTTTTCTTTTTTTACACAAACTGGTCATATTAACGGGTTATTTCTCTCACACCGCATATGCATAATTGCAACTACACCCCAAAATACATTCTGTTACTCCTCCTGAGTATGGCAATACCACATGTGTGAGACTTTTACACAGCCTGGCCACATACAGAGGCCCAACATTGAAGTAGCACCTTTAAGCGTTCTACACGCATAAATTGCACATATCCTTTCTCAACCACCTATTACACTTTTGAAGGCCCTGGAGCACCAGGACAATGAAATTGTCCACAAAATGACCCCCATTTTGGAAAGCACACACCCCAACGTATAATCTATGAGGCATAATGAGTCTTTTGAAAGGTTAATTTCCTTCCAGAAGGTTTTGGAAAATGTGGAAAAAAATATGAAAATGCTTTTTTTTTTATACAAAGTTGTCCATTTATAAGATATTTCTAACATATAGCATGTACATAGCAAAAATGACACCCCAAAATGCATTCCGATACTCCTCCTGAGTATGGCGATACCACATGTGTGAGACTTTTACACAGCCTGGCCACATACAGAGGCCCAACATTGAAGTAGCACCTTCAGGCGTTCTAGCAGCATTAATTACACATATAATTTTCTGACTACCGATCACATTTTTGAAGGCCCTTCATATTTCTAACACATAGCAGGAACATACCAAATAACAAAAGATTACCTGTGGTTTTAGAAGTGCAGTGGTCCACAGAGGAGAGCAACGGTCCAGGCAGCAGGCAGGGATGAGGTCAGCGACAGCAAAAGCAATCATACAGGCAGCAGGCAGGAATATTGTCCATAGTTCGTACAGCCAGAGCACAGCCAAAGCACAGGTCCAGGTAGCAGGCAGAGGTGTCCCGGCAGAAATACTGTCCAAAGTCAGTAGAGGCAGCAGGCAGATATATGGTCAACACAGCCAAAGTATTGGTCCAAGCAGCAGGAAGAAACATGATCTATAATGTCATGGGTCATTACAGGCAGCAATATGGTCAGCACAGCCAAAGTATTGGTCCAGGCAGCAGGAAGGACCATCGAGCTTAGGGCCAGGGGGACATGGGTAGAGGCTTCTCCCACCCAAATCGTTTTGAAGCCTCCGGGCAACCAGATCCTGTTCTGGGAGCACAGAAAACTAAAAACTGGTTTTCTCTACTCAGAACGCTATTCTGAAGCCCCTCACATATGTGAGACCCCTGTGTACTAAAGTAGATGGCCAAAAGATCAGTCCAAGTGGCAGGCAAAAACATGGTCGATTAACAGGCCAAGGTTGGTGCACGTGGAAGTCATAAACATGGTTTAAATCGTCAGGCAGAGGCATCGTCGGTAAACAGGCTGAGGTTGGTGCACGTGGAAGTCAGAAACATGGTTTAAATCGGCAAGCAAAGACATCGTCGGTAAACAGGCCAGGGTCAGTTAATTAACATGGAAGGTAGTAGCATGGTAGCAGGCAAATGGGGAAATGGCAGTCTGTTAATAATAAGGGGAACTAATATTGCATGGATGTATGATATTTTTTTAAGCAATCTCCGATGCACAGGCCAGGTTGGGAGGGACAATCGGGACAATAATAGCTGGTATCTCTTCTTACTCCTCCTCTGCTGCATACACAGCATTTTTTTTTTACGCCTTCTTCCAGATTCTGTGCGGGGGATGCTATAGGAAAAGTGTTGCTCGTGAAGTCGACTCACACTATGAGAGCGAATGCTTCCTGGGGCGGGATCTTGTTGGTAAATGAGGGCGGTGATGATATCTTGATATACTTGAGGTAGGTGATTTGTTGGTTTTGAGTTGGTTTTTGGTAGCAGACAAACAAATTAAAAAGGGCCATGTGAAACAGGTGAAACGCAACTTTCTTGTACTAATAACTGGAGTTTCTGGTTGATAAGTAGGGCTGTAACATCTGATCGTTTAAATCCACCCCCCCCCCCATGTACAAATTGTAATTGTGGACACATTCGGGCTTTGCAATGGGGCCGCGTCTTCTTTGGATCTCCACCACAGTGTCATTGAGGATGGTAGAGAGGATGTGGACATCTTTCTTGTCCCTCCACTTCATGGCCAACACCTCCTTGTTCCTCATGAATGCCGATTCTCAGTTTTGCTATTTTTTTGTCAACAAATTTTGTGGGAAACCCTTCCGCTTTTATTTTAAGGTACCGCAGGCCGGGTTTTTTTTACTGTAAAGGTGACGAAAAAGGGGCAGGCTGGTATAATAGTTGTCGACATATAAATGGTATCCTTTTCTGAACAGGGGGTATGCTAGCTCCCAGACAATTTTCCCACTAGTTCCAATATATGTGGGGCAATCACGGGGCTGGAGTTGGAAATCTTTGCCTTCGTAGATCCAGAATGTGAAGACGTACTCAGTGGCTCGATCGCATAATTTATTTAATTTTAACCCACACCTGTCTCTCTTGCTTGGTATATACATTTTATCACGCAGTTCCATGATGAGTACAAAAACATGGAAAAGATTTTAGCTGCACACTGGCCCATTTTAGTCGAGGACCCCCATCTAAAAACCACTATTGATACTAAACCCAAAGTGGCATATAGAAAATGTAGAAATATTAAGAGTAAAATCGCACCCAGTAAAAGTAAGCCAGCCCGATCTACTCCATCACGATTAGTCCTCGTACCCCTTAGAGCAGGAGTGTCCAAACTTTTTTCAAAGAGGGCCAGATTTGATGAAGTGAACATGCGTGAGGGCCGACCATTTTGCCTGACATTCTTTGAACCATTAAAATTTGGTCCAAGTGTGTTCGTTTGAGGACTAATACACTGCCCAACAAGAATTCTCTTGCCTTTGTGGCTGTGTGTGAGTAAAGAGATGAGCTCAGGCGTATTATTTGGATATACCGTATTTATTGGTGTATAACACACACCTTCCCTTTAGGAGGGAAGTTTCAGGAAAAAAATTACATTTTAAATAAAGAACTGTGAAGCAAAATAAGGGTCAGTGCCCATCTGCAGCCTCACAAGTGCCATGAATGCAGACCCACCATTGCCAGGAATGCAGCACCCACAATTGCCAGGAATGCAGCACCCACCATTGCCAGGAATGCAGCCTGATGGATGCCCATCCATCTGGAGCCTTGGAGGGGACAGGGAGTGGGGCAGGACAAGCGCCAAAGATTACCTACAGGAGAATCTCCTGTTTACACGGTGGCCTCTTTAATAAAAAGTCCAATGGCAGCGCCGGAGACAGGACTTCCTATTACAGAGGCTGCCCGTAAAAAGGAAATTCTCCTACTGTATGCACAGCACTCGTCCCGCCTCCTCCCTGTCCACTCCAAGGCAGCCAGCATATACATCTTTTGTGGCCCCGGCGCTGGGAGATCGTCGGGGGCCACAAAAGATATATATATGTCCAAATAACCAGGCGGGCCGTTCAAAACCAGACCGCGGGCCACGATTGGCCTGCGGGCCAGACTTTGGACATGCCTGCCTTAGAGGGATGTACCAGTGTAAGAAACCCCTCTGTCTGACTTGTCAGTTCGTACATCATGGACAGAAAACTTTTACAGTGAAATGAAAAATTACACCCTGAAAGAATTTTATAACTGTTCCACAGAATATGTTGTGTACTGCCTTACTTGTCCGTGCAGACTTTTTTATGTCGGCAGGACTATTAGGGCACTTAGGGCATGTTTCGGCGAGCACAGGCGCTTTATCGAAAAGGGTCGTGACCATCACAGTGTTCCCAAGCACTTTCTCACCCACCACGGCCAATCAACAGCTGGCCTCAGGGTGTGGGTGGTTGAGTCCATCCCTGCCACCTACACCGCCGCTGAGCGGTATAAACGCCTGTGTCAGCAAGAAAAATATTGGATATATTCCTTGGGCACTTTGGCCCCTGGGGGGTTAAACAAGGAGATTGAGGTTCATACACTTCTATGAATCCAACCCCTGTCCTGCTCTCCTCTGTATAGATGCTTTTTCTTCTCCCCCTTTTTATGTGTGTATATACATCGTATTCATGCGATTCTTACAGATAATATGTGTGTGCGTTTAAGCACACATATATATGTATATATGCATATAATTATCATGCGTATCTTTGCATATTTATATTATTATGTGTGATATATAGTTCATTTATTAATTATTATTATCAAATATTTATACATATGTTTTTTTATATATATTTTTTTAATATATTTATATATATTATATATGTATGTGCGTTTTTTATATGTGCATGTGCGTTTTTATGGACATACACATATTTTACGAGTGACGAATCACCCAGATCTCTGTTTTGTCCCCCATCTCTTCTCACTATGGAGACTCTCTGTCTGATTTGCTACCATAGTTAGTATCAGCTGCAAAATTGTGACTATGGTTATAGTATTTCCTCACACATTCGGTCCAATTCCAATATTATATTTTGCTGCTATTTTACTATATTGAAATTTTTTGCCACTTAGTTTCCCTCTAATGTGTGTTGTAAACTCTTTTGAATAGGCTTCCTATAAGATTAGCTTACTGCTTTATGTAAGCATACCGTTCCTATTGTGTCCTCTATAATAGTCTAATAATGGTGATTTTAAACATATATATTTTATACATATATGTAGTCCTTTTATATCCCAGTGTTTTTACCAATATGCCCCTTCATATTATTGTATTTAGTTTACATTCCTTGTCAGTCCGCCTATTTATCTATTTATTTAGTCTCTTGCTGCTCTTTGGTCCGCGCTGGGACCCGTAGTCACACGGTGCCAGCACAGGCTTAAAAGCACCAGTCTTTTCTGTTTCCAATCAGGCCAATAGAAGGAGCAGTGGCTCTGAGCGCGTAGCCCAATCAACCCCTTGCTTCTCCTGTGTGACCCCCCTCCCGGAAGTGTTCCCCGGAAGTAGTCACGTGCATTCCACGCTGGACCAGGCCTCATCCTGATGGCCACAGGACAAGCCTGAGGAAAACAGACTCTGCATCTTCTACATCTGTGCAGCCCATGGACCCGGGACGAGGACTACAGGATCTTTACAGATGAGCCTTCCTTTGCTTCCTTTCCTGTAAGTGTGATTGATATTTGTGTCATTAAAAGAATCTTTTAATACTGCACTTAGGTGGCGCTTCTTTTTTCTCTACCCTTTCTTGTTTACTACAGAGTCAGCACTCTGAGGACAGCAGCCGCCATCCACCAGCCATATTATCTGCTTTTTAACCCTTGAACTGCCTGTTACTATTATTATTTTAAACTGACTCATTGCTATATCCCCATTTACTTATGCACTTTGTGTTTGCGCTAATAGTTACCTTTTCCATTGTACGCTTGGTATATACTGCTTGTAGTGCAGTCGGCCAGTGAAATGTATGAGGGACTCATCCACACCAATTTTTTGGTCTGGGATGAAAACTTCGCTAAATCGCTGGGAAAAGGAATTGATTAGGGGGCGTATCTTGTACAATTTGTCGTGGTTGGGATGATCTCAGGGAGCAGTGTTGCCAACCGTACGTAGATTTACGTACAGTCCGCGAATTTAACCCCTTTTTCGGGGTGTACGTTAAAGTCCGTTATGGGCACCGGCGCCCATAAAAAAGATGGGCGCGAGCCGGTCATACAACTGCGCATGCGCCGTTCCGAAAGCCGGCCGAGCTCAGGGAAACTTGTTCACGCTCGGCCGGGCGGCGCATGCGCGGTAACGTGATGGCGCCGCTGGCGCCATTTTTGAAAAGGCCACAGCGGCTGGCGCGACGCCTGTAGTGAGTGCATGCATGCCATGCACTCATCATAGGTGGAGGAGGAGGAGGAGCGAGCGGACTCGGAGGCTCGGAGCACTGACAGGGCCCAGGCCCCAGGACCCAGGGGTGAAGAGGACGGACTCAACTCGAGTTTTAAGGTCAGTGAAACTGGGGGGGATACAAGCGAGTGAGAGCCTGGCGTCCTGAGAGCCTGAAGCCGTGCCATGCAGGGGAGAGACTGATGTGCTCTGTCCACCACCATATTACTTCTCAAAATCATCAGTGTGTGCTGTGTCCTCCTCTGGTTCCTGTGCCCCTTTCACCTCTCCACAGGTCAGGGCAGCACAGTGCAGCACTGACCTGTGGAATGGTGAAAGGGGCACAGGAGGAGGACACAGCACACTGATGATGTGGAGAAGTAATATGGTGGTGGACAGAGGAGGAGGCTACTGTGAGGGGGTGAGGAGGGCACCATCATGTCCGCAGAGTGTCTCCACCGGCACCTCCTGTAGTATGTCCGCAGCCTCTGTCCCCCCTCCTGTAGTATGTCCGCAGCCTCTGTCCCCCTCCTGTAGTATGTCCGCAGCCTCTGTCCCCCTCCTGTAGTATGTCCGCAGCCTCTGTCCCCCTCCTGTAGTATGTCCGCAGCCTCTGTCCCCCTCCTGTAGTATCTCCGCAGCCTCTGTCCCCCTCCTGTAGTATGTCCGCAGCCTCTGTCCACCTCCTGTAGTATGTCTGCAGCCTCTGTCCCCCTCCTGTAGTATGTCCGCAGCCTCTGTCCCCCTCCTGTAGTATGTCCGCAGCCTCTGTCTCCCTCCTGTAGTGTGTCCGCAGCCTCTGTCCACCTCCTGTAGTATGTCTGCAGCCTCTGTCCCCCTCCTGTAGTATGTCCGCAGCCTCTGTCCCCCTCCTGTAGTATGTCCGCAGCCTCTGTCTCCCTCCTGTAGTGTGTCTGCAGCCTCTGTCCCCCTCCTGTAGTATGTCCGCAGCCTCTTTCCACCTCCTGTAGTATGTCTGCAGCCTCTGTCCCCCTCCTGTAGTATGTCCGCAGCCTCTGTCCCCCTCCTGTAGTGTGTCCGCAGCCTCTGTCCCCCTCCTGTAGTATGTCCGCTGTCTCTGTCCACCTCCTGTAGTATGTCCGCAGCCTCTGTCCCCCTCCTGTAGTATGTCCGTAGCCTCTGTCCCCCTCCTGTAGTATGTCCGCAGCCTCTGTCCACCTCCTGTAGTGGGTCCGCAGCCTCTGTCCCCCTCCTGTAGTATGTCCGCAGCCTCTGTCCCCCTCCTGTAGTGTGTCCGCAGCCTCTGTCCACCTCCTGTAGTGGGTCCATAGCCTCTGTCCCCCTCCTGTAGTATGTCCGCAGTCTCTGTCCAGTGTCCACCTCCTGTAGTATGTCCGCAGCCTCTGACCATCTCTTGTCTTTTATCATGTCTACAGTCTCTGAGGGGATCCTAGAAAGGAGTCAAGAGTGGAAGTGCTGCCGGAATGGGGGTTACGGCCCGGGAAGAAACAGACGTGTGGACTGGGGAGAGGAGATCAGAGCCACCAAGCTGGAGCCGTCTGACTGAACCCCACACTGTGCACCTGAGAGGAGGTAAGTGACAGTGCCGCCAGGCCATTCTAAGGGGGGGGGGGTCACTGATGTAAGCAGGTGAATGAATACAATAATGTAAGGGGGCACTGATATAAAGGTTTCCCCCTTATATTAATACCCCCCCCCCCTTACCTTAGTGTATTCACTCTGCGGAAGGTGAATACACTAAGGTAAGAGCCCCCCTCCACATCAGGGTTCCCCCTTACATCATGATCTGCAGCGTTCCCCTTTACATAAGAGTTCCCTTGCACTGTAAGGGGGCATCCTGCAGACTCTGATGTAAGAGGAAACTCTGTGCTGGCCGGGTTATAGTAACCTGACCTTCATGTAAATTGAGAAAAATGTTTTTTTACTTTTGTTTAACTTAAACACATTGATAAATAGCATTAGCTGTGTGTTTATAGTTCAAATATTGATATTTGCACTGTTTAGCACTAAAAACAGTGATTGTAGGTACTTTTTTGCAGCGTCAGTAAAAAATGCGGCTCTGCCAGCAATTTTCATGATTTTTGCCAGTAAGAAATTGGTGCCGTACAGAAATTTTGGCATCCTTGCCAGTAAATTTCACTTCAGGGGGTTGGCAACACTGTCAGGGAGGACACTGTAAGTTGTCATTGAAGTGGAGAAAACGCATAATCATGTCGTATCTTGTCCTGGAAATGACAGCGGAATATATGGGCATGTGTTGGATGGGGTGTTTGGACCAATATGCATGGACTTCGTTCTTTTTTTTAAGCCCCATATTGAACGTAAGGCCCAAAAACAATTTAAATTCGTCCAGTGTTAGATGTCGCCACAGGAACATGCGGGCGTAGGAAGAATTGGGGTTGGCAGCAATAAATTGGGATGCATACAGATTAGTTTGATCCACCATATTCTGCGGCAAATCTTGTGGGAAAAATAAACAAAAATAATCGAATTGAGAAAAATTTGTAGTGTCGGGCTGCACACCTGGCTGTACGGTGAAAGGGGGGATGATAGCGGATCCTGAGTTGGCAGGCAACCATAAGGGGATTGCCATGGCATCGGGAAAGTAGGACTGGGGCTGGATTCTTCGTGTTGGGCGTGTATTTCCATCACTTGTACTGAGCTCCTCTTCCTGGGGTATGGCGCTGCTGGTGGTGGGCAGATCTCCTGATCTTGGTCCTGGGCTTGGTCCTGATCGCATTCTTTTGGGAGGGATGGTTTCCTCCGCGGACTCGGACTCTGATCCACTGGCTCGTATTCCGAACCAGAATCGGATGATGGGAGCTCCCCGCTGCTCTCAGCATCCGACATGGTAAGAATGGCATATGCCTCCTCAGGTGTGTAAACACTTTGGGAAATTATGGCAGTGCTTATTGGCGGACCTGTGTAATGGTACTGCTGGTGGTAGTGGTGGCGGGCCTGTGTGGTGGTACCGATGGAGGTATTAGTGGCGGGCCTGTGAGGTGGTACCGATGGCCGTATGGGTGGTGGTGGTACCAATAGCGGTACAGGTGGTGGTACTGATGGCGGTACGGGTGGTGGTGGTGGTGGTACTGATGGCGGTACAGGTGTCGGTACGGGTGGTGGTGGTATCGATGGTGGTACGGGTGGTGGTGGCGGTACCGACGGTGGTACTGGTAGTGGTACCGATGACGGTGATACTGGTAGCGGGCCTGTGTGGCAGTATAGATGCTGGGCCTGATGGCGGTACTGGTGGTGGTACCGATGGCGGTACTGGTAGCCTGTGTGGCGGTACCGATGGCGGTGGGCCTGTGACAGAATCGGATGATGGGAGCTCCCCGCTGCTCTCATCATCCGACATGGTAAGAATGGCATATGCCTCCTCAGGTGTGGGTCATTATGGCAGTGCTTATTGGTGGACCTGTGTAATGGTACTGCTGGTGGTAGTGGTGGCGGGCCTGTGTGGTGGTACCGATGGAGGTATTAGTGGCGGGCCTGTGTGGTGGTACCGATGGCGGTATGGGTGGTGGTGGTACCGATGGCGGTACTGGTGGTGGTACCGATGGCGGTACTGGTAGCCTGTGTGGCGGTACCAATGGTGGTATCGATGGCGGTGGGCCTGTGACAGATGATTGACAGATGGGCCGATTGATTGATTGACAGATGGGCTGATTGATTGATTGACAGATGGGCTGATTGATGGGCTGGGCTGTGTGACAGGTCCTCTTTATTGGGGGGGGGGGGCCGTGTTGTGCACAGTAATACTATAACTCTACAGACAGACACTAATCTCACTTACTGATTGATCCCTGCTCTCTCCTCACACGATCGGTGTGTGAGGAGAGAGCAGGGATCAGATAGTAACTTGTCCTCTGTGTTTACATTTGTGACCGGCTGTAATTAGACACAGCCGGTCACGTGGTAAACAGACAATTTCATTGGCTGTTTACCCTGATCGGGGAAGTTCTGTGTCCAAGGGCCTCTGGCGGCGCGCACGGAGCGCGCCACAGAGTTTGTTGTGACATGTGATCGGCTGCGACTTTGACACAGCCGATCATGTGGTAAACAGCCAATGAAATGTCCGAGGGACACATGCCGTCCCCGATCACCGCGCTGCGCACTAGGCATAATCCTGCAGGACGTCAATAGACGTCCAGTCAGGATAATGCAACCACTTCCCCGACGTCAATTTGCTATTGACTGGGGGGGAAGTGGTTAATGGTGATCAGCAATTTGTACAATTTTCTTAAAGCTATGCTATGTGAATGGGAACACATAACAAATATAAAGTAGGTGTAAAAAATGTGGCTGAAAAATTGGAAATACGTTTTGGGTGAGCTCCGTAGACAAAGCCTTGGTAAAGCTGTACCAGTTCCCTGGGAAGGCTGATTACCATTTCCTCAAAATAGCTGAAATGGCAGACGTCAATAGGTCATGGATGTTTCTTCAAGCCACACCTGGTCCATGCAGGGCCGCTGATAAAAATCATGGGGCCCCGTACAGCCTACTTGGCAGGGCCCCCTTTGCAGCCCCACCCTCAACTCCGCCCCTGGTCCCTCCCCCATCCCCGCCTTGAAACAAAGTGCAGGAACAGGCTGGATGAAGTACATATATGTGATCCAGCCTGCCCGTGCCACCCTGCTGCAGTAAATGTACTGAGGGTGGGCAGCAAGCAGTTAAAAGGAAAACGTTGGGGGTGGGTTCACATGACAGGTCTGATCTGAGCCTCCCATCACTACTATAGAGCGATGGATCTAAATGGACCTTTGTCCATTTACACCTGCCTACCTCCAATCCGATCCGCTAAACAAAACAGAAAGGGATCCGTTCCCCTGCATCTAGCGGATTGGATTGGAGGGCAGTCAGGTGTAAACGGACAGCTAGTTTGTTTACACCAACCTGTCATCAGCCCACTCCACTCAACCAGGGATCAGTGGACAGATTTCCCTCTGGACAAACAGATTCTACTGCAAAATGCAACACAGGGAGCTTAAAATCATCAGCATTATAACACACAGGCACACTCTATCATGGCTGGCACTGTTACAGTGTGATACATGACATGGGTGTTTGGTGCTGACCTTGTTAAATTATGACCAATAAGCTACAAAATCAGCACCCAACAGCCATGTCATGTAACACACTGTGAGAGAGAACCTACTGTCTGCTGCCTGTGTGTTTATACATAGTGATATAGATGGTGACATTATAGGAATGTACAGTGCACTGCAGTATATCGTTAAATTGACCCACCCCTAGCAGTAGCTACGAATTCCGGCTTTCTCCTCTGCCTCTGGACCCTGTCAGCTGCCTGCCACCGCCTGCCTCACACTCTCCGTCTCTTACGGGCCGACTACTGACTGAGTGGGGAGCTGAACAGACGAAGATCACTCCGCCAGGGAAGGAAACAAGCAACCACATCGGCAGGCTGACGGCTGATACTTTAAGCAGCAGGGTGGGCACGGGATGCAGTGCGCATGTGCCCGAAACTGATAAAAAAGTCCCTTCACTCCCACATCAGACAGAAGGGGCCTGGAAGATCATAGCAATAATACACCCCCCTAAGCTAGTAGGAGCGGCTGAGCGGGGGGTTGTAATTAGGAAAGCCGTTTTTTTTTAAATTCTGTGCTGTCTGTGAGGCTGTTCGTGCCCCCTTTGCTGAGCTGAGGACGTCGGGCCCGGTACAACAGGGCTGGTTGTACTGGCCTCTATCAGAGGCCCTGGGTCCATGGGAGGGCTGATGGGAAGATCCTCTGTTTACTGAAGTGGCAGCTGCCACTGGTGTGGGGACCTGTGTTGGTACAGAGGTACCGGGTTCCTGGGAGGGCTGATGGAAAGACTCTTCGGTTGCTGGAGTGGCAGTCACCACCAGTGTAGCAACCTGTGTTGTTACAGCATATCGGGCCCCTGGGAGGACTGATTAGAAGACCCTCCAGTTACTGCAGGGGCAGCCGCCACCAGTGTAGGAGCCTGTGTTGGTACAGAAGTACCAGGTTCCTGGGAGGTCTGATGGGAAGACTCTTCAGTTGCTGGAGTGGCAGCCGCCACCAGTGTAGAAACCTGTGATGTTACAGCCATATCGGGCCCCTGGGAGGACTGTTTAGTAGACCATTTGGTTACTGCAGTGGCTGCTATCACCAGTGTGGGGGCCTCTGTTGGTACAGCTGTACCTTGTCCCTGGGAGGGCTGATGGGATGACCCTCCTGTTGTTGGAGTGACATCCGCCACCACTGTGGGGACCTGTATTGGTACATCTGTACCTGGTTTCTTGGAGGGCACGTCAGGCTTTCCATTAAGTCTTCTAATAGGAACAGCCAATTGTCTTGCTTGCCCAGATACAGTTGCAGTTGGTGATCCAGAAGCTCCAAAAAAAGAAAAAGGAAGGCTGATGGGAAGACCCTCTGGTTACTAAAGTGGCAGCCAGTGTGGGGACCTGTGTTGGTACAGCCGTACCTGGTTCCTGGAAGGGTTCCTCGGGCTTTCCACTGAGTCTTCTTGTAGGAACAGCCAATCGTCTTATTTTTGCAGATTCGTTCACAGTTTGTGATTCAGAAACTGTAGAAAGGGAAATAGAGGGCTGATGGGAAGACCCTCCGGTTACTGGAGTAGCAGCCGCCACCAACAGTGTAGGAACCTGTGTTGGTACAGCCGTACCTGGTGCCTGGGAGGGTTCCTCAGACTTTCCACTGAGTCTTGTAACACTCTATCCCCACACACAAAACTTGGACTATGCAGAAAAGATACTGTGGCACTACTGTTGGTGAAGAAAGCTGGTGGTATTGCTCTCTTGAAGACAGGTGCTGATGAGAATCTTTCAAGAGAATGATGACATAGTGGACTCTGGTGATGATGTCTTGACTTGAAGATCTTCTTCCTCATGAAACAAGAAAAGCTGCTCCAGGTGGGCGAGTCTCTGGTCAATCCCCCACACACACCAGTCAGGTGCTAGCCCAGCTTGCATGCTGTGTAACATGAAGAAATATTTCCGGAGGGCTGCACTTCCAAAAATCCTTTTTTGAAGCTTCATATGACAAGTGGTTGACAGATGGAGCAGGGGACAAAGAGGTAGACGCGTTTCGCGCAAATGTCAGCGCTTAGTCATTACCTGAGTTAATGACTAAGCGCTGACATTTGTGCGAAACGCGTCTACCTCTTTGTCCCCTGCAGCCGCCCAGAATTATTTCTTCACATCTTCTTCCTCATGTTCACTAGCAAATCATATTCTGATCCCTCCTCCTCATCTCCTAGTTTAAAATTTCTTCCAGCGTTTTGCCCATCTTTAATCCCAAAAAAGCTGCACCCCTCCCATTTAAGTGCAATCCGTCACTGCTATAAAGATGGTAACTGACTGAAAAGTCAGCCCAGTTCACCATGAAGCCAAACCCCTCCTCCCTGCACCAGTTCCTCAGCCACTTGTTAAGCTCCTGCTGCCTATCTGATGTGGCTCGAGGTACATGCAGTATTTCTGAAAATACTGCCTTGGAGGTACCTTTCTTCAATATAGCCCTTAAGTCCCTGATTTTTTTTTTTAGGGCACCCTATCTTCCTCTAATTTTGTCGTTAGTCCCAATATGTATCATGACAGCTGGGTTCTCTCCAGCCCCATCCAACAATCTGTTCATCTGTTGTGCAATGTCCCGAACACGAGCACCCAGTAAACAACATACTGTTTGGTAATAACAGTCTTTGTGACAGATTTACCTCTCTGTCCTTCTAATGATTGAGTCCCCTACCACCAGTATCTTCCTATTCTTTCCTGTAACCTTGCCCCCATCTTCACTGGAGGAGATGTTCCCAAGGTTCCTCTGGCATTTTGGTGGAGTCTCATCTTGAATGCCACATTCTGGTGGAGTTACAATGTAAACGCCGATTTCTGGTGTAGTCTCGACGTGAACGTCACATTCTGGTGGGTTCCCAATGTGAACTTCACATTCTGGTGGAGCGTCAACCTGAATTTCTTTCAGCTTTTTGGTCATCTTCTCTCCCAATAGAGCGGCACCCATGTTTTTATTGTGATTTCACAGTGATTTTGCCGCGATTTGCATTTTGCAATTTGCGATTTGTGTGGTTTTTTTTTTTTTTACATTCACTGTATATAGCTGGTTGCTAAGGAGCGGGTCAGGAAACCGGCCACTGCATCCTTATCAACTGATGAGTCATCAGCTGTCAGCGGGCTTCCCTTCTGAATGTATAAGAAAAAATTGCCGGCTAAAATAATTCACGAAAAAACTGCGTGGGATCCCCCCCGGAGACCATACCAGGCCCTATGGTCTGGTATAGATTTGGAGGGGACACCCCCACACCAAAATGGAAAAAAAATGGTGTAGTGTCCCCCCAAAATCCATACCAGACCCTTATCCAAGGATGCAGCCCGGCAGGTCAGGAAAGGGAGGGGACGAGCGAGTTCCCCCCTCCTGAAACATACCAGACCACATGACCTCAACATGGGGGCAAGGGGCTTTGCGCCCCCAACCAAAAGCACCTTGCCCCCATGTTGATGGGGACAAGGGCCTCTTCCCAACAACCCTGGCCGGTGGTTGTCGGGGTCTGTGGGGGGCTTCTCGGAATCTGAATGCCCCCTTTAATAAGGGGGCCCCCAGATCCCGCCCCCCATGTGACTGGGTATAGGGTACATCGTACACCTACCCTTTTACCCCAAAAAGCAGTGAAATGTAAAAAAAATAAAAAAGCCGGTTTTGACAAGTCCTTTTATTTAAAAAAAATAGCTTCGAGCTGCCTCCCCCCCCCGAGCTGTCCTCTCCCACTGGGCATGGCCATCCGGTGAAGTCATCCGAGTGCCCACCCCTTGTGATGTCATCGGATGGCCACGCCCCAGGGCTATATAAGAGATGTGAGACAGCAGGGGACAGCAGGTAACCGGCGGCGAGGAAGAACACAGAACCGGGAGAAGACGGCTCGGGGAGAAGACAGCTAGGAGGTATTTTTTTAATAAAGGACTAGACAAAAACCGGCTCTTTTTTTACATTTCACTGCTTTTTGGGGTAAAAGGGTAGGGGTATGATGTACCCGATACCCATTCACATAAGGGGTGGGATCTGGGGGCCCCCTTGTTAAAGGGGGCTTCCAGATTCCAATAAGCCCCAAGCCCACAGACCCTGACAACCACTGGCCAGGGTTGTTGGGAAGAGGCCCTTGTCCCCATCAACATGGGGGCAAGGTGCTTTGGGGTTGGAAGAGCAGAGCACCCACCCCCCCATGTTGAGGGCATGCGGTCTGGTATGGTTCAGGAGGGGGGGGCTCGTTTGTCCCCTCCCTTTCCTGACCTGCCGGGCTGCATGCTCGGATAAGGGTCTGGTATGGATTTTGGGGGGACCCCACGCCACTTTTTTAAATTTTGGCATGGGGATGTCCCCTCCAGATCCATACCATCCATGGCCTTTTGGGGGGGGACCCCATGCCGGTTTTTTCATGTACTTTTTTAGTCGGCAATTTTTTACATTCAGCTGTCAGCGGGAAAGCCCGCTGACAGCTGATGACTCATCGGTTGTTAAGGACGTGGCGGTCGGCTTCCTGACCTGCTCCTTAGCAACCAGCTATATAGAATGAATGTAAAAAAAAGACACAAAACGCAAATCACTGCAAAATTGTGGAAAAAATGCAGTACTTGCGTTTTGGATGCAGGTCCATTGAAGTCTATTACGTGCAAAACGGTGCATTTTGCGGGGAAAAAAAGTCCCTGACTCTTTCCAAAAATGCAGAGGCACAAAAATGCATTGATGTGAACGCGTTCCATAAAAAGTGCATTAGTGTGAATTAGTGTGAGCCTTACATAGATCGGAGCAGCCTCAGGTGCAAAGGTGTTAACTGGACCAATCTATGTGGTGGTGGGATCACTTTTCCTTGAAGTTTGTTTGAAGATTCATCACCCAAGCAATTGTTTTATGCACCACGTGGACTATATTTGTTTCATATTCATATTTTGGACTTGTTTATGATTATTTACAGGTATCATCTTATATTGTTATTTGGCACTGTATTATTTTCATATTTCACTATTGTTCAGTTATACAGCGCTGCTACACTTATATCAGTTATTAACTGGGCCTATGGTAATTCCTCCTGCCTACTGCAGACTGATGACATCAGCCTAGGCATAGTAACTTGTCTGGAGGTCCACAACTGATTTTATTGATAAAAGTTAACGCTGTTTTGAAAGATTATACTGTTGTATATTCATATATTATGAATCATTTACAAACCTAGTACAAGCATGCAGCCAGTGAACTTAAAACTTCTGATCTGTCTTTTTGTTCCAGGTCCCTCAGAAAGCATTGAAGACTGAAGATCAGCATGACAGGCAACCAGAAGGAGATGATCAATGGTTGTCTATGTATTTCACTCATAAAAGGTTCCCCATTTAAAGGAACAGTTTAATGAAAGCAGTAGATTAATAAAATTAATTGCATAGTGTTATGAGGTGAGAGCTTACAAAGTTGTCATCACCCTGTTTGATTGTAACCTAATGCCATAGAAGATTTCTTCATCACGCACAGGGGGGATGAATAAAGATCCATGGCAGATGCCCCCTCTTCAGCAAACAAACACACATTAGCATAAGAGCAGAGCAAGAAAAAAGCTGGAAAAAGCGTTTATGGCTCAGAGACGCAGTGACATCTGCTGTCAGGCCACTGTAGCGGCAGCCAATCACAGCGCATTCCTGTAACACACGCAATACGTAGCAGAGGCAGGGTGCATTACACTGTGTTCCGTATCAGGCACACTGTTTAATACCAGGAACATGAACAAGCAGAATACATTACCACCCGGCTATCAGCCCCCTCTATAGACTCCACCAACTGGGTCTGCATACAAGTCATTGAACATATATCCTAAAGAACAGAGGGCCTATGGGTAGCAGCAGTAATGAAAAGATGTTGTTGGGTAACAATTAGGTAAATTAGAGCTCTCCAGTGATTGTCACTCCCATCATGTAGACACAGCTCCGACAGCCTTCTATTTTCTGTAGAACTTCAAAACCCAGCGTGCCTGGCCAGCCAGTATCTCACCAGCAGTTCGCTATCAGTAGCTTAGATACCCACAAATATAAAATGCTTATAATTTTGCACTAGGAGAATTTGTGTTTGGATGATACATGGCCAGTATGGGATAGACCAGTTATAAACAGGCTGTGTTACAGGCCAAAGAGAGTTGGAATTGCTTTCTATGACACATAGAGAGTGTCTGACACAGTACCTGGGACAGGTTCATCCAACATCTAGGGCAAAGATGCTGAACTGCACCTCCTTTCCCACTGTTAATGCATGATGTAGAATGGGTGAACCACACTGCGTCCATTTTCTGCCCCCTTGCTCCAGCTGGCATGGAGAGTGCACTGCAGATGTGTGCCCAATCACTTTCTTTCTAGCAACTAGAAGGAAGTTGTGCATGTATATAAGCAGGTAATAGTTAACGCTGCCCCAGCCATGAAGTTGAGAGTTAAAGCGCAGTAGTAAACAGCTGTGTTTTTTTGCAACCTGCAAGGCAATGTCATAATGTGCTAGTATCAGTAATGGCCCGTCCACTATGGGCGCACGGGTGGCGCCCCCCCTATCAATGCGTCCGGTCCCCTGATTTACACACAGGGACGCCAGACCATGGAATGGGGGGGGTGGAAGCATATGATTAGAGCTAGAGCCCCCCCAAAAAAAAAAGTTACCAGCTGCCACTGGCTAGCACATTATGTAAAACTTACCTTAGAACGAAGCCTTCCAGCGACGCTCTGTCACCACTGAAGGCGCTTCCACCTTTACCCGCTCTTCCTTTCAAGTTTGCAGACTCCGGCTGTGTGAGTGTCCGGAGCGGCGATGACGCTTGAATGGGAGCTGCCATTTACAGCACTGAACTTTTAAGGAATAGCCCGGGTGACGGTTCCTTCAGAGCTGATGCGCAAGTGATGTCGTTGGCTGCATCTACAGTAAAAATCTCCAAAACATTTTTAGGGGATATTTACAATACCTATAGGTAAACCTTATTATAGGTAAAAAATATGCATGGGAGTTTACTCCCACTTTAACTGTGTTCCCGGGTTTTATTTTGGTGGGCCTTGCTGGGTCCAACCCACTGGTTCCATGTGATAGAAAATGAACAGGCCCGGGGGGAACGGGACCTAGGATAAACCTAGTGGTTTTTGTGCTGCTGTTCTACCGGAGTCTGGAAATCCAGTGATGTGCCAAATTTGAAGTTCCCACTGGCCAGGAGGATCCCTGGGGCTTGTAGTCCCTCTTAAACACACCAACTATGGACTTTGGCAAAGATGGACTTTTTCCTATGCAGGTATGCTGGGGCAGCCACAAGACACTAGGGATGTTAGGGGAATGTTTACACTTTATTTTGAACTGTCGTCATTTTTTGTCATCATGTTAATTCATTTAAAGTGGAACTTTAGTCAGAAAATGAAGTCCTGCTAGATCACTTCAGGCTGGCCCCTTTTGCATGTATAGCCGTGTAAAAAATAAGTGTCTATACTGTTTAAAATCAAGTAATACACTGTCATACCCTGCTCTGCAAATGCTTAGTTGCTCTCCATTTATAGGCACTGTTGAATTTGTAGAGGCCGATCCGCTGACAGCCTTAAAGGGGGATAAAACCATCCTATCCTTTACAGCCAAAGAAGCTGCTTCTGTTTGATCTGCAACTGCACATGTGATCAGTTATGACAACAGCCATTTTAAGGTTTAACAGTTTGGACACAAGCAAATGTGACAGTTAGCAATTCTGGGATTCCAGGAATGTAACTGCTTTTTGAAACCGTTAGAAAAGTAATGGGTTTAGTTACGCTTTATGATTTACAGCTGTTCAGGGGCTCTACGCTTCAGCAAAATGGCAGCCTCCAGCAAGAAGAAACCTGAGTTCATACAGAATGAAGATACAGTGGTTACCAAGGGTAATGAAGGTACATGTGACAGGTGATTTAGTCTCTTGTAGCAAGGGAGATGTTTGTTGGCACTCCTTCGACAGCGATTACTAGTCTCCCATAGCAATGGGAGCAGATCTGCACCAAAGAGGGTCCTCATCCTGTGCACAGGTACAGAAGAGTTACTGGGAGTGAGGTAGCGGTGATACAATAGACAGGTGGAGAGGGCAAGGGCTCTGCCTGTCCCTCCTAATTGCAGAAGTGAGCGTGGTGATGTACAGTAACATCGAAAGAGTTTATTAGAGATAAGCTGTTTCAGCAAAGGTACCCCGTTTGTAAGACAGCGACCCTGTACAAATTGCCTAGAATAGCCCAGAAGAACCCATCCCAGGGTGGGCCTTTTATGTGACCGTTGATTGGTTCCCTATGAGGAGGGAAACATGATGACCACCCCATCGCTCTAGCCTTAAATGCATGCACAGTTTGTGTTTCATGTTAGCTGTGGGCAGTTGGGGTGGAGAGTGGGCATGTTGGAGAACGGTGTGACAAGAGGAGCCCACTGGTTACCAGCTGCTAATCTGGAGCACACAGTGAGGGTGGCAACCTCACCACTGCGCCTTGGGCAGCTTCCCCTTTTGTCAGACATATTAGAAATTGTCTGTGATCTTTTAGTAACTGATTTCTTTTCTCTGTAGGAAGGAACAGATTTCCACTTGGCAAGGCATCAAAACTAGGAGAAAATTAACTGTGGTGCAGGCAGATCTACATAATATAATGTTTGCTATCTATAAAGACTAGAGAATGTAAGATATGCAGCAAAGAACTAATTCATGAAATGAAGTTAAGGACAAATTGAGCAATATTGGGTAGAGTTAAGTACAGTAAAACTCTTCCTGGCAGCACTAACTTGAAAGACCCCTAAGCTGGCCCTACGTGTTAAGATTCTCCACAGAGCTGAATGAGATAAATCAATAGATTCCTCCATCAACACTAAACAGCATGGATGAAGGAATCTCCCCTGGTAGCTCGTGTATGCTCCTGTGGCTGTCAGAATATAGAACAGAGACTGCATCTGATTGGTTACACACACTGTTCAGCCACAAAGATTCCACCCTGTAACTTTTATTTTCAGATGGAAGTTTGTTCAGCTGACTGGTACCAACATGATCACCCATGTTGAAATTCAAACTAGGTATAGCCAACATAAAGCACACAAAATGCAGTAAAAAAAGACTGTTTTCCAACAATCAAAAATTACATTATGTCTAAATCTATTGTTTGTTGTCTGTTGCAGAAATTGAAGTGATTAAAGTAGTGTAGCACCCTCTAGTGTGTGATAGAAGTTAGGGTAGGAAAAATATAGTCTGGCTCAAGGCTAAGCCTGAGCCATGGAATCTGAATCAGGGTTTACTCAGGTTCAGGGCTGGGTGACCCATCCTGGCAGCTCTCTGGTGTCTCCCCCTGGTCTAAAATGTTGGTGAATCTTCTAGAATTAAAGGGTGGAGGCTAGGAGGAGCTGCCTTGAATATTTATATAGCCAATCCTCAGACATAGGCTTGCAGGGGGCTGAGACCGCTCCATAAATATACATGGGTGATGCTAGCAGGGGCAGTCAGGTGAAAGATGGAGGTACAGTGTTGATGAGGCTGTCAGTGGCCCTCAGGGGTGCAACCTAGTCTGGGGGGGGAGGGGGTGTCCTGCATTGGGTGGGGCTTGGGTGCTGGAAGGATCCTGCCCTAACACATAGGAGAAAGCCCTTCCTGGAGGCACAAGAGAAAGAGGACAGAGTGAGTAGAGTAACACTGTGGGGACTAACAAAGGGGGGAGACTGCCACATGTATCCAGTTTCCCTTGAAGACAGCAGTGTGCTTAAGTCTTCAGCCTTTCCCTAGAGATCTCCTGTGAGTCAGTCGGGTGGACTAGTGTAGAGAGAGGCAGCCAGGAGGGCTGGTGAAAGGGGCAGCTGCAGCCAGGTGAGTTGGCAGTGCCTGAAGAGGTGGTGCTGGGCCACAGAGGAGATGTTACAAGCTGTTTCACTACAACTGTGCTGCACAAAAAGGGGCTACGAGTTCCTGCCTGTAATGGGCCATTGCTACTCTGACTGGGAGCCTGTCGGATCATTTAAAGTGATTCAGCTGCAGCAAGCAAGTGAATGTGCAAGAGGAAAGTGAAGGAGACTGTATATAGGTGTATATAGGAAGATGTCCCTGAAGTTTTGCTGAAGTCAAGTGGGCATCCCATAACCTCCCATCATGATCTATGTTATTAACCCTCAAATAAATAACAAAAAAAAAGTCACGGACTGTTCTCTGACTCTGGAGTGCTTATAAAAATTTGGTGTGACTGGCTATGCAAGAGTGGGGGATCCAAGTTCATCAGCAGTCCTTATGGGGGTTTTCTACAGTAGTCTGAAGAAGAAGGGCCACTGCTAGTACAGGCCTGCTAAGGCTTTAAGGCTAGATGGATGTAGCCTGCAGTGCAATTTGTATGCGTCCACTCTTGAGAAGGGGAGCCAGGGACTTCTCCCTCACCGAAAGGTAAGACTAGGGCATGCCCCATGCTTGGGAATATGTGCGCTCTATTGTACTAGACAAAAGGGCACAGGTCTTGATCAGTGAATCCCCTCTCTTCAGAGATTTCTTTGTAACTGTTGTGACAGCAGGAAGGTAAAGTCACCTGGTTGCATCCAGGGGGGTAGATATATTTCGCCCAGATTCAGGCTTTACGCTGACTTATACAACTAGGTGGAGAGTTGTATAGGCCCAGCTAAGGCTAGTGGGCTCATGGATGACTCATACCTCTAGGGAGAGTGTGGGGCGTCGTGCAGACAGAGATGAGGAGACCAGCTGAACCTTGTCAGCTCATTTAGGCCTCTATAAGAACTCCCAGCTTCATTAGATGTTAGCTCATGCCTGGAACCAGACCTGTGTGGACTGTCTAGGGAGAGTGAACCCCTGTGCGGTGAGGCAAAGCCTGTGTGGCTATTTGTTTGGACTTTTACTAAACCAGG
This sequence comes from Rana muscosa, assembly GCA_029206835.1. NCBI lineage: Eukaryota > Metazoa > Chordata > Amphibia > Anura > Ranidae > Rana > Rana muscosa. The sequence goes on along the minus strand of CM055118.1, from coordinate 242,273,052 downwards.
GACTTAGGGACTAGGACAGCACTAGGCTGATCCCAGTTGTTAGTTAGGAAACCTGTATGTTTAGTCAGAGGTCAACTTGACCAGGATTTATTTTGGTTATGTTTCTTTTGCTTTGCTGTGTTTTGTCACTGTAAATAGAAAATAAACCGCACCTTTTTGATTTTGAAAACCACAACCTCCGTTTGCTGGGCCTGTTTTGTGTGGGGAGCCCATCCCGGGGGTCACACACACCCGCTGCCGAGCTAACCCCCTCACAGTTGGTGGAGAACCAGTGGCAGTTTTTTTTTAAGCCAGCATGGAGGAGATACTGAAGCAGCTGGCTCTAGCAAATGCCAATCAACAGCAGACAAATGCAGGTTTGCAAAAGAGCCTTGCAGCTCAACAACAGAGCCTTGCAGCCCAGCAGCAGACAAACGCAACTTTGCAACAGAGTCTGGAGGCTCAGCAACGAGCCCAGCAGCAATCTGAGGCCCGCTTCATAGACCTGTTGCAGAAGCAAGAGCAGAGACTACAACAACAGATGGAAGCAGTAATGCAGCAACGTCCGCAGACCAGTGAGGAAAGCCGTCCCACTAATACCGCGTCCTTTGGGGTGAGTCGTTTATTGACAAAAATGACTGGAGAGGATGATCCAGAGGTATTTTTGACCACATTTGAAAGGACCGCTGAAAGAGAAAAGTGGCCTGAGGAGCAGTGGGCTGGACTGGTGGCTCCTCTGTTAACTGGTGAATCGCAGAAAGCTTACTATGACCTAGAGCCTAACCAAGCAAAAGACTATGTGATGCTAAAAGCTGAAATATTGGCAAGGCTGGGTGTCACCCAGGCTGTCCGGGCTCAGCGTGTGCATAACTGGACTTTCCAGCTTGGAAAACCCCCCAGGTCTCAAATGTATGATCTCATTCACCTGAGCAGAAAGTGGCTACAGCCAGAGACTTTGTCCGCACCAAAGATTGTGGAACGTGTTGTAATGGATCGGTTTTTGAGAGCTCTTCCTACTGCCATCCAAAAGTGGGTAAGCCATGGAGACCCAGAGACGGCCGATGGTCTTGTGGATCGTGTGGAGAAATACTTGGCTACAGAGAACCTGACGGCCTCTTCCAGAGACACTCGGACTTTCCACCCTAAGACCAGACCATCCCCAGGGGCGGATAAGAGGATTCCAAGGGGTGAGGGTGGAGAGAGTGAGAGGGTGGGAGCTCTACCCCAAGTTTGGCGAGAACAGCCTGGGAAATCAGCGGCTCAAGAGGCGGCAAGAAGGATCGTTTGCTACCGCTGCCGGCAAGCGGGACATATTGCAGCCAATTGCCCGGTTGTGGAGGAACCCATGCAGTGTGACTTTCTGACGGGCAGACGTCAGTCGCTGTGTGCGACAGTCGCATGCACTGCCATTCGAGGAACTGAGAAACATTTATGCAAAATGTGTGTTAATGGTAGAAATGTTGTGGTATTGCTGGATTCAGGTAGCCTTGTGACCCTGATAAAGGCTGAGTTAGTTAAAACAGAGGTCTCTGGGAATAGCAAGGTAGCTGTTATTTGTGTGCATGGGGACACCCGAGAGTATCCAGTGACTACAGTGTGTTTCGAGACCCCCAAAGGTACCCTCTCTCATCCAGTGGGCTTAGTATCTCAGTTACCGCATGACGCCATTGTGGGAAGGGATTTTCCGAAGTTCTGGGAACTGTGGGATGATCCTGAGCCCCTCACTGGTGCCCCTATGTACCAGGAATGTGATAGCCAGAACTCCCCTGAGAGTGGTGAGGACTCTCCGGAATTTCCCTTATCAGTATTGGCAGGGGAGACTCAAGAAACTGGAGAGGAGCCCACCTCCTCAGACGAAAACCTATCGTCTGTGGAGTTTTCTGATCTTGAGGTTCACAGGGAAAACTTTGCCACAGAACAGTTGAAAGACCCCGCCCTAATAAAGGCACGGGAAAACGTAGTGAAAATAGATGGCGAGTTAGTGAACCCAGATAATACCTGCACTTACCCATACTTCAGCGTAGAGAAGGACCTACTGTATCGGGTGGCAAAAAGGGCAGAAGAAACCGTTGAGCAGCTTGTGGTGCCCAAACCTTACAGGAAGTTGGTGTTGGAGTTGGCCCATGGGCACATTCTTGGAGGTCATCTGGGGACAGAGAAAACCCGAGAGAGGGTATTACAGAGATTCTATTGGCCGGGGGTGATGAAGGACGTAGAAAATTATTGTTCCTCCTGCCCTGTGTGTCAGAGGTTGGCCCCGATGCCACATTTCCGTAGCCCGCTGGTCCCTCTACCCATCATTGAGGTCCCGTTTGAGAGGATCGCCATGGATTTGGTAGGTCCTATAATCAAGTCCGCTAGGGGGCACCAGTACATATTAGTTATAATGGACTATGCCACCCGTTATCCAGAAGCGATCCCTCTCCGAAATACCTCGGCCAAAACCATAGCCAAAGAGCTATCTCTTGTTTTTAGCCGGGTGGGTATTTGTAAAGAACTGCTTACGGACCAAGGTACACCCTTTATGTCCCGGGTTATGAAAGAGCTGTGTAAATTGTTCAAAGTGACGCAATTGCGTACGTCTGTGTATCACCCCCAAACCGATGGGCTGGTTGAAAGATTCAACAAAACCCTAAAACAAATGTTGAAGAAAGTGGTGGATAGAGATGGAAAGGATTGGGACTGTTTACTTCCTTATTTGATGTTTGCTATTAGGGAGGTGCCCCAATCCTCTACGGGATTCTCCCCCTTTGAGTTACTGTATGGGAGACACCCAAGAGGGCTGTTGGATATTGCCAAGGAAACTTGGGAAAGTGAGAGTTCTCCCCACAGGAGTGTGATTGAGCATGTCGCCCTGATGCAAGATCGAATTGCACAGGTAATGCCCATCGTGAAGGAACATTTGGCCCAAGCGCAGTTGGCACAGCAGAGAGTGTACAACCGTGGAGCCAAGACCCGTACCTTTTCCCCGGGGGATAGGATATTGGTACTTGTCCCTACGGTTGAAAGTAAATTCCTTGCCAAATGGCAAGGCCCCTACGAGATAATGGAAAAAGTGAGCGAAGTGAATTACAAGGTCAGACAACCAGGAAGGCGAAAGCCCGAACAGATCTATCACGTTAATCTGTTGAAAGCCTGGAGGGATAGAGAGTCCCTAGTCGCAGACACTTGGTCACCAGCTCAAACTGGTTGCGTGATTCCTGAGGTTGGAATAGCAGCCACCTTGTCACAACCCCAACAACAGGAGGTTAAGGAGTTTGTGCTTCGCAACAAGGAGGTATTCTCTGAGCTGCCGGGACAAACATCTGGGGTAGAGCATGACATCATTACCCCGCCCGGTGAAAGGGTGAAGTTAAAACCCTATCGGATCCCAGAGGCTCGACGGGAGGCAATACGGGAGGAAGTACAGAAAATGCTGAACTTAGGGGTGATAGAGGAGTCCCAAAGTGATTGGTCTAGTCCCATCGTGTTGGTGCCTAAACCGGATGGGAGCTGGCGATTTTGTAACGATTTTCGTCAGTTGAACAAAGTTACAAAATTTGACACCTACCCCATGCCACGTATAGATGAGTTGATCGACCGGCTGGGAACAGCCCGATACATGACGACTCTTGACCTCACAAAAGGGTATTGGCAAATCCCCCTGGCCAAGTCGGCCAAAGAGAAAAACGCATTTGTAACCCCAGACGGGGCGTTCCAATATAAAAGAATGCCGTTCGGGTTACAGAATGCGCCGGCCACATTCCAGCGGAAAATGGACCAGATGCTGAGGCCCCATCGGAAGTATGCTGCGGCTTACCTGGATGACGTAATTGTCCATAGCACAGATTGGGCCTCACATCTGCCAAAAGTGCAAGCAGTCCTGGACTCTGTTCGGGAAGCGGGGTTTACGGCTAACCCCAAGAAGTGTACCATTGGGCAGGAGGAGGCCAAATATCTTGGGTACACCATTGGGAGGGGAGTAATAAAACCCCAACTCAACAAAGTCGAGGCCATCCAGAGTTGGCCACGTCCCAACAGCAAGAAGCAGGTACGAGCCTTTCTGGGAATCGCTGGGTATTATCGGCGATTCATTCCCCACTTTGCTTCTAAGGCTGTGCCCCTAACCAACCTGACGAAGGGGAAAGGGTCGGTCATGATTAAATGGACCCCCGAGGCTGAGGCAGCATTCCAATTCTTGAAACAAGCCTTATGTAGCCAGCCAGTGTTGTACTCACCCGACTTCTCTAAAGACTTTGTCGTACAAAGTGATGCGTCAGATGTGGGGTTAGGAGCAGTATTGTCCCAGGTCTGGAACGGGGAAGAGCACCCAGTCATTTACCTCAGCAGGAAATTGAAGTCCCATGAGGTAAATTACGCCACCGTTGAAAAGGAGTGTTTAGCGGTGAAGTGGGCTCTAGATTCCCTTCGGTACTACCTGCTAGGTAGGCACTTTGACATGGTTACGGATCACGCTCCGTTAAAGTGGATGGCTCAAAACAAGGAAACAAATAGAAGAGTGAATAGGTGGTTCCTGGCCCTCCAGGAATTCAACTTCACAGTAAAGCATTGCCCTGGCGTTCAAATGGGGAATGTGGATGCTTTGTCTCGAGTACATGAATGCCTGATTGCTGGTGTTCCAACCCCGAGGTTAAAACAAGAGGGGGGGGTATGTGACAGCAGGAAGGTAAAGTCACCTGGTTGCATCCAGGGGGGTAGATATATTTCGCCCAGATTCAGGCTTTACGCTGACTTATACAACTAGGTGGAGAGTTGTATAGGCCCAGCTAAGGCTAGTGGGCTCATGGATGACTCATACCTCTAGGGAGAGTGTGGGGCGTCGTGCAGACAGAGATGAGGAGACCAGCTGAACCTTGTCAGCTCATTTAGGCCTCTATAAGAACTCCCAGCTTCATTAGATGTTAGCTCATGCCTGGAACCAGACCTGTGTGGACTGTCTAGGGAGAGTGAACCCCTGTGCGGTGAGGCAAAGCCTGTGTGGCTATTTGTTTGGACTTTTACTAAACCAGGGACTTAGGGACTAGGACAGCACTAGGCTGATCCCAGTTGTTAGTTAGGAAACCTGTATGTTTAGTCAGAGGTCAACTTGACCAGGATTTATTTTGGTTATGTTTCTTTTGCTTTGCTGTGTTTTGTCACTGTAAATAGAAAATAAACCGCACCTTTTTGATTTTGAAAACCACAACCTCCGTTTGCTGGGCCTGTTTTGTGTGGGGAGCCCATCCCGGGGGTCACACACACCCGCTGCCGAGCTAACCCCCTCACACTGTATAGGGAGGCCCGGAATGAAGAGACAAAAAGAAAATAATGAAGGGCCGTGCATGACTAGGTGGAGAGTACAGACAGGACGAGGTTAACATTTGTAGAAGAAGTGAGTAGGTGGAGGCAGAGGTGAATTTTAATGTGAGGGGAGGGGCGCTTTAAATAGCTGGGGGCGGATGCACTCGGCATCATTTTGTGTGGGGACAGAAAGGAGAGGAAGTTTTGCACTTCTCTCCACAGCTAAGATGGGGGCCGTGTTTCGATCCTCGCTTGGTGCGGGCGGCTGCGGTGACCAAGGGGCCAGACTGGCTGGGAGAACAGGTGGGTGCTCTCATTCACGACTGGGCAGGGGGGGTTCGGCGGCCAGCGTGGGGGCTTTACAGTGCGCGCAGCGGTCTCTAACGCTGGAGTGCTTTTCGCGCCCCCACCCCATAGATCGGGCCACCCCAGGAGCCCACAGACTGACTCGTCCCCCCCCCCCGAGGAAGCACGCGCCTGCTTTGGCCGGGGGGTGAGTCAGATGTTACATGCGGCAGCGGCGGGGAGCAGGGGGGCGGGGCTGCGGCGGAGGACCTCATGTAGAGCGATCCCCCCTTCTGTACAGGCGGCAGTGAGCGGGGCATATAGTGAGGGGGGGACGCGGTGCCACATCCGCAGGGCCACAGGAGGGGACTTCAATTGGCAACAGGGGGTGTCGCGGCCTCCAGGCAGGCTTCGCCTGGGGGGCTTGAAGTGCAGGACAACAGGCTCGTCCAGTGGGCGCAGGCGCTGCCGGGAGGTGGTGGTGGATCCCCAGGAGGGGACTTCAACTCGGCGCCAGGGGGAGTCGCAGCCTCCAGGCAGGCTTCGCCTGGGGGGCTTAAAGTGCAGGACAACAGGGGTCAGGTGTGGCGGTCTACCCGGGGCTCTTCAAGAGGGCGCAGGCGCTGCAGGGAGGTGGATCCCCAGGAGGGGACTTCAATTCGGCGCCAGGGGAGTCGCGGCCTTCAGGCAGGCTTCGCCTGGGGGGCTCATCACACCCGTGCTTACTGCCCGGGATCGGAGGTCGGAGGGGGAGCTGTCCGAACCAGAGGAGGAAGATTGCAGAGGGGTTGCAGCACCGGGGGAGGCGAGATCTGCGGCTGTGGGGGACGTGCCCTGTCAGCCCGGTAAGTCGACCACTATTATTCCTGTTGATTTGATGAATGCACGGTGTGAGTTGTGGGGTGTGGGGCCAGGGGCGTTGCCAACGGTGTGGGGGCCACACCGGGGGTCAGTGAGGCTGTTGCACCTGTAACGGGGGTGGCGGGCAACCAGCTGATTAGTGAGTGATTTTCAGGGGTGAAAGGGGGTCCCCCGCAGGCGGCGCCGTGGGTAGGCGGGCAGGTAAGGGGGACGGTTAAGGTGGTGTCGCCCGTGTCCACTGCGGGGCCCGTGACGGAACAGGTTGGAGGTGTTCAGGGGAGTAAGGCTGTGGGGGGTGGACGCAGGGGATCCTGCTGTGGCAGCTAGGGCGGTTATAGTGTGTATCGCCGATGCCGGTAAGTGTAAGGTTTGCGTTTGCTTTGGAGGGCCCTTGTTGGCTTACATGACCAGGGGGTGAGAGAAAAATAGGAAACTGCCACTAGAAAAGTTTTATTTGGACAAGGTAAGCCAGACGAGTCCGAAAAGGAAGATGAGGGGATGAGGAGGTGTCGATCGGTTCCGAGGAGGTTTGGGAAGGGGCTGCAGGCATTCGCCAGCTTGGCCAGCGTGTTAGGTGAGTAAACCCGGGAACATTGCTCGGCCCTGTGCTGTTATATGGATGCGCTGGGAGAGGCCTAGGGGGTTATGTTGGGACTGCTGGGCTGCGTTATGACGAACAGTCGGCAGCGTGGGGCAGTTCGTCCGACGCTTCATTGGGTGCATAAGGATATCAGCCTTTGGCTGCGTTTGATGTCCTCGGCGTGGACACCAAGCCAGTTTTTCAAGGGGGTGGGTCGGGGGGACAAATGACTCTGTACCACCAAACGAAAAACATGGTGGGTTGTGCTGTCAGTTTAACAAGGAATCTGGCAAGTTTGGGTGGGGTCCTGTTGTTTTAAACAGGAATGCTCTGGATGCGGGGGGACGCACCCCTGGTCTCGGTGCTTCAAAGACGGAAAGCGTCCCGGGGATTTCGCTTGCAAAAAGGATGTCACCGGTGCAGGAGGTAAGGATGCGTTTTTTTCTAAGTAGATATCTGGTTAGGGCGTCGGCGGAGTTGCTGAGAGCGGGTTTCTAGGAGGGTTTTTAAATTACGTGCTCTCAAGAGGTCGTGCCGCCCTTGGCGCAAATTTTGGGGTCAGCACTGGTTAGTCCGGGGGTGGTTTCAGAAAACATTGGCTAAAATGGTGGCTTTAGATCATATGGGGGGCCATTTCGGGAGAGCCCAATCGAGGATCTGGTGGTGTCACTGAGGGGGGTGGTGCCTAAGAAGGAATCGATTAAGCTTCAGCTTATTCATCACCTCTCGTTCTCAAAAAGGGGGTCAGTTAATTCCTTGATAGGTCCTGAAGTGCGCACAGTGGGGGGCACTCATCCAAAGGCGGACGTTGAGTCAGTATTCCGGCTGCTGCCGTTTCACCCGGTCAGTTTTGGCGGTTGGGGTGCTGCTGGGGATGATTTTTATGTGAATCGGTGCCTGCCCATGGGATGCTCCATCTCAAGCACCATGTTCTGACAATTTAGCTTCCTTTTGTTAAAGGGTGGTCCGTGAGGGGTCGGGCGATCCAATTCCTGGGAAATTGTTCTCATGGGTGGGTTTTGTTAAAGGACGGTCGGCTGCGGCAGTGGGGGTGCGGGCCAATACGCATTTCATTTGACTCAATGAGGAGCTTAGGGATGTTTTGAAGGTGGGGCACACGTTCTTGAAAACTGACAACGGGCAATGGGGGTGGATGGGGGACCCGGTGACCAATTTTGATTTAGGATGGGGCACTGATGCTGCAAAGTCCACGGGTTTTGGGGCATTTGCCAGGAGTAATGGAGTGCAGAGGCATGGCCTAAGTCTTTGGGGGAAGAGGGGTTCAGTCGTTACCTGGTATTGCTGGACCTGTTTCCGGCGGTATTGGCTACAGAGCTGTGGGAGGCAATGGGTAAGAACATGAAGTTTAGATTGAACGGTGACAATTTGGGGGTGGTGCAAGTCATCGACCGGAGTGCTTACAAGTGAACGTTTTCTCTATGCTATGCGTATTCCGGGGTTGGACTACAATTTAGCTGTTTCACTGTCCCCGTTTTCAGGATTGGGAAGTAGGGAAGTGGGTCGACATGGGTGGCATATACAAATAATCTGGAGGGAATGGGCTGCATTCAGACGGCTAGCGGATGCTTAGCTGGACGTGTCTGAGACGGAGTTGCTGGTAGTTTACATTGTAACTCGGTGCATGGAGGCAGGGGGTTCGGTGGCAGGGATCGAGAAGAAGCTGGCAGGCTTGGCATTTCTATTCGAACTCCAGGGCATGCCAGATTTCACTACGGTTTTCTGGGTAAGGGAGGCGTTAAGGGGGTGTCAAAAGGATCACCCTCATAGGAATGCAGGAAGGCCTGTTTTCTGTTTCACTTTCACAAGTGATTTGCGAGGCATTGGCCGGGGTGTGTTCATCTGTTAAGGGGTTCAGTTGTTCTATACAGCGTTTTCTGTTGCATTTAGGGTGGGGGAGCTTGTGGGCTCGTCACAACTGAGGACTGAGGGGTTACTGGTACAGGACGTGGAGTTCTTGGGCGGTAGGGTGAGGTTGCGGTTCAGGAGGTCACAGACGGATCAAATGGGCCACCCTCCCTGTGTGAGGGGTGACGGTACAGCTGTCTTCCTTGCCTGGGGATCAAGACTGTTCAGTGAGGGTGGTGTAAGAAGTTCTGGAAGTTAGGCCGGCCGGGGGTGGGCCTTTTTTGGTGCATGGGGATGGATCGTTTCTAGTACGTTTTCAATGCATGGCTGTTTTTTCCGGAAAGGCTTGTGGGCGGTTGGGAGCAACTGCACAAATATCGCTTCACACTCCTTCCACATCAGGGCGGCCACTGGGGCTGCCCGGTGCGGGTTGGATTAGGCGGCGGTAAAATGGATCGTGAGATGGGAGTTCAGGTGGTTTTGTTCTATGTACGCCCCCCATTTATTAGCGGATGTGAGTGGGAATATGTGGGAAGTGAAGGGGTGCGCAAGTGTGGTTATTGGCAATGATGGGGGTAATTTTTTGGGGGGTTTTGAATTGTGTTGTGGTATTTTCATTTCAGATGGAGGTTCTACACGCCTCGTCTGGACGGTAGGGCATTCATATGTCTTTTGGGGTAAAAAGGAGGGCAGACGCCTGACAGGAGGGCAGGCTGTTGGGGATACCCAGGATGGGGGCTTGCGTTGGGGGGCATAGGCTTCCCGGGCATAGTGTGGAGTAGGGTGGTGCCAGGAGTGGATCGGTACGCCCGGTTGGATAGACCACCGGTTGTTTTGGTACTACATGTGGGGGGAGGATGACTTGGGGATCAGAGCCATTGGGGCTCTGTTCTTGGCCATAAAGTCGGATTTCTTGGCGCTTAGAGAGGTCTTCCTGGGGACGTTGGTGGTATAGTCCGACGTTATAAAGCGCACCTCGTGGCGGATGGCGAGATCAGTGGCGCGGATTAACAAGGCGGGAATCAAGTTGAACAAACTGGTGGTTAGGTTGGTTGCCAATAACGGGGGGCTGGTGGTAGGCACACGGAGTTGTAGGTAAATGTGGGCATGTATTTACGGAGGGATGGTGTGCATCTTTCTGACGTGGGGATGGATTTGTGGGCATTGAGGAGTCAGGATGGGATCCAGTGTGCCCTGCGGGGGTGGAGGGGCCCTTAAGGGTAAGGGGTTACCCTTTGCAGGCTGTGGCGGTGTCTTTGGTCTTTGACGGTGGCAGAAAACAGATGGTATTAAAGTGGTGGGGGCTTATCGGTGGTATGTGCCCCTCTGGTGTATTCCAGTGGAATGGTGTCCGCTGGAGTACGGGTATGGTTGCCCTGCGGGAAGGGGTTGTCTCCGAGCTGTTATACGGCTGGAGGCCTGGTATGGTTCAAAAATGTTGTCCCGCAGTGTATTGGTGTAAAAAGGGGTTCAAAAGTTTTGGGGTGCCGTCAGAGACCAACAGACTGGGAGTTATAATGGTAAAATTGTGTTAATAAAGTTATTGAAAATATATATTTTATATTGGAGTTCTTTACATGATATGGTTTTAATAAAAAGGCTGTTGTGGCCATTTTATACTCCAACTCTGGTGTGGTCTAAATTACTATAGATTGGATAAGTTAAGATAGTGGTTAAGAGGGGTAAAATGGTATGGGTAAGGTGTAGGGAGGTATCTCGAGTACACTGGTCATGGCATTATGTTACTAAGCTATTGGGCTGCTACAAGAGGAGTGGTTGATTGTATAGGACTCTGGGGGAGGCATCAGAGACTTGCCTGCATGAGTTATCCAGCCCTGACCTAAAGTAAACCCATGACTCAATTAAAGCGAAGTTCAACCTATTTAAAAGTCAGCAGCTACAAAAAGTGTAGCTACTGACTTTTAATATACAGACCCTCACCTGTCCCACGGTCCAGCGTTGTGGCCGCCCGAAGCCTCGCTTCTCTCCCCCTCCTCTCTGCGGTGCTGGCATTGCAAGTGTGGGCGCGCGGCTGTGGCTTCACAGCCGGGTGCGCACTGCACATGCGCGAGCCGCACTGCGCGTTGTGAATGACCGGGCAATCTTCTGGGACCTGTGACATGTCCCAGAAGATTGCAGGGAGGGAGGGGGAGAGGTGATCTTCCACTCAGCCCGCCGTACCAGGAGAGGAAGTGGGAGATTGGTACCCGTGAAAACTATTTACCTGTGCAAACTAGGTACCAGCCCCCTCCCCCCCACAAAAAAAATGAAATGCCAAATGTGGCATGTCAGCGGGTAACAAGTACTTGAAGCAGGCATTCAATTTTTGGGTGGAACATCGCTTTAAGACTCACAGGTTTAAACATGAGTCAGAACATACATTTTCCAGTACTCACACTGGTAGCACAGAGGGCACTACACGTCTATAAGACACACAGGGCTGCAGTCTGGCCCACTCTCTCCTCATTGGCTCACTGGCTGTGATTGACAGTAACAGGAGCCAATGGCTCCCACTGCTGTCTTAGCCAATGAGGAATGATAGACCCGGGAGAAGCTTAGCTCTCCTGCACATCGCTGGATTGAGAAGAAGCTCAGGTGAGTATTAGGGGGGATGCTGCATACAGAAGTTTTTTTACCTTCATGTATTGAATGCATGAAGGTTAAAAACCTTGAGCCTTTAAAACCACTTAAAGACCCTGGCCCCTGGGTTTGGCACGATTTATGTGAGTAGGCAGTGAAGGGAAATGTACTACCTCTGTTACGGACAGTACTAGCAATAGGAAAAGATTCCTGATGAGGAGGGAAAGCGTAGGGTCGCATCTCTATGGATGCCTTCCTGATTGGGCATAAGATGGCCAGGCCGCATTCTGTCCCTTCTCAACAGATAATGTCGGTTCATCTGAAACCTGCTTCTTCATGCCACTGGAAACTGTAAGTGTGCCTGGCTGGGTAGCTGTCCCACCGGGTCTATTGTGAACTGTGGCTGCATTACTTCAAGACAAGTTTTATATTGCACCTGACTGTGTGAGATATTGCCTTCGCACCACGCTGCACCACACCTACAAACGTGAACTTCCTCTGGAACTTTTCTGTTCACTTTGGGGATTTGGGGTTCCTAGCCATGGTCACAGGGTTGGATAAGCCACAGAATCCAGGTCAAACCATGCTAGGTTGCCTTTAGGGGCTTCTAGAAGGGAAAGATACAGTGGAGGGCCCTCCCAGGAGTGGAACCACAAAGACCCCATTTTAAAGGATTCATGTGTGCCATCGGGCACTATCCACTGCAATTTTGCCTCAACACCAGCACTTGAGAAGTCTTCTTTATCAATGCTCATGTAAAGAAGGCCTTAGACTGACTAAATTAAACCAAGGTAAGGTAAAAGAAAGGTAAGCTGGTTTCTGATTGTATTATGTGTATATTGTTGGGTGCCCATTTGTATTTTTACATTGTTTTAAACTATAGTCCCATTGGGGTTGTGAAAAACAGGACAAAAAGCAGTGGTGTTGTACAAAGTGCAGTAATTTATGACTACCAATCAGAAGTAGCCTTTCTTTTATCTAAGATAATTAGAATTGGATTGGTGGGTGATGTCACTTTACATCAGGAGTGGCCAACCTTTTGAAGAGTGAGGTCCACTTAAGCGACTTGGTAACCGGTCGTGGGCCACAATGAGCGGGGTAGGCAGCTGACAGGTCCATGTCCACTCTGCATATGCAGAGGGGACACCAACATTGCCTGCTCTACTCTATGGGCCCTTTGGATCTGCTCAGATGGAAGGGGGCAGATCTCCTGTTTTTTTTTGTTTTTTTTTTTTAGCGGATCGGACTGTAGGTGGTAGGCAGGTCTAAATGGCCACAAGTCTGTTTACATCTGCTGCTCCAAAGAGGTCATTAGAGGGTCTGATTGGGTCAGACTAATCCTGTCAAGGGGGCCTAAGGCTGCGTTCACACTGATGCGCTGTGGTTTACCCACACCTCGGGTGCAATTCACCTATGGTTTTCCTGTGGGTTAGCTGCACTTTGCCATAGAGCGCATCAAACCCCCAGGTAATAACAGAATTCTATGGCTCAGTGCAGGTAACCCGCAGGTGCACTGCGCTGCACCTGCGGATCAGTTTGAAAGCAGCCCTGTAACCACTGCAGAACAGATATGCCCATATATACACTGTGATTTTAGTAATAAACGTACCTTTATTAAGTCTTCCATTCAGGTATTGCCGGCTGTTGCTGTCCCAGACTGAGTGCATTTGGTATCACTCCACCTGTGACAGGAGTTGGCGCTATATAGGAAGCATTGGCTTATGCGCCTCTGCTCCGCAGCTTGCTTTCCCTACCGCCAGTTTAATTCACAACACTGATGCTCTGTGATGGCGGGTCCGCAACTCACGATCTGGGCTTGCCAGCCCGCCATCCCAGAGCAGGAGGTCGCGGGCCACACCAGAGGGCTCCGCGGGCCACTGGTTGGGCACCCCTGCTTTACATCATCATTATAGTGGCATACTGAACAAGCCACAGGTGTGCAGCAACAAGTATTCCAGGCTGCTGTGTGTTGTATTGGAAGAGACATGGCTGCTGTGTCATCTACATCCTTCCCTCACTCCATGTAATTTATGGGATTTCATCTGATGCTGAGAGCAGGCTGGGATCTAATGCTCTTTCCTGCCCACTTATGAGGCCTCTGCTCCCAAGAGGCCGCAGCTTCAATAGGCTGTAATTGATTCCGGAAACTCTCCATCAGCAGTTTGTGGAATGTGGAAGTAGGCTGAAGCAATGAGAAATACTTGACTTTGCTGTAATTCTACAGTGGAGAAATCTGTGGAAGATTCACTATACGGTACAAAGCCAAGAGCACTAAATTGTAGCTCCCCTGTAAATGGAGTGGTACAACCAACTATAGAAAGTCACCTGATTTCTCACACACACATGGTCAATATGGCTGCTTAAAGTTGTAGTCCACCTTTTGCAAAAAGTAGTAAATGCAGCAATATTGCAGCAATAATCAATGTGCATTTACAAATTTTTACTATTTTTTAAAAAAAATTTGCACTGAAGCCTGCAGAGCATCGCACATATGGTCAGTGTGTTTCAGGTGCAATGCACAGGCTTATGCAATGATTTCACCCAGGGTCAGGGCTGTGCAGAGGTACCCGCTGTTATGGGGCTGGGAGAAATGTGGCTGGAGTATGGTGCAGAGAGGGAGGAGGGATTGTTGGTGCACTTTGCATGATGGAAGGTGAATGTAGAAAAATAGGATTTTTATAACAGCTTACCTGTAAAATCCTTTTCTTGGAGTACATCACGGGACACAGAGCGACATAGTCATTACTAATGGGTTATATAGATACCGTCAGGTGCTGGCACTGGCAACTTCCAAAACCGGAAGTACCCTCCCCTATATAAGCCCCTCCCATCCGGGAGCACCTCAGTTTTGTAGCAAAGCAATAAGTGTCCCTAAAGAGGGGCGGGAGCTCTGTGTCCCGTGATGTACTCCAAGAAAAGGATTTTACAGGTAAGCTGTTATAAAAATCCTATTTTCTTTCTCGTACATCACGGGACACAGAGCGACATAGTCATTACTAATGGGATGTCCTAAAGCAATGCCAAATGAGGGGGGGGATACACCATATATAAGCTGAGCGCTATCAGACATGAGGATCTTTTGCGGCCTGCAACACACTGCACCCAAAGGCGACATCCTCCTGACTTCTAACGTCCACCTGGTAGGACCTAGTAAACGTGTGTACCGAAGACCATGTTGCGGCCTTACAGATCTGAGCCAGGGAGGCCTGGTGATGCACTGCCCATGAAGTTCCAACTGCTCTCGTGGAGTGCGCTCTAACTTTGAATGGAGGCGGCCTCCTTCTCAAGCCATAAGCTTGCATAATGACCTGTCGAATCCACTTGGCTAAAGTAGATTTTGACGCTGCCTGACCCTTTCTGGGGCCTTCCGGCAGAAAAAACAAAGTATCCGTTCTGCGAATCTGAGCAGTGGCTTTTAGATAAGCTTTAACTGCTCTTACTACATCCAAAGAATGCAATAACTTTTCCTCTACCGAAGTAGGTTTGGGGAAAAAAGAAGGAAGAACCACATCTTGGTTCAAATGAAACCTCGATACCACCTTAGGAAGAAAGGCTGGATGAGGACGTAACACTACTCTGTCCTTATGGATAACCAGATATGGCTCCTTACAGGACATAGCTGCTAATTCCGATACTCTTTTAGCCGAACAAATGGCTACTAGAAAAATCAATTTCCTGGTGAGAAGCACCAAGGAAATATGCTGTAATGGTTCAAATGGTTGTTTCTGTAGAACCGACAGAACCAAGTTTAGATCCCATGGACATATGGGAATATTAACCGGAGGACTAATACGCATCACTCCTTGTATAAAGGCTTTGACTAGTGAATGCGAAGCCAAGGGCCTTTGAAAAAATATTGACAAGGCCGAAATCTGACCCTTGATAGTACTCAAGGCAAGCTTCCTATCTACAGCCCATTGTAGGAAGTCCAGAATCCTACCTATTACGTATTTACGTGGATGCCATTTTCTGGCCTCACACCACTTAATGTACGCCTTCCAGATTCTATAGTAGATCTGCCTGGATACCGGTTTCCTGGCATTGATCATGGTAGACACCACAGCATTAGAGAGCCCTCTCTTTTTTAGAATGTGGGCTTCAATAGCCAGGCCGTCAAACCTAGGGCTGGTAAGGAAGGGTGGTATATCGGTCCCTGCGAAAGCAGGTCCGGACGATGTGGGAGGGTCCAAGGACTCCCCACAGACATTTTTACAATCTCCGCGTACCATGCTCTTCGGGGCCACGCTGGAGCCACCAGAATCACTGGTTTCTTTTCTACCCTGATTCTGCGGAGTAATCGAGGTAACCATTGTGGCGGTGTGAATGCATATATCAGCTTGAACTGATCCCAAGGGAACACTAGGGCATCCGAGCCGCAAGCTAGGGGATCCCTTGTCCGAGAGACAAACCTGTCCCCCTTTGCGTTGAATTTGGATGCTAGAAGATCTACATCCGATGTTCCCCACCGCTGACATATTGTCCAGAAAACCTCGGGGTGAAGGGACCCTTCCTCTGGGCCTAATTGCTGGCGACTTAGAAAGTCCGCCTTCCAATTCTCCACTCCTGGAATGAATACCGCAGATATGGCTGGGACATATTTTTCTGCCCATTTCAGGATGTAATTTACTTCCCTCTGGGCTGCACGACTCCTGGTGCCCCCCTGATGATTGATATATGCCACTGCTGTGGCATTGTCTGATTGAATTCTGACAGGGGACCCTTGGAGTTTGGATGTCCATGCTACTAGGGCATACCGGGCTGCTCGTATCTCTAAGAGATTGATGGGCAGGGCCTTTTCTGCATCCGACCATCTGCCCTGGAGAGACTATTGCTCCAGTACTGCTCCCCAGCCTATAAGGCTGGCATCTGTAGTGACCACCTTCCAAGAAATCGGACTGAAGGATTTCCTTTTTTCCAGATTCTGGGGAACCAACCACCAACGGAGGCTCTTGCGAACGGAAGGGGACAAGGACATTGTAAGTCTAGGGCCTGAACTTTTTTGTTCCAGGCTGACAGTATGGCCCCTTTCAAATTCCTTGAATGGAATTGACCATAGGGTACTGCTTCGAATGATGCCACCATTTTTCCCAGCAGCCTCATATACAGGCGTATGGACGGCTGTCTTTTTTGTACCCACTAAGTGGATCAAATCTTTCAAAGACAACACCTTTCCTCGAGGCAAGAATATTTTTCTTTGGGGGAGGTTTTGTACCTCCCCTGACCCAGGGTTTCTCATTACCCTGCTACTGTCCCTGTTTTTTACCCCCGGGATTTGACCGAGGAGGCCGTCGGAACTGTTACACAGCCGATGCCCCAGGGACTGGAGAAGCAGGCCTCTTAAAGAGGGACCTCTAACTCTGCTTTTAACCGGCAAGAGCGTATTTTTACCGCTGGAAATTTTCTGGATATATTTGTCCAGGTTTTCCCTGAATAAGCGTTCACCATGAAATGGGACGCTAACCAGCCATTCTTTACAGGGAGCTTTAGCAGACCAGTTTTTGAGCCATAGGAGCCTACGCATATGTACTATAGACAGCGTAAGGCGGGAGGCCTGATGGACTGAATCCTCTATGGCGTCAACCGCAAAGCCTAAGGCTCTAGGTAGATCAGCTAGGGCAAAGCCTGCTGATCTGTCAAGTCCCTCAAGACCTGTTTCAACTGATCCTTCACTGCTTAGCAGACCCCAATAGCTGCTACTGCTGGTTGTATCACCAAGCAGATTTTCATAAGGACTCCAATCTTTTATCTATTGGGTTCTTGAACATTTGGACATTATCCACTGGACATGTCAGTGATTTATACATACAAGAGATGGCTGCGTCCACTGTAGGGACCTTCCATTTTTTTTTTTTTTTTTTTTTTGATGAACTTATCCTCCATGGGATAGACCACCGGAAATCTCTTGGGGGAATAAATATTTTCTCAGGACGTTCCCAATCCTGGTAAATGAGCCCTTTCAGTAAAGGGTGAAGTGGAAAAGAACAAACAGTCTGGGGGCTTCTAGCGACCCCAACGAGGATACAGTAGTGGTTGATGGTTCCGCAAGGTGCATTTTTAAATGCTGATCGGACCATGTTAGTCAGAGACTGAACCCATAATCTTTCAGCTTGAGATGCTGAGAAAAGGTTCCCCCACTGTTGATTCCTCTATAACAGAATCAACCTCATCCTGACCCCCTTCAGGCAGGTCGATCCCTGTATGGGACTGTTGCTCTGCTAACAGGCACTCTGAAGGAGGAGACGGAGATCGGGCGTGCTTTCCCTGACAGGGAGGCAGCGATAAATGTTGACAATCTCTCTCTAATCCTCCCAGAGCTGAGGAAAAAACCTCCTCTGTTACATACACAGGAGCAGGTGACTGAGGACAGCCACAGTACCAAGTACCCCTGCGGGGTCTCTACGGTCACTTACCTCTGAACTTCAGGGGAGACTGGTGCAGCAGGAGTATGCCCAAGATCCTCCGAGCCCGATGAGACCCCCTTCGCTTCCTGGAAGATTCAGTTCCGGAGCTTCTGGACGGCATATTCCTAAGCCTAAAGCTGAGGTATTCCAGCCGCAATACACCACTTTTACTGAGAATAGTCTAGCACAATTGCTGCTATATCACAGTTGGTGTCTACTAATGTGCCTTTCTAGGGGATGCCTGTATCAACCGCTTGCTGTATGCCTTTAAATGTTGCCAGCTCTGTCTCTGTACTTCATAGCCAGCTCACTACAATATTGTTGTTTTTTTAAAACTGCTGGGACGCCCGCACATGCGCAGAAGCGCTGCGGCGCGCACAGAGCGTCATCCCCCAGGCTCCGCCCCCTTTCCCGGCTCACCTCTATATATAGAGGCGCGTGCACGCGCATGCGCGCGGGCACGTGCGCCTTCGGCGCTAATTTCAAATATGGTAACAAGGGACAGGAGCCAGGGCCCCTCTTTGCCGCAGGCCGGGGGATGGACGAGCACTGCAACATGGCAGAGGAAGCAGTTTCCTATCAGAGAACTCACCATCTGCCTGGACTTTGCTCTGCTGAGAAGAAGCTAGTCCACATGACAAGAAAACATTCCACAGCGGCCTCTAGTGGACAAACACAGGTACCGCAGTCTAATATATTAAATATATATATAAAAATTTTTTTTTTTTTTTCTTGACCACCATTAAAAATTATTACATTTTTTTAGTAGTTACAGGCATGCACAATTTTGCGGGAATACCATTAGGTAACAGACAGAAAGACAAATTAGGCTTGGGGGTCCCCCAATAGAACCAAGTTCCTGGGGGCCCCCACTTACCTGTTCCCCGCCGCAGGACTTTGTTTGGTCCACAAAAGCCCAAACTTCACCTATCACGGCAGGCATT
This sequence comes from Rana muscosa, assembly GCA_029206835.1. NCBI lineage: Eukaryota > Metazoa > Chordata > Amphibia > Anura > Ranidae > Rana > Rana muscosa. The sequence continues at coordinate 242,254,276 of CM055118.1, read as the reverse complement.
GTAATCAAACCTTCAGGGACCGGGTTCCCAAGGATTCCACTCCCCTGGACCTGTATAGCACCCTGCACAGAAAACATCTTGGTCGTGGGTATGACCAGAGCTCTGGATCCCAGGGTCCAGCTCTCCTAAGAGAAGCATTACAGGCAAAACCTTGCTCTTCTCTTTGCAAGGCCCGGGTACCGACCGTTTAGCTATGAAGCTTTTTTGGTCGGATCCGGAATAGCTTACTGAGGCCCAAAAGAACCTGTACGCAAGCTCAGTGAAAAACACATGTTTCTTCTTGGCCAACACCTTAGACACTGGCAAAAAACTGAGGTGCTCCCGGATGGGAGGGGCTTATATAGGGGAGGGTACTTCCGGTTTTGGAAGTTGCCAGTGCCAGCACCTGACGGTATCTATATAACCCATTAGTAATGACTATGTCGCTCTGTGTCCCGTGATGTATGAGAAAGAAATCCTGGTTTGCAATCCCATACCTTGATGATGTGGCTGGATGGCCAGAGCAATGCATAGCCATGTTAAATAACCATAGGATACCACTGGAAGATGCACCCTACGATTCCAGGGGGGGGGTTGAGTTTTGGGGATGGTATATGCAACCATGCTTCATGTTACACATACAGTGGGGAGAACAAGTATTTGATACACTGCCGATTTTGCAGGTTTTCCTACTTACAAAGCATGTAGAGGTCTGTAATTTTTATCATAGGTACTCTTCAACTGTGAGAGACGGAATCTAAAACAAAAATCCAGAAAATCACATTGTATTATTTTTAAATAATTAATTTGCATTTTATTGCATGACATAAGTATTTGATCATCTACCAACCAGTAAGAATTTCGGCTCTTACAGACCTGTTATTTTTTCTTTAAGAAGCCCTCCTGTTCTTCACTCATTACCTGTATTAACTGCACCTGTTTGAACTCGTTACCTGTATAAAAGACACCTGTTCACACACTCAATCAAACAGACTCCAACCTCTCCACAATGGCCAAGACCAGAGAGCTGGGTAAGGACATCAGGGATAAAATTGTAGACCTGCAAAAGGCTGGGATGGGCTACAGGACAATAGGCAAGCAGCTTGGTGCAACTGTTGGCGCAATTATTAGAAAATGGAAGAAGTTCAAGATGACGGTCGATCTCCCTCGGTCTGGGGCTCCATGCAAGATCTCACCTCGTGCGGCATCAATGATCATGATGAAGGTGAGGAATCAGCTCAGAACTACACGGCAGGACTTGGTCAATGACCTGAAGAGAGCTGGGACCACAGTCTCAAAGAAAACCATTAGTAACACACTATGCCATCATGGAATAAAATCCTGCAGCGCACGCAAGGTCCCCCTGCTCAAGCCAGCACAAGTCCAGCCCATGTGAAGTTTGCCAATGACCATCTGGATGATCCAGAGGAGGAATGGGAGAAGGTCATGTGATCTGATGAGACAAAAATAGAGCTTTTTGGTCTAAACTCCACTCGCCGTGTTTGGAGGAAGAAGAAGGATGAGTACAACCCCAAGAACACCATCCCAACCGTAAAGCATTGAGGTGGAAACATCATTGTTTGGGGATGCTTTTCTGCAAAGGGGACAGGACGACTGCACTGTATTGAGGGGAGGATGGATGGGGCCATGTATCGCAAGATCTTGGCCAACAACCTCCTTCCCTCAGTAAGAGCATTGAAGATGGGTCGTGGCTGGGTCTTCCAGCATGACAACGACCCAAAACACATAGCCAGGGCAACTAAGGAGTGGCTCCGTGAGAAGCATTTCAAGGTCCTGGAGTGGCCTAGCCAGTCTCCAGACCTGAACCCAATAGAAAATATTTGGAGGGAGCGGAAAGTCCGTATTGTCCAGCGACAGCCCCAAAACCTGAAGGATCTGGAGAAGCTCTGTATGGAGGAGTGGGCCAAAATCCCTGCTGCAGTGTGTGCAAACCTGGTAAAGAACTACAGGAAATGTATGATCTCTGTAATTGCAAACAAAGGTTTCTGTACCAAATATTAAGTTCTGCTTTTCTGATGTATCATGTCATGCAATAAAATGCAAATTAATTACTTAAAAATCATACAATGTGATTTTCTGGATTTTTGTTTTAGATTCCGTTTTTCACAGTTGAAGAGGACCTATGATAAAAATTACAGACCTCTACATGCTTTGTAAGTAGAAAAACCTGCAAAATTGGCAGTGTATCAAATACTTGTTCTCCCCACTGTACCTCCTTATATTTTGAGATGGGAATGAGGGACACCTATTAGCAAAAATATGTAGGACTTGGACACACCCCCTGTCATGCCCCCTCAAAGGAGAAATATTCATAAAAAAAACAATTAGCTACCCATTAGTGCTTTTTTAACCACTACTATTCCTTTATATTGGCTTTGGAAATTTATAAATGCGGGAATTTAGAAATTTTATGAAAAGTTTAGCACTGGGAAACAGTTTTTGAAAGATAAAAAAATAATTTTGTATACAACTATATAGATCAGACCAAAATGAGGGACAAATGAGGAGGAAAGAGAGACAGAGGGACTTTGTTCGAAGTCAGGGACAGTCCCTCGAAATCAGGGACAGTTGGAAGCTATGGTTACACCTTAAAGCGGAGTTCCACCCAAAAATTGAACTTTCGCTTTTCGGAACCCTCCCCCCTCCGGTGTCACATTTGGCACCTTTCAGGGGGGTGCAGATACCTGTATAAAACAGGTATTTGCACCACTTCCGGGTATTGACTCCCGCGGGAGTCACGCTCCTTCCCGTCCCCCCCGCTGTCTTCTGGGAAACACACTGTTCCCAGGAGAGAACGGGGACCAGTGACGGCACGCCGCGCTACTCGCGCATGCGCAGTAGGGAACCAGGCAGTGAAGCCACAAGGCTTCACTTCCTGATTCCATCACCGAGCATGGCGGCGGCAGCATCCGAGGACCAAGCGATTGCTCAGCCTCGTATGCCAACATCGCGGGCACGCTGGACAGGTAAGTGTCCATTTTTTAAAAGTCAGCAGCTTAAGTATTTGTAGCTGCTGCCTTTTAAAAAAAAAAATTTTTTAAGTATAGATTTAACATGAAATATGTTCTAAAACATGGACTTTAAAGTACATGTAAACCCTAACTGAATTACACTTAGGCAAGGTTTCCACTATTGTGACCCCAAAGTCGTGCGATTTACAGTGCTACTTTGCAATGCGATTTTTTATGCGATGTTATGTGACTGGTGAGAATCATGGGAGAACAAGTCGGAACAAAGTAGTACAAAAACCTTTTTTGGAGTCGCTGCGACTTAAATCGCAACAATTAGAACGGGAACCATTAAAATACATGGATTTTGACTTGTCATGCGACTTCATATGTGTCAAGTCGCACAACAACTCGCAGTAGTGGAAACAGAGCCTAAGTTTACTAAAGTACTGCGGTATGTTAACAATTGTCTTTTTTTTAATTCAAATACAGTACATGGATCACCTTTTTTTCATCCTTTGTTGCATATTAGTGCTGCTGGTTTTCTGCAGCCAGTTTCTGTCTACTCACGTAATGGCAGCATGGCATCTCTCAAGCCTCGTACACACGGGCGGGAATCCCGTCTGCAAAAAAAGCCAGTTAATTTTCTCGACGGGATTCCTGGCAAGCTTGTCTTGCCAAGCCCTGTGTACACACGCCCCATTCAAAAGAACCGCCGTTCTTTTGATTGGCAAGAACACGGTGACGTCATCGACTACGACGAGCCGGCGCTCGTCACATTCGATGCCGTCGCCGCCATCTTGCTACACCCTACACTACCCTTGTATGCTCCCGCTTATGCGTCGAAGTCTCATTGAGCATGTGCGGGTTTCCCTGGACAGGTAAGCATACAGACGACCGGGTTTCTCATCAGGAAACGATCTGCTGAGAATCCCGACGAGAAAAATAGAGAGCAGGTCTATTTTTCTCGTTGAGATTCCTGGCAGTTTTCCTGCCGAGAAACCATACACACAAAAAGCAAAAAGCTCTCCCAGCAGTTTCCTTGCCGAGAAAACCGGTCGTGTGTACGAGGCTTCAGTGTAGTTTTCCTTATAGTGACAATAGTGGATCTCGCCTGTGTAAAACAGTGCCTTTAAAAAGTATTCATACCCCTTAAAATTTTGAAACATTGACTCCCGCTGCTGTCAATCAAAGTCAGTGATTCAATGAGAGGGGGCCGGCCAAATCGCAGCTCTATGTCTGAATGGACACACAGAGCAGCAGCTCACTCCGGTGCCCTCATAGCAAGCTGCTTGCTGTGGGGGCACTCAGCAGGAGGGTGGAATCAGGAGCGGCGGTGAGGAACCCGAGAAGAGGAGGATATGGGATACTCTGTGCAAAAACCATTACACAGAGCAGGTAAGTATGACATGTTTGTTATTTTTAAACAAAAAAAAACCAAGACTTTCATATAATTTTAAGGTTAAACGAGCTTGATAAGTTCTCTACAGGTGAAGAACAGGAGCTGAAGGCATCTTTTACCCATCTTATTACATTTATGCAACAGGGAGTCGGTGTTAGGGTGACCACATTTTCAAACTGCCATTCAGGGACACCCTCCCTTCCCAAAAATCAGCTTGTGCTGTAACGAATCACAGCACAGTGATTGGACACAAGAAGTGGGATTTATGATTTCTCCAATCACAAGCAGGGGGCGGGGATTGTGCTCCTCCAGGCTTTCCCGGCCAGGACAAGTACTGTCAGTGAATAAAGCGGTGATGTGGCAGCCTTTTTTGGGGGCATCAGATTGGCCCAGGGAGTGGCTGTGTCAGTTTCATTCCGGGACACTGTATTGTCCTGGAATGAATGTGCCCAGGACAGACCTGCAAAATGCGGGACTGTCCCGGGCAATCCGGGACACGTGGTCACCCTAGTCGGTGTATGTATGCAGACGACCATCATTTTGTTGAAGTCTACTGGAGCCTGACAAGCCGATGCTGTCTGTCTTGCACCAGCCTTTTCACATGCTCATCCGACTGACACAGGTTCGGAGGGGCATTCAAGTGGTAATATTTTCATTCATTGTTTTCTGCTACATATGCAGATTTAAACACCTTTTAACCATAGCTTTCTGAGCACCCACCTAATATTTGGCCACCAAAACAGCCCTTTTTTGCTACCAAAACATCCCTGACCCGTGGAGGCATGGATTTCACCAGACAGTTATGCTGTGATATCTGGCACTAAAGCCATCAGTAGCAGATACTTTGAGTCCTATAAGTTGTGAGGTGAGGCCTCCATGGATAGGATTTGTTTTTCCAGCACATTCCACAGATGTTAAATGTGGATAGTGTTGCGCATTTCCTGTGTTAATTACATGTGAAAACAAAGGATAAAACCAACACACACATATATAAATAAATCAATCTTGAAAAAAGTAATATATGTCGAGAATATGTGATAAACAAATTGTATAAACAAGTAGTGGTAATAAATCGCTAAGCACATATAACTGCAGGGTAGCCAACAAGTGTCCAAGTGTTATGATTCTAATAAAGTGCTCCGTTCTTTCTTTCACCTCACGCAGTGGCGGAATTTTCAGGGTCGCAGCAGTCGCAGCTGCGACTGGGCCCTGTAGTTCCGTGAAGTCCGGGGGGCCCGCCCACCGCCCGCCAGTATGAGGAGCCGTTCCGCCGCAGGGATCGGGTGCTGCTGACAAGGCAGTGGATGCAGGGGCGGCACCGCGGCAACCCCCCCAAGACTCCCAAGACATCTCCCCTGCCTGCACCTCTGGCTGGCCGTTTAGAGTGCAGTGGGGAGATGTGGGAGGAGGTGGAAGGCGGCGATCGGCAGCTCTATGGTGCCTGTGTGGGCAGCAAGATCTCCCTGGGGCTTGTAGTACTCCAGTGTCAGTGTGTATACAGAGGAGAGGGGAGGGGAGGGGCCTCTGACCCGGACAGGTATTAGTTTCACTTTCACTCTGCTTGTACAATGTTGCTGATGCCCGGGTCAGAGGCCCCTCCCCCCTCTGCTGTATACATGGTTATAGAACTACTAGCCCCAGCAAGACCCCCCTGCCTGTGGACACCATAGAGCTGCCAATCGCCACCTCCACCAGCCAGGTACAGGGGAACCCCTGCAAGGGGGGAGTCAGCTGTTTGGGGACCCTGATGTAAGAGGGTTTTTTTTTTCTGGGGACACTAATGTAAGGAAGTGGGCCTCTGGGGACACTAATGTAAGGAAGGGGGCCTCTGGGGACACTAATGTTAGGGGGGGGGGGCTCTCTGGTGACCCTGATGTAGGGGGAGGCTCTCTGGGGACCCTGGTGTAAGTGGTGCTCTCTGAGGACCCTGGTGTAAGGGGAGGCGCTCTGGGGACCCTGGTGTAAGGGGGGGCTCTATGTGGACCCTGGTGTAACGGGGGGCTCTATGTGGACCCTGGTGTAAGGGGGGGCTCTCTGAGGACCCTGGTGTAAGGGGGGGCTCTCTGGGGACCCTGGTGTAAGGGGGGGCTCTCTGGGGACCCTGATGTAGGGGGAGGCTCTCTGAGGACCCTGGTGTAAGGGGGGCTCTCTGAGGACCCTGGTGTAAGGGGAGGCGCTCTGGGGACCCTGGTGTAAGGGGGGGCTCTCTGAGGACCCTGGTGTAACGGGGGGCTTTATGTGGACCCTGGTGTAAGGGGGGCTCTCTGGGGACCCTGATGTAAGGAGAGGCTCTCTGGGGACCCTGGTGTAAGGGGGGGTGGCTCTCTGAGGACCCTGGTGTAAGGGGGGCTTTCTGGGGACCCTGGTATAAGGGGGGGCTCTCTGGGGACCCTGATGTAAGGGGAGGCTCTCTGGGGACCCTGGTGTAAGGGGAGGCTCTCTGGGGACCCTGGTGTAAGGGGAGGCTCTCTGGGGACCCTGGTGTAAGGGGAGGCTCTCTGGGGACCCTGGTGTAAGGGGAGGCTCTCCGGGGACCCTGGTGTAAGGGGGGCTCTCTGAGGAACCTGGTGTAACGAGGGACTCTATGTGGACCCTGGTGTAACGAGGGACTCTATGTGGACCCTGGTGTAAGGGGGGGCTCTCTGGGGACCCTGGTGTAAGGGGGGGCTCTCTGGGGACCCTGGTGTAAGGGGGGCTCTCTGAGGACCCTGGTGTATGGGGGGATCTCTGGGGACCCTGATGTAAGGGGGAGGCTCTCTGGGGACCCTGGTGTAAGGGGAGCTCTCTGGGGACCCTGGTGTAACGGGGGGGGCTCTCTGGGGACCCTGGTGTAAGGGGAGGCTCTCTGAGGACCCTGATGTAAGGGGAGGCTCTCTGGGGACCCTGATGTAAGGGGGAGGCTCTCTGGGGACCCTGGTGTAAGGGGAGCTCTCTGGGCACCCTGGTGTAAGGGGGGGGGCTCTCTGGGGACCCTGGTGTAAGGGGAGGCTCTCTGGGGACCCTGATGTAAGGGGAGGCTCTCTGGGGACCCTGATGTAAGGGGGAGGCTCTCTGGGCACCCTGGTGTAAGGGGAGCTCTCTGGGCACCCTGGTGTAAGGGGAGCTCTCTGGGCACCCTGGTGTAAGGGGGAGGCTCTCTGGGGACCCTGGTGTAAGGGGAGCTCTCTGGGCACCCTGGTGTAAGGGGAGGCTCTCTGGGGACCCTGGTGTAAGGGGAGGCTCTCTGGGGACCCTGGTGTAAGGGGAGGCTCTCTGGCGACCCTGATGTAAGAAGGGTCTCTCTGGGGACCCTGATGTAAGGAGGGGCTCTCTGGGGACACTAATGTAATGTAAGAGGGGAGGCTCTCTGGGGACACTAATGTAAGGGAGGCTCTCTGGGGACCCCGATATAAGGGGAGGCTCTCTGGGGACCCTGATGTAAGTAGGGAGGCTCTCTGGGGACCCTGATGTAAGTAGGGAGGCTCTCGGGGGACCCCGATATAAGGGGAGGCTCTCTGGGGACCCTGATGTAAATAGGGAGGCTCTCTGGGGACCCTGATGTAAGTAGGGAGGCTCTCTGGGGACCCTGATGTAAGGAGGGGCTCTCTGGGGACACTAATGTAGGAAGGGAGGCTCTCTGGGGCCACTAATGTAGGAGGGGAGGCTCTCTGGGGACACTAATGTAAGGGGGGGCTCTCTGGGGACCCTGATGTAAGTAGGGAGGCTCTCTGGGGACCCTGATGTATAGGGAAAGGTTCTCTGGGGACCGTGATGTAAGGGGAGGCTCTCTAGGGACCCTGATGTAAGGGAAGGTTCTCTGGGGACTCTGATGTAAGGGGAGGTTCTCTGGGGACCCTAATGTAGGAGGAGGCTCTCTAGGGACCCTGATATAAGTAGGGAGGCTCTCTGAGGTCCCTGATGTAAGGGGGGCTTCTCTGGGGAGTCCCCCTATGTGATGGTGTGTGTGGGGGGGCGGTATTGAAGGACCTGGCCTTGGGGCGGCAAAGGGAGTAAATCTGGGCCTGGGCAGAGGCAGCAATGAGACTGGGGGCAGACACTGAAAAATTAAGTCAGCAGACCTGCTGACACCAATGAGAGAAGGCGAGGGAGGAGCTTTCCTCTCTGCGTGGAATACCTATACCAGGGATATGCAATTAGCGGACCTCCAGCTGTTGCAAAACTACAAGTCCCATCATGCCTCTGCCTCTGGGTGTCATGCTTGTGGCTATCAGAGTCTTGCAATGCCTCATGGGACTCGTAGTTCTGCAACAGCTGGAGGTCCGCTAATTGCATATCACTGACCTATACGGTCTACCCATGAGGCAAGAAGGCATCCTGGCGGGAGATTAGAAGGCACGGTGACCGTGACCGATCAAACGGAATTCCCGGGGAATCGATTGATTGACGGTAAGTGACATTTTGCAGAGCTAAGCAATCGATGCCAACCTCCACCACCTGTGCCTCTTACTGATCCCATCCCCCCACCACTCATCTCATCCCTATCCCCCCATTACTTCTACAACAGAGGTGATGGGGGGGATAGGGATGAGATCAGTGGTGGGAGGATGGGATCAGTAAGAGGCACAGGTGGTGGTGGGAGAGGATGGCCACTGCAGCCACCCCCCTCAAGTACCACCACTGCCACCCCCTCAAGTACCACAGCTGCCATCCCCCCTCAACTACCGCCGTTGCAACCCCCCTCAAAAAAAAGTATCAAAATCATGCTTTTTCGAGGGGGGGCCCTTTGTGATTTCTTGCACCGGGGCCCAGAGGTTTCTAGTTACGCCTCTGACCTCACGTCAACATAATAAAAGCCTCAAGATCAGATTTCAGAATGGGTCTGATTATCCTTCCTTAGGGCATCCTCCTCCTATGTCTCCTCTGTGTTGACTAGAAAGTCTTAGCCAGGGCCGCCATCAGGGGGGTACAGGCAGTATTTTATTTTATTTTTTTTGTTTTTGTAAGGGGCCCAGAGGTCCCCAGAGGCCCGGAGGTCCCCAGGGCCCCGGATGGAAACCTCCCTTTTTTCTTTTTTTTTGAAAGGGGCCCAGAGTAAGGTAACCAGATTTTTAAAATGAAATCCGGGGACATATTTTTTTTTTACTAGTAATGGCGGCAAACAGTGACTCTCTGCCCGTCGCCACCCACCTCACAGCCTGTCAAGTCTTACTCTCTGAGCCCCGGCTACTACTGGGTGGGGAGGAAGATCACTCCACCAGGGAAGGCAAGGAGATAAGCTGGCAGGCGGCTGGCGGGGATTTGAGCCAAGGCAGAAGAACATGCGAGCAGAGCTGAATGGGCACCTGAAACAAGAAATATTCCCTCCGCTCCGACCAGCACATCATCAAAAAGGGCACAGATAATGTAAAAAAAAAAAAGACACCCCCTAAGCTAGAAGGAGCGGGGGTGTGTAATGCTGATTTTTTTATTTTTTATTTATTTATTTATTCTGCACGAACTGTCTTTGAAATTGCCCCAGCCCCTGTTCAAATCCAATCCGGGGACAAAACCGGGGACAGACTTGGTCCGGGGACAGTGTTCTCAATCCAGGGACTGTCCCCGGAAACCAGGGATGTCTGGTTACCCTAGCCCAGAGAGACCAGGGCCCCGGATGGCAACCCCTTTTTTTGTTCTTTTGTTTTTTTTGTGTTCGTCAGCACCCAAACCCCCGCACCTCAATTCGCGGCACCCCCCCCCCCGCTCCTCAATTCGCGGCGGGCAGCACCCCCCCTCCCGGTTCTCCTCTGCTCCAGGGGGCCCATGCCTGAAGCTGTGTAAAGGGCCCCAAAATTCCTGATGGTGGCCCTGGTCTTAGCTCTTGAGGTGTCCCTGGTCTCTCCAGTCCATGCATTACAATAAAATAGACAATATGCCTCCCACAGTGTAAAACCATTTAAAACGTCACCATTTATTAAAATCCCCTCTCCCCCCCCCCCCTCCTTGCTCTCTCTATATATATATTTTTATCAGACATTTTCCACTCAGATCGATCTCTCTTTATGTCACTTTAAGTTCACTGATCCATTTATTGGTTATCATTGTATGTAGTATGAGTATTCTATGTATATTATTGATACACTATACAGTTGTATGAATTGATTATCTAGTTAGGGTGTATTATATGGGCAATACCGGTCCAAATCGTATTCATTTGATAGGATGTGTTAGCCCCACATATCATTTCCAGTTTGTGGGACAATTTTTTGCTTAGACTCCATTCACACAGGGGCAACACGACTTCCAGTGCGACTTTGGGAGGCAACTTGGACACGACTTGAGTATGAATCACAGCGCGACATGGAGCTACTTACAAGGCAACTTCAAGTTGCCTTCAGGACAGGAGGCTTTCCAGTGGCCAATCAAACAAGAATCAGCTCTGTGGGAAGGAGGGGGGAGGGAGGGGTTTGCCTGAGAAATGTATGTTCTCTTCCTGTATTGTTGCTTCTGTTAAGACAGGGGATCCGACTTCTGAGCGACTTCCATTGAAATCTATGAGTACAAGTTGCCTACAAGTCGAATAGAAGTCGGATTGAAGTAGTACAGGAACCTTTTCTGAAGTCGGAGCGACTGCAGTAGTGTGCATTAAGACGGCTCCATTCACTTACATTGATTTTCTCATGCAGCGCGACTTGAGGCGACTAGGGGCGACTTGAAGTCGGATCCAAAGCCGTCCCTGTGTGAATGGGCTCTTAGGATTCACATGATTTTTTCCCCCTTTATTATTCATTTCAATTTCACTATCAGTTCATTTTATGAGACTCATCCTTGTTTCAAATTGATCCATCCTGATCTAATATTGATACTACTATGTGGAGTAGAAGTATCAGAAATTACGACAATATCGCTTTAAAGAAATTTGGGCTGTTTAAATCTATATATTTATCCCGCTGGTCTTAGGGAAAATGACCGACGGAATATAGGTGCGATTTCATGTATAGTTTCATAGCTATGATATTCATCTAATTTTAACACATTTCTCTTATTTAATATAGATAATATAATTTGTAGTATTAGTATCAGTAGTTTACGGCGACACCATCCTAAACACTCTTTGGCTATCCGTATCCATATATATTACATTGGAGGTCTGCCATTTCCCTATAGATGTGATCTTCAATAGTATGGCCAATGCTGTATCTTGGCCTAGGCCTAGGGCAGCACTTTGCAGGGGGGCAGTGTGAAAAGAGTCCCCGCCGGCTTGCGCTACACTTTTAGTGTGGCACTAGTCTTATGAGGTGGACTGGGCCGCAAGACAAATCGGTCTGGCGCCCCCATAAAGCAGCCGTATTGCTGCCAGCAGGGCCGGCCCTACCATGGGACCCGATGGTACCCCGGTCCCAGGCGGCACTTTAAGGGGGGCGGCAAATTGCCGCCCGTCAGCCAGCGACATTCCGTGTCTCCTACTAATTTTCCTTTCCTGTGTCCCCGATTTTCCAGCCGCCATGTTTAGTGCCCGGCGCCCTGTGATTGGACGAATGGGGGTCATGTGCGGCGTGGGGCTGGCCTGTCAGCGATCGCTCTAGAAGTCCCGCCTCCGCACATGACCGCCATACGCCCAATCACAGTGCGCCGGGAAACACGAACATGGTGGCGGGAGACAAGCACTGGAAGTGTGAGCTGTCTTCCCCTCCGCCTGTCCCTCTGCTTTGTTACGGCGCGGTGGAGATGGGATCATGGAGGTGCAGGCGTGCAGCGTCTGACACCATGGAGCGGGCTGCGGGTGGATGGCGCTGGCGGGAAGTTGGGACGCCGAAGCAGTTCTGCACATCCAGTGCTGAGGTCCCGAGGAGAGTCCTGGTGAAGAGCAGACAAAGGTAAGGAGGACTCAAAGGATGGATTCGCACCGAGCTGTGGGGAGGGGGTCGGGTGTGAGTAGTGCAGGAAGTAGGACTCCTACTGTAGGAGTCAGGTGGGTCTGTGTAGTAGGTCAGTGTAGGTGTAAGGTCGGTGGGTCAGTGTATGTGTCAGTCAGTGTAATAGTCAGTGTTGCTGTCGGGTCAGTGTAATGTGAGTAGTGCAGGAAGTAGGAGTGAGGTAGGTGTCAGGTAGGTCAGTGTAGGGGTCAGTGTAGGTGTCAGGTAGGTCAGTGTAGGGGTCAGTGTAGGTGTCAGGTAGGTCAGTGTAGGGGTCAGGGTAATGGTCATGTAGGTCAGGTGGGTCAGTGTAATGTGAGTAGTGCAGGAAGTAGGGGTCAGTGTAGGGGTCAGTGTAGGGGTCAGGGTAATGGTCATGTAGGTCAGGTGGGTCAGTGTAATGTGAGTAGTGCAGGAAGTAGGAGTCAGGTGGATCAGTGCATGTGTCACGTAGGTGTGTCAGGGGGTCAGTGTAGGGGTCAGATAGGTCACATGTGTTCAAAAAATGTGCAGCGCTATGTGGTTAAAACCATGTGTGAAATAAATGTTAAACCTTGAAATGTGAAAAATTAATATATGAAAAATTAATTAAAAAGAAAACTAAGGCAGAGTCCAAAAAGAACACAACATAGTCCGTGAAGAGTTAATTCCAAAAGCAAATCCGTGAAGGGTTAAGGGCTGTAGCCAATAAAGAGACTAGGGTCTAGTGCAGTGTTTCTCAACGCCAGTCCTCAAGGCGCCTCAACAGGTCATGTTTTCAGGATTTCCCTCAGATGAAACGGCTGTGGTAATTACTAAGGCAGTGAAACTGATCAAATCACCTGTGCGAGATAATGGAAAGCCTGAAAACATGACCTGTTGGGGCGCCTCGAGGACTGGAGTTGAGAAACACTGGTCTAGTGGAGCATAATAAAATAAAAATAAACATTTCTTGATCAGTTTAGGTCGATATGTATTCTTCTACATATGTTTGGTAAAAAAAATGCAATGTGTATATTGATTGGTTTGCGCAAAAGTTATACCGTCTACAAAATAGAGGGTAGATTTATGGCATTTTTATTATTATTTTTTTTTATACTAGTGTAGCGGGGTCTGGTGATCTGCGATTTTTAGCTAGACTGTGACATTGCGGTGGACAGATCAGACACTTTTGACACTTTTTTGGGACCAGTGACATTTATACAGCGATCTGTGCTTTAAAAATGCACTGATTACTGTGTAAATGTCACTGGCAGGAAAGGGGTTAAATGTGTTCCCTGGGAGGTGTTTCTAACTGGGGGGGGGGGGGCTGACTGTAGGAGGAGAGAGATCTCTGTTCCTAATCACTAGGAAGAGCAGATCTGTCTCTCCTCCCCTGTCAGAATAGGGATCTGTCTGTTTACATTAACAGATCCCTGTTCTGGCTCTCTGGAGCGATCACGGCCACCAGCCACGCACAGGTCCTTTTATACTCCTTTACATGTATAGAGCCATGACAGGTACACTTTAGTTATCATGATATAAAATAATGAATGTGGGGTATTTGGTGGGCGTGATTTTTTTTTTGGGGGGGGGCAGCATTTAATTCTTGGTACCAGGCAGCACAATGTCTTGGGCCGGCACTGTCTGCCAGTATGATAGGGATGGTGCAGACACAAGGGACACTGACATGGTCATCTATACCTGTCAGTTAGGTAGTAGGACTCTCCTGCAATCCTTTGTGTCAGTTGTACATATTAAGGAATCTTAATTTTATTTCTGTTGATTGCTGATGAGAAAAATAAACACATGGATTTATTTTTTCCTTCCCCCAATCCTTCCTTTGCTCACTGCCTGGACCACATACCTTCATCGCCGTGCTATATGTTTTCTGCTGCAACACTGGCATCGTTATATCCTCTTAGTCCTCCATAAATTTAGCAGAAATTTGTGCTTAAAATAGAACTATAGGCAACACTTTTTTTTTGGTTATAGCCCCTGTTATTTTTTTTTTGCCATTTCCCTTCATTTCCTGCCTCATAGCCAAACAGGAAGTGAGAGGAAATCTCTGCAGATTAAGGGAATCCCTCTTCCCAATGCCCTCAAACTAGTGTCCCCACTGGAAAATTTCAGGGCAGGTCTTAAACAGGAAGGGATGTGACCTTGACAGGAAGGGGTGGGTCATATCTAAATTAGGGGGTGCACGAATTTAGTCAGGCCTAGGGCAGCACAAAACCTAAATACACCACTGAGTATGGCCACTATACTCCCCTGGTTCTCTATCAGCTGGACCCAGCAAATTGGTCATATAGAAAATGGCCGCTATATTAACATTGACATTGTCTTCAACATATCTGGGTATCAAACAGACAGCTTGTAGAACAGCGAAAAACATTTTTGTGTGTGTATGCTGTACTCCAATCAGTGGCAGCTGGTGCTTTATTTTTTGGGGGTGGGGTCCGCACTTACCCCATCCAGGTCGCGGCTTTCCCAGCTTCTCCTCCTAGCTAATCCGGTCTTAAGATCCGCCTCCTGTCCTGATTGGTCAAGAGGAGAAGCCGGAAGACAATAGCAAATATTGATTTGCTAATGTCACAAGTGGGTGTGTTCAGGGCATACTGTTCTGCGCCCCGAGCCCAACCTTTTTTAAGCAGATTAGAGCCTCATAGAACCTCATAGAGGTTCAAAGAATCCTATGAGTCTGGTACACTCCATGGGGATTAAAGGGTGGCACATGGAGATTAGGGGGGCGGCTCCCCTGCGCCCCTTATGGACTCCAATACAGCCTTTGACTAAAAGATTTGTCAACCTTGGTCCGTTAACGTTTGTAAATGAAGACACAAAACTGCGTGACGTGAGTTTAAATAGCCACAACCGACCTTTTATTAACAAATTAATAAATAACATCAATTAAAACAATTCAACAATGCAACCAGGAAGGGGTCTTTGGGTGTTCTTAAGGCACACTTTTTATAACTGTAATCGCTCCTGTCCTCAGCCCCCCCCCCCCCCCCCCCGAGCGGTTCGAAGATGTTACAACCTCACACCTTCTTACATTTTCCCCCAGGGGACCTAGCTCCTGGGATAACCACCAATAACCAACCAGGTGGGGGCACCATACACTAGATGGGCCCCCAATTTTGAAGCAATATACACTGAGCAAAATTATAAACACAAATTTAAAGATCTATGACTTTTTCCATGTACACAAAAGGCCTATTTCTCTCAAATATTGTTCACAAATCTGTCTAAGCCCTGGTTCACATTGATGCTACTTTGAAAACACGCTACTTCATTTGAAGTCGTGCGATTTCAAAGTAGTAAGGTCAGCGAGATTTCAGGTGCTACTTGATAGACATCTGTGTGGCTTCATGCACAGATGTCCATTAACCACTTCAATACCAGGCACTTACGCACCTTTCTGCCCAGGCCAATTTTCAGCTTTCAGCGCTGTCGCAATTTGAATGACAATTGCGCGGTCATGCTACACTGTACCCAAACAACATTTTTAACATTTTGTTCCCACAAATAGAGCTTTCTTTTGGTGATATTTGATCACCTCTGCGATTTTTATTTTTTGCGCAACAAATAAAAAGACCGAATATTTTGAAAATAATTTAGTTTTTCTTTGTTTCTGTAAAAAATTTTTGTAAATAAGTAAGTTTTCTTCTTCAATGATGGGCACTGATATGGCTGCACTGATGCGCACTGATAAGGCGGCACCGATGGGCACCGATGAGGTGGCACTGATGAGGTGGCACTGATAGGCGGCACTGATGGGCACTGATAGGCGGCACTGATGGGCACTGATAGGCGGCACTGATGGGCACTGATAGGTGGCACTGGTATGCGGCACTGATGGGCACTCATAGGCGGCACTGATGGGTACTTATGGGTGGCACTGATGGGTACTTATGGGTGGCACTGATAGGTGGCACAGATGGGCACTGGTGGGCACTGATAGGTAGGCACTGATGGGCATGGATGGGCACTGAGAGGTGGCACTGATGGACAATGATGGACACTGATGGGTGGCACTAATGATACTGATGGGTGGCATTGCTGGGCATCACATATTTTTTTGTCCATAATGTTGCCAGTCAGTGCCCATTTGTGGGCACTGATTGGCATATATTGCGCTTATTTTTTAATATGTGGATGGCCATGGGGTACATACCTGGCCATCCACATGTTGCCCGCTTCCCTGGTGGTCCTAGCGGCTTCTCTGGTGGTCCAGTGTGGGCCTCTGCGGGGGGCTGCGCTGATAAACAATCAGCGCGAACCCCCCCCGTCAGGAGAGCCGCCGATCGGCTCTCCTCTACTCACGTCTGTCAGACGCGAGTGAGGAAAAGCAGATCAACGGCTCTTCCTGTTTACATCGTGATCAGCTGTGATTGGACACGGCTGATCACGTGGTAAAGAGCCTCCGTCGGCTCTTTACCGAGATCAGTGTAGCGGTGTGTCAGACTGACACACCGCACCACCACCGATCGCCGCGATGCGCGCCCCCCGCGATGGCTGTTATTCTGCTGGACGTCATATGATGCCCAGTCAGGATAACGCAACCACTTCCTGGACATCAATCTGCTATTGACCAGGCGGGAAGTGGTTAAAGTCGCACCTGGAATCTGCAAAAGTAGTGCAGGGAGTACTTTTTAAAATAGGTGTGGCCCGGCAAAATCTGCGTTACACTGAATTGGAACAGTACCATTGCCTCCAATAGGCTGCGACTTCCCCTTTGATCCCTCAAATCGCATGACAAATCGCTCCAATGTGAACCTAGGCTAAATCTGTGTTAGTGAGCACTTCTCCTTTACCGAGATATTCCATCCACCTCACAGCTGTGGCATATCAAGATGCTGATTTATTCAGCATGATTATTGCACAGGTGTGCCTTAGGGTGGCCATAATAAAAGGCTACTCTAAAATGTGCAGTTTTACTGTATTGGGGGAGTTGGGGTGGGGGGGGGGTTCGAAAACTGGTCAGTATCTGGTGTGACCACCATTTGCCTCACAGCAGCACATCTCCTTTGCATAGAGTTGATTAGGTTGTAAATTGTGGCCTGTGGAATGTTGGTCCATTCCTCTTCAATGGCTGTGCGAAGTTGCTGGATATTGGCAGGAACTGGAACACGATGTCATATAAGCTGATCCAGAGCATCCCAAACATGCTCAATGGGTGACATGTCCGGTGAGTATGCTGGCCATGCGAGAACTGGGATGGTTTCAGCTTCCAGGAATTGTGTACAGATCCTTTGCAACATGGGGCCGTGCATTATCATGCTGCAACATGAGGTGATAGTCATGGATGAATGGCACAACAATGGGCCTCACGATCTCGTTACGGTATCTCTATGCATTAAAAATCCCATCAATAAAATGCACCTGTGTTCATTGTCCATAGCATATGCCTGCCCATACCATAAATACCATAAACAAAAATAAATAGAATAATGGGACTTTAATGCCTTGTGCACATGATCGGAATTTAGAAAGAGAAATTTGGAAAAGAATTTAGAAAGAGAAATTCCGTTCATCTGTAGGGAACTCCGACGGAGAAAAAAACACGCATGCTCAGAATCAAGTCGACGCATGCTCGAAAGCATTGAACTTAATTTTTATTGGCTCGTCGTAGTGTTGTACGTCACCGCGTTCTTGACGGTCGGAATTTGGTGTGACAGTGTGTATGCAAGACAGCTTGAACGGAATTCCGTCAGAAAGATACGTCGGAGTTTATCCCGATGGAAAATCTGATCATGTGTACGGGGCATTAGATGCTGAAACCTCCTAATAGAATAATATATGACAGAGTGATGTATAAAAATAACAACATTTTATTAAATAGATAAAAATGTCTTATATCGTTTAAGACGTGTAACAAAAATAAGAAACAGCAAGCTCTGTATACACCCCCTACAACAAGGTGAGCAATTTCCTTAATAGTCACAACTATGTGTAATCATGAACCATGATAAACATCCAGGACCAAAGTATGAGAAAAAGATACACCGCCAAACGCGTTTTGCATGGTAGCTTCTTCAGGGAAGAAATCTCCACAGAATAGCCACAAACATCCGTGAAGAGAACACCTCTCCAAAGTGCCAGACGCCATTGAATGTGAGCATTTGCCCACTCAAGTTGGTTATGACGACAAACTGCAGTCAGGTAGAGACACTGATGAGGATGGGGAGCATGCAGATGAGCTTTCCTGAGACGGTTTCTGACAGTTTGTGCAGAAATTCTTTGGTTTCGCAAACCGATTGTTGCAGCAGCTATCCGGGTGGATGGTCTCAGATGATCTTGGAGTTGAAGATGCTGGATGTGGAGGTCCTGGGCTGGTGTGGTTACACGTGGTCTGCGGTTGTGAGGCTGGTTGAATGTACTGCCAAATTCTCTGAAACGCCTTTGGTGACGGCTTATGGTAGAGAAATGAACAGTCAATTCAAGGGCAACAGCTCTGGTGGACATTACATGCTCCTTCAAAACTTGCGACATCTGTGGCATTGTGCTGTGTGATAAAACTGCACATTTTAGAGTGGCCTTGTATCGCGGCCAGCTTAAGGCACACCTGTGCAATAATCATGCTGTCTAATCAGCATCTTGATATGCCACACCTGTAAGGTGGATGGATTATCTCGGCAAAAGGAAAATGCTCACCAACACAGATTTGTGAACAATATTTGAAAGAAATAGGCCTCTTGTGTACATAGAAAAAGTCGTAGATCTTTGAGTTCAGCTCATAATAAAAAGGGGCAAACACAAAAGTGTTGCGTTTATAATTTTGCTCAGTGTAGTTACACACTGACCCCCAAAGACCCCTGACCCGCTAAACTGTTGTGACAAGGATTCCCTTTTTTTTGTGTGATAGGGACTTGCCTATAAATTTGTAACCCAAAATAGTAACCCAGACCCCTAATACCCCAGTAACCCAGAACACAGGGCGGGAGGAAAGTTTCCTCTTCGCCTGAACTTTCAGGGAAATGAACACCCAGCATCCCTTGCACGAACCACCCTTGTGGCTCCTCCCTGCCCATCTGACCTTCAGCATCAAATAAGGTAAGAACTACGCCCCTTCACCAATAAATTACCGAGATTTAACACTTCCCAGACCTGATCCTCACTTTAGTCATGCCGACCCTCCGTCCTTTCTCTTCTCTTGGTCCCACTTCATAGCTGAAAGAATAACTGCCATTGCTGCCTATACTGACCAGTCCTTTTCTGTCCTATATGTTGTCTTTGGCACTGAGGGTACACAAATGTTTATCCCTCACTTTAATACATTGGGCTGCATATGTAGTGAGCTCAGCAGATTCTGGACATGGAAAATTATGTGTTTAAAGCGGAGGTTCACCCAAATTTCAAGTACATTTCTTCAGCTTCCTTGCACAACTAAGATCGACATATGACCCATGTTATTATAATTTGTCATTTAAATACCTTAATAAATAGGAGTGCCTGGGTTTATCTCCCGCGGGAGTAGGCGTCTCCCCGGCGCCGCAGTGATCTTTGGGAGCTAATCGTAATGTGTACTCGGAGCAGTTTCGTGCTTCCCATGATACCCCGCTAAGCAATGACTGACGCCGGTCACGTGACTTCGCTGATGTTTCTATTGTGAATGGCTTCACAACGGGGCGTGTACTTTCAGTGACGCCGCCCGTTGTGATGGCAACCAAGATGTTTACGGCGCATTCACTGCTTCCAGGAAGCGCCCACAATGCCCACAAGCAAAATGGGAAATGCCTGGATTGTTTTTTATAAGTTCATCTTTGCTAAGAAAACGGACGTGGGATGTTTGAAGGCATGTAACAAGTGAGTACTCAATTGAGAGCTGTAATACCACTGATTAAACACACAAAAAAAAAATCGATTGGTCGCGGAACCTCCGCTTTAAGTGCTGTACATAGCAGTCAGTTATGTATGCAATCTTAATGCTCCACACATTAAAATACATAATTGAAGAACCATAATGCTCAGATCTGGGAGAGAACTCATCAATATCATCATCAGCAATAACTTTAATGAGAGACCTAATATTATTGTTGACGAGACTGCCATTAGTGTCAATTATTTTATTTGTAAAATGCGTGATGTAATATGTCTAGTCCAAGTAAGCCTAAAACTCTTTTTTTTGATCAGAAAAAAACAAGTTTATTTTACAGACCATGAAATGCATATCAGCAAGTATGTAAGTCAGATAAAACATAGTACATTGGTCTGCTGACCGTAATATTACATACAGAGATATGTAAACCAGGACAGAAAATACCGACATGTACATAATAACATAGCAGATGCAGCACCCTGGTGGTTTAGGCAGGGTTGCTAAAAATAATTGTTTGCCAGGTAGTAATTGTCTTGGTCAATTTTTAGTAGATGTCACGTACCTGGTGGAGATGGAGCTGTAGAGAGGGCTTCTCTTGCACCTCCTGTCCAACGCCCCTGATAGAGATGACAGGGAGTGGAGGACAGAGTGGCACGAGGGCCGGTATAGCAGATGACACCAGCTGAGCCTTGACAGGAACCCGGTGGCTGTAGATCACCGGACAGGCACTGGGAACTGGTACTCTGTGTCGCTGGATCAGCAGCAGAAGCGTTGCCGGAACATAAGCCAGGGGGTCATCAACAGCCGGGCAGAGCAGGTACAGGGACGTTAGACTGAAGATAAGACAGAATACAGGCCAGGTTTGGTACACTATCGGGCAGGGAGGTACAGGAGGAGCATGAGACAGGAGCAGAGACAAACACAAGCCAAGGTCACAGGTAGGCAGGCGGAAGTCCAAAGAAAGGTACAGGTGAAGCTGGGTCAAACACAGGTAAACTGGAACAGATCAAGGCACAGGTTAACAGGAACAAGCTGAAAGACCACTTAGCAATGTGTATGTGTCATTGCTCGGTTTAAATAGGCTGTCTGGCGCCAGTGCATGCACGTTAATTCTGGAATTGCTGCACCTTTTCTCTTCTGTCACTAGGTGGCACTGTGGCTGGTTGGAGCCACTATCCCTGACGTCACTACGCACGAGTCGGTCAGGTTATGTGCTTTTTAAACTTTGTTTTGCTGATGGCGCCAATTGATTCCAATAAATATTTTTAAATGATCTGCACCATGAAGCTTTCTTTTCTCTGCCATATCTAAACCACCACCGGCTCTGGAAGTGTATTCTGATACATATCTGCTGCAAGATATACCGAGGTTGGGGCTCCGCTTAGTACGGACAGGACACCTTCACCTTCAGGGGATACCTTACCTCCACGGGAGTCCCTGGATGCTGATCCGTAACCATCTGATTATGTTCCGACATGACTTTTTGATCTCTATAACCTGAGATCAAAAAGATCTGGTAAGCGGCGGTGATCGCCTCATTTATTGATGAACAGAATTTCTGCAGTCAAGCTTTTCTTCCTCTTTTGTCTACATGGAAAATTGACAACTTCCTTCTGTGGAACTATTGTGTGAATGATCCATTTGTTTTTTTTTTATCTATGGACTAGATTGAGCAGTTGTCCCTTAATCATTCACGCATCACTTATACATTTTTCAATTTTTTTGTTTTTTTGTTCTCACCAGTAGGGATGAGCTTCGAGTTCGAGTCGAACTCATGTTCGACTCGAACATTGCCTGTTCGCCCGTTCGCCGAACAGCGAACAAATTGGGGTGTTCGCGGCAAATTCGAAAAATCTATGGGAGAAATCTAAAGTGCTAATTATAAAGGCTTATATGCAAGTTATTGTCCTAAAAAGTGTTTGGGGACCCGGGTCCTGCCCCAGGGGACATGTATCAATGCAAAAAGAAGTTTTAAAAACGGCCGTTTTTTCGGGAGCAGTGATTTTAATAATGCTTAAAATGAAAAAATAAAAGTGAAATATTCCTTTAAATTTCGTACCTGGGGGGTGTGTATGATATGCATGTGAAGTGGCGCATGTTTCCCGTGCTTAGAACTGTCCCTGCAAAAAATGTCATTTTTGAAAGAAAAAAATGCATTTAAAACTGACTCGCGGCTATTAATGAATTGTCGGTTCCCGGCAATACATACAAAAGTCATTGATAAAAAAAAAAAAAAAAGCGTGGGGGTTCCCCAGAATTCAATTACCAGGCCCTTCAGGTCTGGAATGGATATTAAGGGGAACCCCACCGCAAATTTAAAAAAGAATTGACGTGGGGTTCCCCCAAATATCCATTCCAGGCCCTTCAGATCTGGCATGGATTTTAAGGGGAACTCCACCCCAAATTTAAAAAAAAATGGTGTGGAGTCCCCCTAAAAATCCATACCAGACCCCTTATCCGAGCACGCAACCTGGCCGGCCGCAGGGGAAGAGGGGGGGACGAGAAAGCGGCCCCCCTCCCTCCTGAACCGTACCAAGCCACATGCCCTCAACATGGGGAGGATGTCCCCATGTTGATGGGGACAAGGGCCTCATCCCCACAACCCTTGCCCGGTGGTTGTGGGGGTCTGCGGGCGGGGGGCTTATCGGAATCTGGAAGACCCCTTTAACAAAGGGGATCCCCAGATCCCGGCCCCCCCTATGTGAATTGATAAGGGGTACATTGTACCCCTACCATTTCACGAAGAAAGCGTAAAAAAATGTTTAAAAAAACACACAAACACCTTGAAAAAGTCCTTTATTTAAAAAAAAAAAAACATTCCAGCGGTGAAATCCAGTGTCCCGCGGCGATCCCGATGTCCAGCGCTGTCCTTCATTGGTTGTGCCTGAGCGGACCTGATGGGGAACTCCCTCTCAGTATTTTAAATGTATAGACCCGCCCCTTCTAAAGTTCCCCATCAGGTGCGCTCAGCGGACGAGATGCGGAACATGAGAAGGGGCGGGTCTATACATGTATTACCAAAGTGAGAGCAGTCCCCCATCAGGTCCGCCCCCTCGGTATGTCGGACCCGCCTACGTCATTGGCTTGAGCGGGGAACTTCCTTCACTATGTAAATTTAAATTACACAGTGAAGGAAGTTCCCCGCTCAAGCCAATGACGTAGGCGGGTCCGACATACCGAGGGGGCGGACCTGATGGGGGACTGCTCTCACTTTGGTAATACATGTATAGACCCGCCCCTTCTCATGTTCCGCATCTCGTCCGCTGAGCGGACCTGATGGGGAACTTTAGAAGGGGCGGGTCTATACATTTAAAATACTGAGAGGGAGTTCCCCATCAGGTCCGCTCAGGCACAACCAATGAAGGACAGCGCTGGACATCGGGATCGCCACGGGACACTGGATTTCACCGCTGGAATGTTTTTTTTTTTGTTTTTTTTTTAATAAAGGACTTTTTCAAGGTGTTTGTGTGTTTTTTTAAACATTTTTTTACGCTTTCTTTGTGAAATGGTAGGGGTACAATGTACCCCTTACCAATTCACATAGGGGGGGCTGGGATCTGGGGGTCCCCTTTGTTAAAGGGGTCTTCCAGATTCCGATAAGCCCCCCGCCCGCAGACCCCCACAACCACCGGGCAAAGGTTGTGGGGATGAGGCCCTTGTCCCCATCAACATGGGGACATCCTCACCATGTTGAGGGCATGTGGCTTGGTACGGTTCAGGAGGGAGGGGGGGCCGCTCTCTCGTCCCCCCCTTTTCCCCTGCGGCCGGCCAGGTTGCGTGCTCGGATAAGGGGTCTGGTATGGATTTTTAGGGGGACTCCACGCCATTTTTTTTTTAAATTTGGGGTGGAGTTCCCCTTAAAATCCATGCCAGATCTGAAGGGCCTGGAATGGATATTTGGGGGAACCCCACGTCAATTTTTTTTTAAATTTGCGGCGGGGTTCCCCTTAATATCCATTCCAGACCTGAAGGGCCTGGTAATAGAATTCTGGGGAACCCCCACGCTTTTTTTTTTTTTTTTTATCAATGACTTTTGTATGTATTGCCGGGAGCCGACAATTCATTAATAGCCGCGAGTCAGTTTTAAATGCATTTTTTTCTTTCAAAAATGACATTTTTTGCAGGGACAGTTCTAAGCACGGGAAACATGCGTCACTTTACATGCATATCATACACACCCCCCAGGTACGAAATTTAAAGGAATATTTCACTTTTATTTTTTCATTTTAAGCATTATTAAAATCACTGCTCCCGAAAAAACGGCCGTTTTTAAAACTTCTTTTTGCATTGATACATGTCCCCTGGGGCAGGACCCGGGTCCCCAAACACTTTTTAGGACAATAACTTGCATATTAGCCTTTATAATTAACACTTTAGATTTCGAACGTTCGAGTCCATTGTATTTAATAGGGTTCTAAAGTTTACACGAACATTTTGTCTGTTCGCAGGTTCTGGTGCGAACCGAACAGGGGAGTGTTCGGCTCATCCCTGCTCACCAGTTTATATAACGGTGTATATATTCATATATATTATTTATTCATTTTTGTATGAATTTATGTGGTAGCGCACTGATTTCTGCTTTATATTCATTTTCATTTTTTAGGTTTTTTTAGTTGCAGCACCACTAATCACTCAGGCCTCGTACACACGGCCGAGATTCTCGTTGAAAAAAACATGTCCTTTTTTTCGACGAGATTCTTGGACAAGAAACTTGTCCCGGCCGAGTGTACACACGCTCGTTTCAAAGAACCCGCGGTTCTTTGAATGGAGCGTACGCGGTGACGTCATCGACTACGACGAGCATGCGCTCGTCACATTCGATGCCGTCGCCGCCATCTTGGTATACCCTACGTATGCCTAGGAAGCTACCGCGCATGCGTCAAATTCATTTCGAACATGCGCGGGCTTCCGGGAGGACAGGTAAGTGTACACACACTCACTTTTCTCGTCGAGAAACATGCCGAGGAGAATCTCGACGAGAAAATAGAGAGCAGGTTCTCTATTTTCTCGTCGAGGTTTCTTGTCGGTTTTCTCAACGAGAAACCCGATAGCAGCGTACACACGACCGATTTACTCGGCAAGACCTCTCTGCCAGCAAGTTTCTTGCTGGTTCTTGCCGAGAAAATCGGTCGTGTATACGAGGCCTCACTGATCATATTTTTATATACCCTTTTGTCATCACATCAACACTTTTTAATTCTATATATATATTTTTTTCACATTTCTATTCAGCTATATAGGGGTTCCAGCGCAGATTTTTTTTACTTTTTACTGTGGCTGGTGACAGATTGACAAGGGCTCCACAAGGTCAGATTATAAATGGATGGGTGTCTTAGCCAATTGGCAGGGGTTTTTTTAGTCCCTTTGCCTGCTGGGAGAGTCTATTTATTGAGGTGGAGTCAGGTAATCTGGGTTCTGCGTCACCTGGACGGCTGTCAGGGTGGACGTGTGTTATGTCGCCCCGGGCTGCTAGGCCGGAATCCCCTAAGCCTATCCCCGGGACACCTGGATGTAAGGCTGCCTGAGGCCTATCCAGGAGCAGGAGAAGCAGCGTAGGGTTGGGACTGCAGGATTGGAGTCCAACCAAATTGCGAAGGTTCAGCCGGACGGGGAACCAGTTGTGGTCGGAGGTAAAAGGGAAGCAGTCGCCACTAAGGGACCATCTACCTTGTTACTGGAGACCACTGTGAGTAAGCTTGAGCAAGTACCAGAGCAGTCTTCTCACCAGCCGGGGACGGTGAAGAAGTGGGAAAGCTTCAGCGAGTGCCAAGCTAGGTACCCAGCAGGTTAACGGGGTGACGGGGGAGTATACAGCGGGATAGCTGTGGATGAGCTCAGGAGTAGGGATGAGCCTACCACCCCCCTGTTCGGTTCGCACAAGAACATGCGAACAGGCAAAAAATTAGTTTGAACGCGTGAACACCGTTAAAGTCTATGGGACACGAACATGAAAAATCAAAAGTGCTAATTTTAAAGACTAATATGCAAGTTATTGTCATAAAAAGTGTTTGGGGACCCAGGTCCTGCCCCAGGGGACATGTATCAATGCAGTTTTTTCGGGAGCAGTGATTTTAAAAATGCTTAAAGTGAAACAATAAAAGTGAAATATTCCTTTACATTTCGTACCTGGGGGGTGTCTAAAGTATGCCTGTAAATTTTCGTTGTTTCCCGTGTTTAGAATTGTCCCTGCACAAAATGTAATTTCTGAAGGAAAAAGGCTCCCCGGCAATACAGATCAAAGTCATTGAAAAAAACGGCAGGGCCCCCCCCCCCCCCACAGTCCATTACTAGGCCCTTTGAGTCTGGTATGAATATTAGGGGAAACCCCGAACAAAAAAGGGTCCCCCAAATTCCATATCAGGCCCTTCAGGTTTGGTATGGATATTAAGGGGAACCCCGCACCAAATTGAAAAAAAAATAGCGTGGGGTCCCCCCCCAAAAATCTATACCAGACCCTTCAGGTCTGGTATGGATTTTAAGGGGGACCCCGCACCAAATCTAAAAAAAACATGGCGTGGGGTCCCCCCAAAAATCCATACCAGACCCTTATCTGAGCACACAACCTGGCAGGCCGCAGGAAAAGAGGGGGGGACGAGAGAGTGCCCCCCCTCCTGAACCGTACCAGACCACATGCTCTCAACATGGGGAGGCTGTCCCCATGTTGATGAGGACAAGGTCCTTATCCCCACAACCCTTGCCCGGTGGTTGTGGGGGTCTGCGGGCGGGGGGCTTATCGAAATCTGGAAGCCCCCTTTAACAAAGGGGAACTCCAGATCCCGCCCCCCCATGTGAATTGGTAACGGGGTACATTGTACCCCTACCATTTCACAAAGTAAGTGTAAAAATTTGTAAAAAATACACAGACACAGTTGGACAAGTCCTTTATTTAAAAATAAAAAAATTTATTCCAGCGATGTAATTCCGTCGATGTCCAACGATGATCCATTCTCCAGCGACGCTGCAGTCTCCCCTCTCCAGCAGGAACAAAACCCCCATGGTGCGTAAGAGGGGGCAGGGTCACCTGCCCTTATCATAGGGAACCCCCGGGGTTCCCTATGATAAGGACGGGTGACCCCGCCCCGTGACGTCAACAAAGTGGTATAACAAGCCGAGACAGCAATGAATGTGCATCGCCAGGCATAATAGCCAAAGTATACAACATGAATACAAACAATTTGTTGATACATTACAAATGCAGTATAACCATAAAAGCAGCAATGATGGTATTGGTAAAATAGAGGGCCAGTCCGTATATGCTGTGACAGCAGGCAGGTAAAATCACCAGGTTGCATCCAGGATGGAAGGTATATATGTCCTAGATTCAGGCTTTATGCCGATTTATACCACTAGGGGGAGTGCTGGGAGTCTTGCAGGGGAAGAGTTAATGAGCCCAGCTGAAGTAAGTGGGCTCATTAGGGCCCCTACAAGAACTCCCAGCATGCTAAGGGAGATGCTCCAACCTGGAACCAGATCTGTGTGGATAGTCTGGGGAGTGTGATCTCTGTGCGGTGAGCCAAAGCCTGTGTGGTTATTGCTAAGAACTTCTAAAAGCAGGGAGCTAGGGACTGGGACAGCACAAGGCTGTTAGGGACACCAACGTGTGTAGTGAGCGGTCAAGTTGACCAGGATTTCTTTTCCTGTTTCTTTTGTTTTTGCTGTATTTTTTTTTTGTCTGTATATAGTTCAAATAAAACCACACCCTTTTGTTTTCTCCTACCACTGTCTGCTGTGCCTGTTTTTGTGTGGTGAACCCATCCAGGGGGTCACACACACCCGCTGCTGAGTTAACCCCCTCACAATGCATAAAAAAGCACATAAAAAAATGTTGTGTTGACTCAGTGAGTGAGTGTCCCACATAATAGACACTACAAACTGCCATACATACAAGGCATAGTTGTTGCCCTACGCGCTTCCTCAGGGACCGATGCATATTAATTGTATCTGTAGTGGGGTAGAAATACTGATTAAGTGACATTGTAACATAATGGCATAGGGGATGGTGAGGTGGATCAAATCAAAAAAGAGACCTCATACTCACCATTTGTAAGAGAACTACGTATTCTCGTATGGCGCATATGCGCCTGTTGCTGAACCCGGCTACCCTTGACCTCTGTTCCAGTTTGCTACGTTCCAGAATCTGCATGTGGGTTGAAGTTCCCCTTTACACCTGCTCTTCCATAAAAGTGCCTGGAACCTGTCTACCCATCGGGATCTCCAAGTTTCACCTGCCCCTGCAACTTCTGCTAGCAACCTCTACTGGCACTCGTGTTCCTCCTAGCCTTGCCACCATCTGTTCCACCCTCAGTGGGGCTTGGACTGGAGATACAAGAGAGGCCGACCTCATCATATCAGACTCCTACCAGGTACGTGACAGTACCAGTCAGCCAGGGATGGAGTCTGAAAGGGAGGCCTCTCCATCTAAGGACTTGCTCGAGACAATCTCTGCTCTCACCCATGTTGTGCAGAGCTTACAGAGCGATTTCAGTCGCATGGAAGAGCAACTCTTGGACAAGAAAGGAGTCGCATCTGCTTGCGTTTCTCCTCCTCCGGAACCCAGAGTGCCTATCCCTGAACGGTTTTCCGGAGATCGTAAAATGTTCAGGACTTTCCTTAACTCCTGTGAGCTCTACTTCTCCCTGCTACCCAGGACCTTTGTAGCCGAAGACATTAAAGTAGGGTTTGTGATTACTCTTCTCCTGAATGAACCGCTGTCCTGGGCCCTTCTCCTTCGGGAGCAGCATGATCCTGTCCTGGCAACCACCGTTTCCTTCTTCTCGGCCATGGCCCAGCTGTACACTGACCCTTTCCGCCAGCAGTCTGCAGAATCTAAACTTGGCAGGCTCCAACAAGGGTCAAGGCCGGTTACATCTCAGACTTTCGTGTCCTGTGTGCGGACACCCTATGGAATGATCCTGCTCTTCGCCACCAGTATCGTCTTGGTCTTTCAGACCCTTTAAAAGATGAAATAGCCAGAATTGCTACTCCTACGTCCCTGGAAGGTCTGATTAGCGCAAGCACCCTGATCGACCGGCGATTGCGTGAAAGGCAATCTGAAAGGACTAAAAAGATTCTTTCTGTGGCTTCTTGCCCCGACACGCCTGCTGCCACATTTGATGTGTCTCCCAGAGGGAAGAATCAGCACAGGACATACCACAGGAGTTTCCTCAGATCACCTCTTTCCCCAGCCGAACGGCTCCGACGACAACATGCCAATCTGTGCCTCTACTGTGGAGAGGCGGGTCACTTTATACAGACTTGTCCAGCAAAATCTTGTAGAACCTGCCCTCCACAGCCCCCTGTGGAGCTTCCTTCTGGAGATGCCCGGTCTCACATTTCCCTCTCCGTCATTCTCCACTTAACCGGGAAGTCACTTCCAGTATTAGCCATTATAGACTCTGGTGCTTGTAGCTGCTTTGTGGACTCCACATTTGTTTCCCTTCATCAGCTTCCTGTATGTACCAAGAGACAGGGGTTACGGGTTCACTTGGCCGATGGCTCTGGAATTAAATCTGGCCCGGTCACTCAAGAAACTATACCTATTTCTTGTCAAACCTCCTCTGGTCACCATGAATTCCTGTGGTTGGATATCATTACCTCGCCTATGTTCCCCATCATCCTGGGCATCCCCTGGTTAAAAGCACATAACCCGCACATCAATTGGCTTATAGGAGATGTCACCTTTTCTCCCAGCTATTGCCAGATGCACTGTTACCCCGAAAGGACTGCTTGTACCACTCCTCTCCTAAGTCTACAGTCCGACCCAGAAACCATTAAGTTGGTCCCGGCTGCCTACCACGAATACCTTGATGTATTTAACAAAAAGAGTGCAGACACCCTTCCACCTCATAGGACTTATGATTGCCCTATTGATCTCCTACCTGGGGCAGAGATCCCCTTTGGGCAGATCTATCCTCTCTCCGAACCAGAACTGGAAGCCCTCCGTGCTTATATCAATGAAAGTCTGGCAAAGAAGTTAATTCGGCCCTCCACATCACCAGCAGGTGCCGGTATCTTCTTTGTAGAGAAAAAAGATCACTCCTTAAGACCTTGTATTGACTACCGGGACCTTAACAAAGTCACAGTCAAAAACCGGTACCCCCTTCCCTTGATTCCTGAACTTTTCCAGAGGCTGCGGGGGGCACGAATATTTTCCAAACTGGATCTGAGGGGTGCATACAATCTCGTCAGAATCAGGGAGGGGGACGAATGGAAGACGGCTTTTCGAACACGCTTCGGCCATTTTGAGTACCTGGTCATGCCATTTGGACTCTGCAATGCTCCAGCCACATTCCAGCACCTGGTGAATGATATCTTTCGGGACTACCTGGACTTGTTCGTTATAATTTACTTGGACGACATCCTGATATTCTCCGAATCCTTGGAAGCACATCAATCTCATGTCCAGAAGGTACTGGCCCGACTCCGGAAACACTCCCTCTATGCAAAGGCAGAGAAATGCGACTTTGAGAAAAGGACGGTACATTTCCTGGGACTGGTCATCTCTGCCGATGGAATCTCCATGGACCCACAAAAGGTCACTTCGGTTCTGGAATGGCCTGCCCCTACGGACAAAAAAGCTGTTCAGAGGTTTGTGGGGTTCGCCAACTTCTACAGGAAGTTTATCAAGAACTTTTCCGGTATCCTTTCTCCCATTACCCAACTAACCAAGCAACACATTCCTTTCCGTTGGACACCTGAAGCTCAAGAGGCTTTTGATCAATTGAAACTTTTATTCACCTCAGCTCCCATCCTGAAGCATCCTGACCCATCCTTGGCCTATGTGTTAGAGGTTGATGCTTCTGAGAGTGCAGTCGGGGCTATATTGTCTCAACGTCAAGGCCCTAAGTCCTTACTCTACCCTGTGGCCTTTTTCTCCAAAAGATTAAACCCGTCCGAGAGAAATCATGACGTGGGAGACCGGGAGCTACTGGCCATCAAGGCTGCACTTGAGGAATGGCGCTATCTCCTGGAGGGAGCTGCCCACCCGATCCTCATATTTACGGACCACAAGAACCTTAAGTACCTGCGAACAGCTAAGCGTCTAAGACCTCGACAAGCAAGATGGGCACTGTTCTTTTCTCGGTTCTCATTCCATATAACCTTCTGTCCTGGTTCTAAAAATGGCAAACCAGATGCCTTGTCCCGCATGTTCAATGATCCTGTAAATCCCCTGGAGCCTGATACCATTCTCCCGGCCAAGAATTTTCTGTTCCTTCAAACGGACCTGATATCCCAAATAAAGACCAGTGTGGTTAATCAACCACCTCCCCAGGATTTGGCTCTTCAATTAAGGGACGGTCTTTTCTTCCATAAGGAACAAATCTTTGTCCCGGAACAATTCAGAGTGTCCATTCTAAGACGCTGCCACGATCATCCTTTAGCAGGACATTACGGAATCCGCAAGACTGCCGATTTGGTCTCCCGTACCTTCTGGTGGCCTGACCTGATGCAGGACTGTAAGAGTTATGTTGGATCCTGTACAACGTGCCTTCAGAATAAAACCGCCAGAACAAAGACTTGGGGTCTCTTGGAGCCTCTCCCCATACCTCAGAAACCGTGGAGCATGATCTCAATGGACTTCATTGTGGAGCTACCCCCATCCGAAGACTTCACTACCATCTTTGTCGTGGTAGACCGCCTGACCAAAATGGCTCACTTTATGTCTCTGCAAGGGACCCTGGGACTGCCTCTGCCTTCATCAAAGAGATTGTCAGACTGCATGGTATTCCGGATAGCATCATCTCCGATCGTGGCATGCAGTTCACCTCTAGATTCTGGAGGGCCTTATGTGAAGCACTTAATATTGAGCTCTGCCTCTCAACAGAGTACCATCCGCAAACTAACGGACAGACCGAGAGGACTAACCAAACCCTCGAACAATACTTACGATGTTTTTCCTCTTTCACGCAGGACGATTGGCTATCTCTCCTTCCGCTGGCAGAGTTCTCTTACAACAATAGTATCCACTCAGCAACCAAGCAGTCAACTTTTTTTGCCAATTTTGGATATCATCCCTCTTTTCTGCCTGAAATATCTGTGGAATCTTCTCTACCTGCGGTACAGGATCGATTAAGCTTCTTCAGCACCAACAATCAAATCCTACAAGAAACGATCTCTAAGACCCAGGTTAGCAACAAGAAGTTCTTCGACAGAAAGAGGAGGGGTAACCTGAATCTAGAACCAGGGGACAAGGTCTGGCTGTCCACGGCGAACCTGAAATTGAGCTGTCCTTCTAAAAAACTCGGCCCTAAGTTTTTGGGACCTTTTCCTGTCAAACGGAGGGTCAATGCAGTAGCTTTTGAACTGGCGTTACCCAAAAGCCTGAAAATACATCCGGTTTTCCATGTTTCTTTATTGAAACCCACTGTGCCCAACCCCTTTCCTGATCGGGTGTCTGGGACCCCTCCTCCGATTCTTGTCGAAGGAAATGAGGAATTTGAAGTGGAGGCCTTGCTGGACTGTAGACGGAGGAATAATCAGATGCAGTTCCTTGTCAAATGGAAGGGCTACGGTCCTGAGGAAAATTCTTGGGAACCAGCCTCCAATGTACATGCCCCAAGACTGGTACAAGCTTTCTTTCAGCAA
This sequence comes from Rana muscosa, assembly GCA_029206835.1. NCBI lineage: Eukaryota > Metazoa > Chordata > Amphibia > Anura > Ranidae > Rana > Rana muscosa. The sequence continues at coordinate 242,221,729 of CM055118.1, read as the reverse complement.
TACCCTGAAAAAAGAGCCCTGAAGGGCATCCGGAGGCTGCCCTTAAGGGGGGGGCAATGTAAGAGAACTACGTATTCTTGTATGGCGCATATGCGTGTGCCAATGCGCATGCGCGTGCACAATGAACGGCGTGCACGCGCAGGAGCGCGCCCCTAACGCCAGTTGGCGCCAGACGGCCTATTTAAAGGGTGCTCTGACTCCCTACAAGTGCTGACTGGTCTTTAGCTTGTCCTGTGAAACTTCCTGCTATCCGTATGATTAACCTGATACCCGTTGCTGACTCTGGCTTGCCCTGACGCTTCTCTGGACTCTGATTATTTGCTGACTTATGGTTCCTGATCCCGGCTTCCTTGACCCTGCTACTGCTTTCTCCTTGAACTGCGCTGCCTGCCTGTTGCTGAACCCGGCTACCCTTAACCTCTGTTCCAGTTTGCTACGTTCCAGAATCTGCATGTGGGTTGAAGTTCCCCTTTACACCTGCGCTTCCATAAAAGTGCCTGGAACCTGTCTACCCATCGGGATCTCCAAGTTTCACCTGCCCCTGCAACTTCTGCTAGCAACCTCTACTGGCACTCGTGTTCCTCCTAGCCTTGCCACCATCTGTTCCACCCTCAGTGGGGCTTGGACTGGAGATACAAGAGAGGCCAACCTCGTCATATCAGACTCCTACCAGGTACGTGACACCATTACTGTGGGCTAGAGGACCAATCACTGCATATATTTTACCAATACCATCATTGCTGCTTTTATGGTTATACTGCATTTGTAATGTATCAACAATTGTTTGTATTCATGTTATATACTTTGGCTATTATGCCTGGCGACGCACATTCATTGCTGTCTCCGCTTGTTATACCACTTTGTTGTAAATCAATAAATTAATTTATTTCATTTGTGTGAATTTGTACCTGCTCTCTCTCACCTCACCCAAAGTCCCAGGGCGATTTTCTCCTTTTGGTTCACCAATAGGGATGGAGGTGTCAGAGTGGTGACATCAGACCTGTTTTCTCTTTTTTTGGTTTCACACACCGGGTGGTAGACACCCATCTAGCCCAACATCAGGCCTGTTGTCAACCATGGTTACTTTTCACTGTCATTTCCCATGCAGCACCACTTCATGGTCAGTTACGTTTGCACATTGTTACTTTGGGGTTTGCTTCAGGTCTATTGTTTCCTCTTGCTGCTTTCTGTGGATAGTGGCGTCTCCATTGTCCGGCTCGGGGGTTGCGAAGCGCAAAAGGGAGGTCTTCTTGACCTCCTGCTGTCCCCGCCTGTCTTCCACGGATGGGCGTGGCCACCTGCGCATCGGCGCCATGTTTTCCACGCCCACTTCTTGACGTCAGCAATGTCGGTAGTTGGGCCGTGTGGAACACCCTGGATGGATGGCGGCTGGTGCCTCTTGACGCCAGCACGTCAATGTCCGTACATGACGCTGGGGGCAGAGCCTTGTGGCCCGCCGCGAGCATATCTGGATGGACGGCTTGGCTGGGATTCGCATTTGCGGTCTGGCAGGCTGGTCCACTGGTCATACGGTTTCAAGGCTTCTCAACGGCTGCGGTGTCCACTATCCTCCCTCTTCCATCAAGGTAAAACTGGTCATTTATTCATCTATAAATTGTGTTTTTTTAACCAATTGATCCTCTAGCTCGCAGTAATGGTGAGTATGAGGTATCTTTTTTGATTTGACCCACCTCACCATCCCCTATGCCATTATGTTACAATGTCACTTAATCAGTATTTCTACCCCACTACAGATACAATGAATATGCATCGGTCCCTGAGGAAGCGAGCGGAGCTTGTGAAACGCGTAGGTCAACTACGATGCCTTGTATGTATGGCAGTTTGTAGTGTCTATTATTTTGGACACTCACTCACTGAGTCAACACAACATGTTTTTTGAGCTTTTTTATGCATATACGGACTGGCCCTCTATTTTACCAATACCATCATTGCTGGTTTTATGGTTATACTGCATTTGTAATGTATCAACAAATTGTTTGTATTCATGTTGTATACTTTGGCTATTATGCCTGGCAACGCACATTCATTGCTGTCTCTGCTTGTTATACCACTTTGTTGTCAATCAATAAATTGATTTATTTCATTTGTGTGAACTTGTACTTGCTCTCTCTCACCTCACCCAAAGTCCCAGGGTGATTTTCTCCTTCTTTTAATTCTCCCAACCAACCAGGTGGTACATTTTTCACAAAATTTACAGATTAAAGGAATTCGATTTAACTCGATAAATTGGGACTGGTTGGAGGTGACCTGAATACCCAGATAGCGAAAAGAGGAGACTACTTGCACTGCCCCAGCGCACTCAGGAAGGGGAGCGGGCAGGGCATTCAGGGGCATAAGGAACGATTTGTTCCAATTAATGGAAAAGACGAAAGGGCACCAAAAGCCTCGATAAGTGTCATAACAGCCTGTAAATTGCCCTGGGTGTCCCCTAAGTATAGCAGGGTATCGTCTGCACACAGTGAGACAATGTTTATTCCTGTACTTTGTCTGAATCCAACTATATTGTCCTCTGTATGCATCCGTGATACCAAAGGTTCTAGAGACAGAGCAAACAGCAGGGGTGACAAAGGGCAACCCTGTCTGATGCACCTAAATAATTGTAAAAGGCTCCGATAACTCCCCATTCACCCTAACCCTAGCTGAGGGGTTAGCATAACGTATTGGATACATGAACTCAAGTGCTACTCTCCCTGCGGTATGAATGTCGATTGGGACATCAATTGCTTCATTACCTGGGCATGAGTGGCACCAATGACACCAACAACTCCTGTGTCCTCTACCTTGACACACACCCGTAGCTCCCCCCAGTGTCAACCATTTTATAATTTTCTGCATACTCAGTTAATTTACCTTCACTTGTCCTTTATATGCATTTAGTATTCTTGCATTTATCATCATGTCTACTAAACGAATATGGTTATGATCTTGTGCCCCTAACAGGGTATGTTCATTTTTTCTAGCATCTTCTGTTGCACACCAGTTTTTAATACTGATTTGGCACTTGATGTAACTATGTTTTTGTTTATTAAGTTTGTGGTTGGCATATAGCTGTCACTGTGTGTGTGGAGACTCCACACCCTCCATTCAAATTGATGTGTTTCCGAATGCCTTAAGAGGGATATAGTTGTATTTTTACATTTTTATATTCATTTTTATATTCTTCTTTGGGTAACCATTGGCTATTAGTTTTAATAATGCCACCATTCAATTGCTTAATTACCTGTCCAGTGAGGATAACATTGTTTAGACATCCCCCTCCGGTGATTATTGTGTGGTGATGCCTTGTCCCTGTTGTTAGGTACTTAGGCTCACATGACACTTTTTTGGCGGTATTATGTGCCTTAATGGCTGGGGATTGATCTACGATGTTCTGTCCTATATAGGTTATGTCCTCCCTGGCCGTTGGCCATGTCAATCATTTTGCTTTCCCCATGCTAGTAGATGCGTAGCCTAGGTGACGAGGCTGTGGTGACACCCAGCTCCTGGAGAGGGGAGTGTGGGCTCATATGACGCACGATGCCGGGTCATGTGATCTACAACATGGGGATTAATCTGAGCGGCTGCCCCATCATGTCACACTCCAGCTCTCGCTCCTATTGGTTCAGAGCCAGTTAGCGTGTGACCTCGGCAACGGGATTGTGGCGGCTTCCGGCTCCTAGTGAGGGAAACGCAGTCCCGTATTACGCAAGTTGCTGGTGTCACGTGATCACCTTAATGGGAATTGGTGGAGATCTCCGCTCTGTCATGTAATCTATTCAGTCTGATTGGCTAATAAGTTTACTTCTAAAACGAGGCCTGGAGGGCATATGGCGATATGGTCTTTCATTGTTTGTTATGTACCCATATCCTTTCCACTGGCCTCCCTGTATTGTATGAATTCATGATCTGTTCTATGAATTTAATACTTATTTCTGGTTATGTCACCTTCCACCTTGAATGACATCGAGGCTTGGGAGGCACGCCATTCTGCCCACTTCTGGTCCCGCCCATTTTTAGAGGTGGAGTTTTGCAGTTTGAACTTATATATTTAGTAGCATTGTGAGGGGACAGAGATATGCCCCAGTTGAAGACCCCTTGTGTCGAAACGCATCGGGCCAGTATTTACTGCACCCCACATTGCTTTGTATACTCTTTTTATGACCTGTGATCACTTTTTTATCTTGTCATTTAAAGCATGACTTGTTTTAATAAAACCACTTTTTTGGTTGACCTGCACCATTTGGAGCCTTTTTTTCCATATTCCTTTTCCGTTGGAGCCCATGAGGCAATACCCCGGTGTGTATCCAGTCTGATCCGACCCCGAAGGGACGTTTGCTTTACCCGCGGTATTCAGCAGCTGAGAACTGGGGATTTTACACCTTGATCCATCCGGACTGTCTTCTCTGCTTTACAGCGGATCCAGACCATCTAGGATTCTGAGCTCGTATGACCCACTGTCGGAAGACATGTGTGTCCACCCTAGTCGGTAAGAGTACCTCATTCATTTACCTCAGAAGAGTACAGGCAACTCTTTCCTTCATCTCTACTATTTGGTGTCACCTCAATAGGAAGAAGCTTCATTTGCTTCCTCCCGTTTTTGTGGACTCTGTTCTACACTTCATATCACATTATTGGAAGCATATATCCATATTTGGGACCACATTACATATTATTTATAGTGTGTTATGTATATATGCCCTTCTACTATTCATTTTTGATGTTTATTCACTTTTTTATTGTGTAATTTAAGTTTTCTCACTACCCAGGAGTAATTCCTTACACATTCACATTATTAGCGCTACACTATTTTTCCACAGTTAGCATATAACACCCTGACCCATTTAATAAAGTTGGTGACAAGGCCCATATGCTCCAGAACCGCACAAAGATAAAGCCAATTGACACTTTGAAGGCATTAGCTGCTTCTAAAAAATTATTGATTACCAGGATTATCAACAAGTAGTTGCAGGTTCAAAAAAGTCTCTGACTACTTCCGCTGCTCAACCATGCCCCCTAAACCTCATTTTAAATTAAAATGTGCCATAGAGTAAAGAAGCAATGGGGAAGCACATGGACAGGGAGTACAGGGTATTTAAGTAAAAATGTTGCTTTGCAATGTAGGGAAAAACACATGTCCACTTTAATGCTACATGCACACAGATGTACTTAGGCATAGTACATAGTACGAAGTCCAGCGTAAAAACACGTGTCGCAGCTGTAGATTGGGTGTACCGCCGGACGGTCATAGAAGTGAATGGCTATATGCCCCCATACTTGTGTAAACACCAATGTTTTTCTGCATCTGCGTTTATCCGCATGTAAGCAGGTGTAGTTAGCTAGTCTGCCACTAGGTGGTTTTGTTCCAGAATAGAGTCGGGTTACAGAAAATAGTGTCATCAGGTGCTAGGTCGCTTTTAGTTAGAGGCCTCCTGTAGTGATGTAATGGGTGATTCAGTACCCACATATAAGCCAGGCTGGGAAAAGCCCTATTAAAACTGGGGCAAAGGGGCCAGAGACCCCACCATCAGGCAGATTTAGTCAGCTAGTGGAAGGCCTGGTCAGGACTGGAGGATAGGGAGTAGTAGACATGCACCCAGAAGGGCCAGCTACAGGCATCCTGGCTCTTATGGTGGAGGAGGCTAGAGCAAGTTGCAAATTTTGTTTGCCCCCCAAAAAATGGAGCACCAGCTGCCACTGCTGCTGAACACCTGTTTAATGAATAATTAGACTCACCCGTAGTTGAATTCTTGTTAATTAGGATTTTATTGTCTTAAATTGAGCTTTGCGCCTAAGACTTTCATTGGGGTGTATTCATTTTTTCAACATGGTCTTGAATGAATTTGTTAGGAAAAATACTTTTTTGTGTGTGCAAATTAACAAATCTTGGTTACAATTTGTAGGAGTATTTGTAGGAGTATTTTGTAGTCTAGTGTCCCATAGAAAATGTTGATTCTGATAGGAAAGTAAAGGTTTCCTGACAAATCTGTTAAATCTGTTGGGGTGTACTCATATATATGCTGAGCACAATATATAAGTCAGGGATTTTGTAGTATTATGGTCAGGTGTATGATAAACCAATTAAACCAAGCAGATGCTAATGACCATCAATTTCATATGTAGGTTGAAACGCAGTTATTAAAGAAGAAGTATAGCCAAAACTATTCTGGCTATACTTCTCCTGGGGATCACAGGAGTGCAGTTCATTCTGCACTACTATGACCTGTGACTGAGCTGGTCCAGGCTCAGGAGATATCCTGACTTTACAGTCGAGATCCAGCCAGATGCCCGCAGCGACTGCTGTAGGGGCAGAGCAGAGAGCTGGTGATAGACAGTTATCAGCTCTCTGTTCAGTGAAGACTGAGAACTGAGTGATCAGTGGTCTTTGATCTTATAAATGGCAGGGGACAGATGCAGCATTGGGCTGATGCTGCATCCACCTAGGTAAGTGTAGTAGACCCCCAAAATTGGGGTCGCTGTGCCTTAAATTTAAGGGCAGCCTGAGCAATAGTTTGGCTCGGGTTTTTTGATTCTTTAGATTGGACTCTGCTCTGCTGTGGTGTTGCCTGGGTGTATAGTTCCCCTTGACCTGCAGGTGGCGCTGTTGCCCAGGTCTTGGGTCGAACCACAGGTGGCATTGTAGCGTGATTGGGTGTCCTCTCTCGGCAGCCATACAGTGGGCGTGGTCTACCTGCTGTGCATGCCGAGAGAGGGTACATAAGGGGCAGACGCCATTAGGCGGGGAGATTGGCCGGGGGATTCCAAGGGAAACCCCTGGTGGCGAGAGTCACGCCCTTTGGCCCTGCTGGCCAGGGGTGCGTGAATTGGTCGAGAAGTCTCGGGCACCTTCAGCCCGAGGCTATAGTGTTCCAGGTAGGCCCAGTACCTTCAACTGGGTCTACAACCAAACCATCGGAGTCCCAGGGTACCCGGGGGAGGGTGGCCCGCTCTGAAAGAGCGGAAACCAGGGGAGGACCTGTCCAGAGGATCGGTAAAGGAAGTCACTGTCTCAGGAGAGGCCTGGTTGCCTATCGGAGGGAAGGACTCCATGAGTTGCACAATAGCTCCTGTGATGTGCCACACTGGCACTTATGGTCTCTAAAAGTTGCAGGCGCTAGAGAGTTCTAGATTCAGGAACTAAAGGATTCTGTGGCAGAGGATCTCCTGAACTTGTCTTTGAAGGGGACGAAATCTAAAGTAACTGTTCGTGCTTCATTCAGGCTGCTAGAACTGTGAGAGGGATCTATCCGGGTGAGCAATACCCACTCAGGCATGAGTGGAGACGAGGGTAAATGTGTGCCGTGTGCCTGAACCTACTTCCCTACCCAACTCTATCTCTATCTTCAACTTTTTCCCACTAAGCTCCAAGCAAGAAAAATAAACCTGTCTGTTGGAGTTTAAAACAGTCTGGACATTGGCCTTCTTTTAGGAAAGAGAATAGACTTTTCCCTACACTCTAGGGACGAGAACCAACGGAAGGAGGTAACTCGCTGCAGGACCCAAACATTGTATGAACACCGCTCAACCTCTTATACCAGGAGGATACGGACATGTGGCATGGTGTGCCCTACTCTGCAGTTGGAGGTAAGCAGGAGAAAAAGTGTCTGTGTGCTACATAAGTATAAATGTTTTTTTTCTTGGTAAAGCCATACTGAAACAGAAACAGCTGTGTAGGAGGCTTAAAACTGAGTGAGGAATAGTCAAACTCTGCTACCAAGATAAGGTTGTGGAAGACAGTTTCATGTCAAAGGTCATACTTCATGGCAAGGCTGAGCACAGCAACAAAACACAAGGTAGCTATATACTGCATCAGCAAGGTCTCTCCCAGGCAAATATTTCAGAGCAGACTGGGGTTTCAAGATGTGCGTTTCAAGCTCTTTTGAAAAAGCACAAAAAAATGGGCAATGTTGAGGATCATGGACGCAGTGGTAAGCCATAGAAAACAAATGCAGGAGATGAAAGACACATCACGCTTACTTCCCTTCAACATAGGTAGATGTCCAGTAGTGCCACCAGGACAGAACTGGCAGAAACCAGTGGGACCCAGGTACACCCATCTACTGTCTGGAGAAGTCTGGCCAAAAGTGGTCTTCCTGGAAGAAGTGTGGCCAAAAAATCATACCTCCGATGTGGAAACAAAGCTAAGCTATGCACGAAAACATAGGAACTGGGTGCAGAAAAATGGTAACAGTTTCCCTAGACTTGAAGCCTCGTACACACGACCGAGTTTCTCGGCAGAGCTTTCTTGCCGGGTAAATCAGTCGCGTGTACGCGGCTTTCAGTTTTCTCGTCAAGAGAACTGGCAAGAATCTCGACGAGAAGAATAGAGAACCCGCTCTCTATTTTCTCGTCGAGATTCTTTTCAGCATGTTTCTCTAAGAGAAAAGTGTGTGTGTGTACACTTACCTGTCGCCGTGGAAACCCGTGCATGCTCGAAATGACTTTGACGCATGCGCGGTAGCTTCCTAGGCATAGGTAGGGTGTAGCAAGATGGCGGCGACGGCATTGAATGTGACGAGCGCACGCTCGTCGTAGTCAATGACGTCACCGCGTTCGCTCCATTCAAAGAACCGGTTCTTTGAATGGATTCTATGTACACTCGGCCGGGACAAGTTTCTTGTCCAAGAATCTCGTCAAGAAAAATTAGTTTTTTCATGACGAGATTCTCGGCCGTGTGTACGAGGCCTTAAGAATCAAAATCTGAAACATTTGGCTGTAGCAGGAGGCAGTTTGTTGGCAAAAGGCTGGAGAGCGGTACACGAATGAGAGTCTGCAGGCAACAGAGAAGCATGGAGGAGGTTCCTTTAAGTTTGGGGCTGCATTTCTGCAAATTAAGTGGAAATACAGGTAGATACTTATCCATCATACCATACCATCGGAGAGGCGTGTAATTGGCCCCAAATGTATTCTGCAACAGGATAAGGACCTCAAACATACAATCAATGTCATCAAGAACTATCTTCGGCATAAAGAAGAACAAGGAGTCCTGGAAGTGATGGGTTGGCCCCCACAGAGCCCTGATCTCAACATCATCAAGTCTGTCTGGGATTAAATGAAGAGACAGAAGGATTTGAGGCAGCCTACATCCACAGAAGATCTGTGGTTAGTTTTTCAAGATGTCCAAAACAACCTACCTCTTGAGTTCCTTCAAAAACTGTGTGCAAGTGTATGTAGCGCCCTCCCCAAAAGGTTGGGATGCTATCTAAAATTTAGAGGGATGTCTGAGCCAGTAGCTGGGCTCAGACTGATTGAATTATATTGAGATTTGCCTTTGTTCTAGCTGTGGTTCGCCCGATGGTAGTTTCCCTATTTGCCTGAAGGTGGCGTTACCACCTCAGGCACCTGTTGGAACACGGGCAGACCATGGTGCATTGAGTGACTCTTCTCGGCAACGGTACAGTGGGAGTGGTCGCCCCGCTGTGCTTGCTGGGAGGAGATACTTAAGGGGGCGACGCCATTATTCGGGGTTCGTTTTCGCCTCGTGGCCCTCCGGGCGCGAGGTGTGTGTGTGTGGTTCTGGTCTCGGGGCCACGTTGGCCCGAGGCTGCATCGCTACATAGTAGGCCTAGCTAGCTTGGGATCCCCAGAGGGGATCCCAAGCTGTCCGTCCAAATGGGGAGGAAGCTATCTTAATGAAGGAGACCAGGGGAGGACCTGCCCTGGAGAAGACCGGCAGAGTGCTGACGTCTTGGGTTAGGTGTGGTAACTTTATTGAGGAGGGATCCATCAGATCACAAGCCCTGCAGTTCGCCGGATTGGCTTAAAGGCTATTTTCACTGCACGGCTGGAAGTTTGGGACTTTGAAATCCTGTGGCAGAGGATTCCCGGACTATCTGCTCAACATTAAAAGGTCTGTGGCAGGGACTTTGTTAAACTTCCAAAGGTCTGTGGCAGAGACCAAATTCGTCCTGGGCAGTCTGTGGCAGAGACTTCCCTGTTGCTGGTTCGTGTGTCACTCCGGCTGCTAGGCCATGTGAGAGGGGACTATCCGGGTGACCAATACCCACTCTAACATTGAGAGTGGTGAGTGACTTTAAACTGACACCTTTGCATAGTTGTGGCGTGTGCCTGAACTTTCCCCTGCTCTTTTCTACCTTCTACTTTCTCAACGTTTACTGCATAAGAAAATAAAGCCTGACTATTGAAGGTTTTACTTCTGTGTGGACATTGCATTACTACAGACTTTCCTACCCGGACAACGAAGCTGAAGAGGTAACGTGCAAAACCCAAAACTAACCAGCAGCTCCTACGGGCGTAGTGCTACATGTACTTAGAAGAATTTATGCTGTTTTGAAGGAAAAGGTTACTCTAAGACCCCTTTCACACTGGGTCGTTTTTCAGGCGCTATTGCGCTAAAAATAGCGCCTGCAAACCGACCTGAAACAGCCGTTGCTGTGTCTCCAGTGTGAAAGCCCCGAGGGCTTTCACACTGGAGTGGTGCGCTAGCAGGACGGTAAAAAAAGTCCTGCTAGCAGCATCTTTGGTGCGGTGAAGGAGCGGTGTGCATACTGCTCCTCCACCGCTCCTGCCCATTGAAATCAATGGGGCACCGCGGCTATACAGCCGGCAAAGCGCCTCTGCAGAGTCGCTTTGCGGTGGTTTTTAACCCTTTCTCGGCCGCTAGAGGGGGATAAAACCGCTCCGCTAGTGACCAAATAGCGCCGCAAATCCGATGGTAAAGCGCTGGTAAAAGTAGCGGCGCTTTACCGCCGACGCACCTCCCGCCCCAGTGTGAAAGGGGCCTTAATAGTGATTTGATTTGGATCTCTCTTCTGTTCATTAACTTTTTTATTTTTAGCTTATTTTGTTAATTGATAAAAATGTATCATTTTTATTTCTATTTCTGAAAGCTTTCTCAATTTACAGCAGTTTTTCACACCTGCCTAAACCTTTTTGCGCAGTACTGTATACAACAAGCTGAAGGCTGCAGCAGCTGAATGGAGCACAGAGCAGTACTTACGTTTAGGGCAGTATGCACCCAGGGAGGAACGTCTTGAACACAAGAAGTGTGCGTGTTCTGAGGATTCATTCCTGGGTGCATACTGCCCTAAACGTAAGTACCTCTCCCTAAACGTAAGTACAGCAGCTATCAGCCTGTCAAAGACAATTTTCAAAGCTTCCAGCTGCGGGCATTCCTCACACATCTAAACCCTGGAGTCTCATGTACCTGGGCTAAACACCCAGTGTGCATGAGGCCTTACTGGCACTTGTTCAGTAAGCAGAAATTGGCCAGAAATTGTAATGGAGATAAAGCTGTGATTTCATCACTCTAGCTTATCTGCTATTGCACTTATCTCTGTAATAAAATCTTCCTGGCAGATCATGTGATCAGTTTTATAAATTGATTACAGAAAACAGAGGATGTAATTTCGATTCTGGGAAGAAGAGGCTCTGGGAAGACTTTTTTCATTCTCATCAAACATTGATCTACCTGTTGTTAGGCGCTTCATCGGGTGCAATGCTCAGGCTTGAAACTGTTGTTTGTGTTTGAAGATGCATGTAATGACAAAGGTGATATAAGCAAGAAACTTTTGGAGTGTGGGGAATCTTTGGAAATATACTGTACATCAGGATGGTTAGGGGTAACCTTTATTTGTATTGCAAAATACAAGATGCTACTACATAATTGACAATGCTATAGTACTTGTACACTGGTGTATTATGATTGTTACAAAAACATTAAAAGAGAATGTATAGTGATTTTGTATTTATTTTTATACTTTTGTAGCGGGTGTTTGCTTTAAGGCCCAGAGACTACCATACCCAGGATGCATTTCCCCGTGCAAGGGGGGGCTGCTGGGGTGGAGTATTTAACCAGGGGGCGGGCCGGAGAACTTTCTCTTTGGACACCGCCCGCCCAGCAAGTGGAACTCTGTGCTAAGTCTGCTGAGAATACAGGGCCTGAAGCCTAGGCCTGTATTATTCCAAAGAGCCTTCCGTACCCACCGAGGAGCCTGAGGGACGTCGCATCCTGCTGCTGTTCTGCTACTACCAGGAGTAGTGATGAGCCGAACACCCCCGGGTTCGGTTCGCACCAGAACCCGCGAACGGACCGAAAGTTCGTACGAACAATAGAACCCTATTAAATACAATGGATGCGAACGTTCGAATTCTAAAGTGCTAATTATAACAACTATTATGCATGTTATTGTCCTAAAAAGGGTTTGGGAACCCGGGTTCTGCACCAGGGGACATGTATCAATGCAAAAAGAAGTTTTAAAAACGGTCGTTTTTCGGGAGCAGTCATTTTAATGATGCATAAAGTGAAAAAAAAAAAGTCAAATATTCCTTTAAATATCGTACCTGGGGGGTGTCTAAAGTATGCCTGTGAAGTGCCACGTGTTTCCCGTGTTTAGAACTGTCCCTGCACAAAATGACACTTCTAAAGGAAAAAAAAGCCATTTAAAACTGCTTGCGGCTTTAATGTAATGTCTGGTCCCGGTAATATGGATGAAATTCTTTAAGAAAAATGGCATAGCTACCCCATGACCCCCCCCCCCCCCACCCCAGCCCATTACCAGCCCCTTTGGGTCTTGTATGGATATTAAGGGGAACCCCGCACATAAAATAAAAAAGGCCCTATATACTCTGAACAGCCGTATACAGGCGGTGCATACAAGACAGGGACTGTAGGTTTGTTCTTATGTAGAATCTATTTGTAATTTTGAACAGGTACATTGTTGAAGTGTAGCTCCAGCCCAAAAATCTATTTTTAAACTTTTTGGAAAACATAGGTAAGGGTTATCACCCCTGTAACATTTGTTTTGCTGTCTGTGCCCCTGTTCAGAACATTTCACCTCACTTTCCGTCCCAATGACAACTGTTTTTGAAATGTGGTGTTTTTCTTGAAACAAGGATTGCTGATAAAGCATCAGTACAGAGGAGACACCTTTCTCCCATATTTATTCTTACAGGAGAGAATTTTCCTTCCTAGTGGTAGATTTCCTCTCACTTCCTGTTGTCTTCTTGCGTTTGCAAGTAGGAGTCGTTTGTAAGTTGGATGTTTGAAAGTAGGGACCTGCCGTATATACTCTGCAGAAATAGGCCCCTTAGTTGTTGGTGTTGGCACAACACTGTAAGCACTCACAGTTACTCTTGGTTGGTGCTGGAACGCCCTGCTGTCAACTATTATATCAGGAATTTTAATTACATATAATTGTTGAACGGTGGTAGTAAAAATTGGGCCTTTGATGGTGGTGCTGGTGCCACAACACTGTAAGCCCTGACAGTTACTCTTGGTGGGTGCAGCAATGGGCCCTGCTGTGAATTATTAGATCAAGAATTGTAATTGCATGCCCCTGTTGAACAGGGGCTGAAAAATTGGGCCTTTCGTGGTGGTGGTGGTGGTGGTGGTGTTGCCACAACACTGTAAGCCCTCAGAGTTACTCTTGGTGGGTGCAGGAATGGGCCCTGCTGTGAATTATTAGATCAAAAATTGTAATTACATGCCCCTTTTGAACAGGGGCTGAAAAATTGGGCCTTTCGTGGTGGTGGTGGTGGTGGCGTTGCCACAACACTGTAAGCCCTCAGAGTTACTCTTGGTGGGTGCAGCAATGGGCCCTGCTGTGAATTATTAGATCAAGAATTGTAATTACATGCCCCTTTTGAACAGGGGCTGAAAAATTGGGCCTTTCGTGGTGGTGGTGGTGGCGTTGCCACAACACTGTAAGCCCTCAGAGTTACTCTTGGTGGGTGCAGCAATGGGCTCTGCTGTGAATTATTAGATCAAGAATTGTAATTACATGCCCCTTTTGAACAGGGGCTGAAAAATTGGGCCTTTCGTGGTGGTGGTGGTGGTGGCGTTGCCACAACACTGTAAGCCCTCAGAGTTACTCTTGGTGGGTGCAGCAATGGGCCCTGCTGTGAATTATTAGATCAAGAATTGTAATTACATGCCCCTTTTGAACAGGGGCTGAAAAATTGGGCCTTTCGTGGTGGTGGTGGCATTGCCACAACACTGTAAGCCCTCAGAGTTACTCTTGGTGGGTGCAGGAATGGGCCCTGCTGTGAATTATTAGATCAAGAATTGTAATTACATGCCCCTTTTGAACAGGGGCTGAAAAATTGGGCCTTTCGTGGTGGTGGTGGTGGTGGCGTTGCCACAACACTGTAAGCCCTCAGAGTTACTCTTGGTGGGTGCAGCAATGGGCCCTGCTGTGAATTATTAGATCAAGAATTGTAATTACATGCCCCTTTTGAACAGGGGCTGAAAAATTGGGCCTTTCGTGGTGGTGGTGGCGTTGCCACAACACTGTAAGCCCTCAGAGTTACTCTTGGTGGGTGCAGGAATGGGCCCTGCTGTGAATTATTAGATCAAGAATTGTAATTACATGCCCCTTTTGAACAGGGGCTGAAAAATTGGGCCTTAGGCACTGGTGGCACAACACTACAACCCCTCACAGATACTGTACTTGGAGCACAGCAATGAGCCCTGTTGCAAAGTATTGCTTCAAAAATTGTAATGACACGCCCCTGTTAAACAGGGGCTGAAAAATTGGGCCTTAGGCACTGGTGCCACAACACTCCAACCCCTCACAGATACTGTACTTGGAGCACAGCAATGAGCCCTATGGCAAATTATTGCTAAAAAAATTGTAATTACACGCCCCTGTAAAACAGGGGCTGAAAAATTGGGCCTTAGCCACTGGTGGCGGCACCCATAAACAAAAATGATCTTCCAAGCTATCATCATCAATCGTATCATTGAGGACTCGGAGGAGGAGGATAGCCAGTCAACATAACAGCACAGGCACTCAGCATCAGCATCAGTCTTGAAGGGATGTGACATGTTAAAATCAATTAGTCTGTTATATCAGCATCAGGTGTGTGGTAGCTGGTGGTGATCCAAGACTGGTTCATCTTGATGAAAGTCAGTCGATCAACCGAGTCGGTGGACAGGCGCACCCTGTGATCCGTGACAAATCCTCCAGCAGCACTGAATGTGCGTTCCGAAAGAACGCTGGATGCAGGACAGGCCAGTAGCTCAATTGCATACTGTGCAAGCTCTGGCCAGTGATCCATCCTCAAGACCCAGTAAGCCAGAGGATTTTCGGTGGGGAAGGTGTCCAAGTCTGACCTTGCCCCTAGATATTCCTGCACCATGTTTATCAGACGCTGGCGATGGTTGCTGGAACCGATCATACTTTGGGGCTGCGGACTAAAGAATTGTCTGAACGCATCGGTCAGACGGCCACCTTCCCCACCGCTCCTTCTTTGACTGGCCGAAGCCTCAGCAACTCGTTGTCCAGGACCAGGAGTTTGTAACCTCCCAGTCTCTGGGAACGCGTTGCACAGACCTTTCTGCAAGGCCTCCCGGAGTTGTCTCATCCTCTGCTCCCTCTGCGACGGTAACATAAGGTCCGCAACCTTACCCTTGTACCGTGGATCAAGGAGAGTGGCCAGCCAGTAATGGTCCCTCTCCTTGATCCGAAGAATACGAGGATCCTTCCGCAGACTTTGCAGGATCAGGGAGGCCATGCAGCGTAGGTTTGCTGAGGCATTCGCTCCGGAGTCCTCTGGGTCACTAAGGACGACATGATCCGCAGCCACCTCCTCCCAGCCACGTACAAGTCCACTGGTTTCTTGGGACTGTAAATCATCCCTAAAAGACTGCTGCTGATGATGCTGAGTGCCAGCCTCCACCTCCATGCTGACACAATCCTCCTCCTCCTCCTCTTCCTGTGCGATGGGTGGGACAGAAGGAACACTGTATGGGTAAAGGGGGCCTTGAGAGGCAAGGAAGTCCTCCTCTTCCTGCCTCTGTTCTGCCTCAAGTGCCCTGTCCATTATTCCACGCAGCGTGTGCTCCAACAGGTGGACAAGAGGTACAGTGTCACTGATGCATGCACTGTCACTGCTCACCATCCTCGTGGCCTCCTCAAATGGTGCCAGGACAGTGCATGCATCCCTGATCATGCCCCACTGGCGTGGAGAAAAAAAACCAAGGTCCCCTGACCCTGTCCTGGTGCCGTAGTCGCACAGGTACTCATTGATGGCCCTCTGCTGCGTGTGCAGCCGCTGCAGCATGGCCAACGTTGAGTTCCACCTGGTGGGCATGTCACATATAAGGCGGTTCTTGGGCAGGTTCAACTCCTTTTGCAGCTCAGCCAGGCGAGCACTGGCATTATAAGATCTGCGGAAATGCACACAGACTTTCCTGGCCTGCCTCAGGACATCCTGTAAGCCCGGGTACCTGCCCAAGAACCGCTGCACCACCAGGTTAAGGACGTGAGCCACACAGGGCACATGGGTCAGTTGTCCCTGTCGGAGGGCGGAGAGGAGGTTGGTGCCATTGTCGCAAACCACCATTCCTGGCTTAAGCTGGCGTGGCGTCAACCACCTCTCGGCCTGGCCCTGCAGAGCAGACAGGACCTCTGCCCCAGTGTGGCTTCTGTCCCCCAAACACACCAGCGCAAGCACGGCATGGCATCTTTTTGCCTGCGTACTTGCGTAGCCCCGTGAACGGCTACGGAGCACCGCTGGTTCATAGGACAAACCACAGGAAGAGGCCATGGAGGAAGAAGAAGAGGAGGGGGTGGAGGAGAGAGGTGTGTCACAACCAGTAGTAGCATTTTGGAGGCGTGGCGGTGGAACAACCTCCAACACTACTGCACCTTGTCCTGCATCCTTCCCAGCTGCCAAAAGAGTGACCCAATGGGCCGTGAAAGAAAGGTAACGTCCCTGTCCATGCCTGCTGGACCATGAGTCAGCGGTAATATGCACCTTACCGCTGACCGCCCTGTCCAGCGAGGCCAAGACATTGCCTTCCACATGCCGGTAGAGAGCCGGAATAGCCTTCCGTGAGAAAAAGTGGTGTTTGGGAACCTGCCACTGAGGAACCGCACATTGCACAAACTCACGGAAGGGGGCCGAGTCTACCAACTGAAAAGGCAGCAGTTGAAGCGCTAGCAATTTAGCCAAGCTAGCATTCAACCGCTGGGCATGTGGATGGCTGGGAGTGAACTTCTTTCGACGGTCCAGCAGCTGGGGCAGGGAAATTTGCCTGCTAGAATCGGACGTCGGTGTACTGCTAGCAGAGTGGCCGCAAGTACTTGGCTGTGACACACCTAATTCTACACCTTCATTCCTCTCAGTGCATGTTTCAGAGAGGACTGAAGTTATAGTGGGGTTGGAGATCCCAGCTGATGCGGTGCAAGGAGAAGTCCGCTTTGTTCTTTGGTGTGGGTCTTTGAGGTAGGCTTGCCAACGAGCTGCATGGCAGGTCAACATATGTCTGGTCAGGCATGTGGTACCCAAGCGGCTGATGTTTTGGCCACGCGATATACGCTTGAGACATATGTTGCAAACAGCAGCTGTGCGATCTGATGCACTAGCCTCAAAAAAGGCCCACACCAAGGAACTTTTTGAATGACGGGCAGAGGCAGCGCCCTGCACAGGCGGAGCTCTGCGGTGTGATTCCGTCGGTGTACTGCCCTTACGCTGGCCACCAAAGGGCATCCTGCCTCGTTGGAGATGTGCCTCCTCCTCATCCTCCTCCTCCTCCTCTCTACTATTAGGCACCCATGTGGAGTCAGTGACCTCATCATCCCCTCCCTCCTCATCACTGGAGCCAATCTGGCAGTATGCTGCAGCTGCTGGAACATGACTGCCAGATTGGTGTCCTTCTTGAGCATCCCCTCTGTCTGCTCTCACGCTACTGCCTTCCTGTAGCTGGGTTTCATCATCAGACCCTTCGAAACGCTGGGCATCCTCCTGGAGCATGTACCCAACACTGTGCTCAAACAGTTCGGGGGACTCCTCAGGAGGAGGACATGGTGGGTCTAGGGAAGGAGTGACTGATGATGAGTCTGACATTGATACCAGGGAAGAGGACGCTTTGGCAGCTGCTTTGCCAGTACCCTGAGCCTGGGTGAGAGAGGATGAGGAGGAGGAGGAGGGCTTGGTCATCCACTCTACCAAGTCTTCGGCATGATGTGGCTCAACATGTCCAGCTGCCGAAAAGAAGGACAAGCGTGTCCCATGACCATGTGCTGATGACAATGCACCGCGTCCACGACCAGCACTGTTGCCCCCAGACACAGAGCCTGCTTGCCCTCTTTTATTGCCTCCTGACTGTCTGCCTCTCCTTGTTTGCCTTCCAGACATTCTAATAGATGGCCTGCAGGGAGATGGGAAAAAAGCAATAAGGGCTACCTTCAGGTGTCCTTCTCTGTCCCTTTACTTAAGGATTTCTAAATATGGTTGAGGATGATTGCTTTTGCACAGAATAGCACAACGACAATTTCCCTGACTGTCCAAAAAACAAGGATTTCAAAGATGGTTGATGAGGAATGCTTTAGCACACTATAGCACAAGGAGAATTTCCCTCACTGTCCTTCCCTGTCCCTAGAAACAAGGATTCGCACAGTGAAAGAAACTGACACTCTCCCTACCTAGAGTTTTCTGTCCCTAGAAAAAATGTTTTTTTAAAGCACACTATAGCACAAGGAGAATTCCCCTCACTTTCCTTCTTTGTCCCTAGAAACAAGGATTCGCACAGTGAAAGAAACTGACACTCTCCCTACCTAGAGTTTTCTGTCCCTAGAAAAAATGTTTTTTTAAAGCACACTATAGCACAAGGAGAATTCACTCACTGTCCTTCCCTGTCCCTAGAAACAAGGATTCGCACAGTGAAAGAAACTGACACTCTCCCTACCTAGAGTTTTCTGTCCCTAGAAAAAATGTTTTTTTAAAGCACACTATAGCACAAGGAGAATTCACTCACTGTCCTTCCCTGTCCCTAGAAACAAGGATTCGCACAGTGAAAGAAACTGACACTCTCCCTACCTAGAGTTTTCTGTCCCTAGAAAAAATGTTTTTTTAAAGCACACTATAGCACAAGGAGAATTCACTCACTGTCCTTCCCTGTCCCTAGAAACAAGGATTCGCACAGTGAAAGAAACTGACACTCTCCCTACCTAGAGTTTTCTGTCCCTAGAAAAAATGTTTTTTTAAAGCACACTATAGCACAAGGAGAATTCCCCTCACTTTCCTTCTTTGTCCCTAGAAACAAGGACTCGCACAGTGAAAGAAACTGACACTCTCCCTACCTAGAGTTTTCTGTCCCTAGAAAAAATGTTTTTTTAAAGCACACTATAGCACAAGGAGAATTCACTCACTGTCCTTCCCTGTCCCTAGAAACAAGGATTCGCACAGTGAAAGAAACTGACACTCTCCCTACCTAGAGTTTTCTGTCCCTAGAAAAAATGTTTTTTTAAAGCACACTATAGCACAAGGAGAATTCCCCTCACTTTCCTTCTTTGTCCCTAGAAACAAGGATTCGCACAGTAAAACACACTGACACTCTCCCTACCTATCCTTCTCTTTCCCTAAACTAAAGGAATCCAGGTTAAGCAAGAAAGAAATAAATGTCACTGTCCCTGCCTATGCTTCTCTTTCCCTGCTCCGGAACACACTACACTAGGCCGCCGTGCTGGCGGCCTTTTATAGTGTGGGGCGTGTACTAAACACCCTCAGCAATAATTGGCCACAGGCATCCTGCCTGTGGCCAATCATTGCTCTCCTCGCTGCCGGCGCTGTGATTGGCCAAGCATGCGGGGTCACAGTGCATGCTTGGCCAATCACAGCGCCTGGATGACTCTGCGATGGCGTAGTGCATTGTGGGCCGTTCGCGTCACTCGAATTTGGCGCGAACGGCCCAAATCGTTCGATCTTCGTCGAACGATCGAACAGCCGATGTTCGAGTCGAACGTATGTTCGACTCGAACACGAAGCTCATCCCTAACCAGGAGGACCGAAGACCCGGGTGTCGTGGAATCTGTGTACCAAGACACAGCAACGGAAGATACGGACACGGACTGTTCTGGTTGGGTGAGAGAGCACTTGCGCATGAGAATAATACAGGATCTCTAAACCCAGTAACTGTTGTTGGGAACTAACGTTAGTGTTTGCAGTTGCACACCGGAGGGACAGTGCATTGAATAACACTAGTAGATTTGTTCTGGGTCACCAAGTTATCACATTCCTTTATTCTTGTGGATTACAAATTGTTCCAGAAGTGCACCACCGTTTGCTAGCGAAGATCTTTCTCTGCAGAACTTTCACCTAGTCTAGTCAGGCCTGACTTAGTAGTAGTGACATTGCTGGGCGCCATCTTGCCCACGAGGGAGACGAGCTGCAGCGGGGTCCGTTAGTTTCTTGTTATAGAATTTTATATCTGTCTGTGTGCTAAAACACTCTTTCATTGCAGGGCTCTGCATATGTCTATGTATACTGTTTTCCTGCTTAACCATTTGTAGCGGCCTCACCCCATCTCCTTTGTCTAGGGGTATGTCACACGACAGGGTGAGATGCGCTACGGCCCATGTCCTCCCCATAGCTGTGGGTGAGGTGAAGGCCAGTATCAGATATTTCCTCGGGCCTGTGTGCTTTTGTCTAGAATACAGTCCTGCTGTGTCAACACTTCTCTCTGCTCCCATTAACTAGAGTTCCACACACCGATCACAGTCCAACTCTTGTTTTATTGTACATCTCACAATAAACAGTGCTTCAGTAGCCATCTGGTTGCGACTTGATAACATTTTGATACGGGGATGAGCAGGTCGAGGCACTATCCTGGTTATTAACTAAACTACTGCGATCTCGCCAGCGGTTACTATAGCATTTAGCTAGAAAGGACTTAGAATCTGAGAGTCTCTACCAGCGACTCAAGAGAACGTAGATAGGAGTACCTTCGCTGCGTTGCGGCCCCTATCAGGGGAAGGTGTCCCTCCAAGGGAGTTACCAGAGGCCCATCTGTCACTGGGTTGATGCTGCTCCAGACTCTCCAAATGGGTAACCTCCCCGGCCTCCTCACCTCAGACATGGGCCCCATCCACCTCAGGGACCCTCGGACGTCTCCACCCTCGCGGGATCCAGTCGAAGTCACTGGACCCCAGGCCTCCTAGTTTAGTACCTCACCCCAGGCTGAAGGTGCCTGGGATGGACTCCAACTCCATTCCGGCCAGGCCTAGGGCGCCTGGGCCGGAATCCGGAACCGCCCGCACCCAGGCCTAAGGTGCCTGGGCGCGCGAAGAAGATCCTCCCGAAGACCTCGTGGTTAGGGCGTCTCCCCCTTTTATCTCCTCCCATCGACACCACGGCAGGTTCCCCGCCCTCGCCGTACCATCTCCGGAAAGGGACAAAAAGGGTAGCACTATAATGGCAAATCTACCTTGAGCCTCCGGCTACCCCGCCACCCAGAGGCCAAGGAGATTATTACACCATCCAATCCTCCACGAACACAAATGGTCCACTATTACACACCTGGGTGTCCCACCTAAATTTAGAGACCCCGCTACAATTATTTTCAGTAAAGTACCAGATTTAATCATATCAGTTGTTGGTGTCATTTACTGTGCAGGAGAAACAGTTAGTGATAGCTACACCATACTGTTGTGTGCCTTTTATTGTGGGATTGTGCTGCCAAGAACCACAGGTTACACAATCCCATCATCCCCTACTGACTGTGCCAGGGGAGGGTAGAGCCAATTGCTGGGGGTTGACAGTGAGTGCTACAGGGCCCGAAACAAATCAAACCAGCGGCCCTCTTAGCTGGGGGTATCGCTACACTATTCATTATAAACAGGACTAAAACATTAATTTTAAAACACATTTTTTTGTTAGGAGAATATAACAAATATAGCTTTTTTTTTCAGGCAGAAGGTGGAGTGTTTAACTTTAAATCATGTATACCTGTCAATTCTTAGCAGCTCTATTAGAATTTATTTTTTATTTTTTTTACTTGCCATAAAATTTATATTTTTTAAATCTATTGAGGGACACAAGATTCTGAAACAATTGGGTTATACCACCTCCCTCAGGAAGAATTGGACACTGGCAAAGAAAATATTAGTAACCAGCCTGGTAAATCCCATCCCAAGAGAAAAATGCAAAGAGCAAAATCATAAACCCAGAGGGTTGGTATCTGTGTCCCTTAATGAACTCCAAGAAATTGATTTTACGGTGAGTACAAATATCAGATTTTCTTTCTTAGTTATTGTGGGACATAGAAATCAGAGACAATTGGGTCATTCAAAAACAATACAAATGAGGGGTGGGTAACAGCAACAAAACACTAACAGACCCACAATAGACAATAACAGAACTGGGGGCTGACTGTAGCTCAAAGAGAAGCCTGAAGGACCTTAGTCCAAAATCTGTATCAGAAGTGGCCTGAAAACCTACCTGGTAGAACTTGGAGAATGTGTGAAAGAGTGGCAGCTACTCCATATGAGGCGCGGGGGAGCTGCCCCCATAATCCATGCGCCTGGCCCCTAATCTACATGCAGGGAGCCGGATGCATTGATTTTTTATTTATTTTTTGAAGCACGCAATTAGAGCCTTAGGCTCTAATTGGCTTCAAAAAGGGCGGGCTTGGGGGAAAAAGAGCACTTGCGCCCCGAGCTCACCCACTTGTGTCACAATAGCGAATTAATATTTGCTATTGTCTTCCTGGTTATCCTCCTGACCAATCATGAAGCGGGAATAGCGTGATTGGCCGAGAGGAGAAGCGATTGTATTGGCTGGTACTGGGGGCAGGGAGGATGTACAGGGAGATCCAGAAGATGGCCACCATCATCGGCTCTGCATCCGTCATCTGCTTTTCCCAGAGCTCGACCACGTGAATAACACCCACTGGGGGGGGGGGGGTCAGGTGGTTTGTTTGCTGCCCCCCCAGCTGGAGCACTAGCCGCCACTGGTGTGAACCGAGGAACAAGTGTCAGCCTTGCAAATCTGGGAAATAGATGCCGGATATTGAAAAACCCCACTTACAGATCTAACAGAGTGTGCTTTGATAGGATAGGCTGGAAAGCTTGAATGTTGATCTGTCAAAGCTACTCACAAATACTGGAGAGAAAAGCTGGTTATGGTGACCATCAGGGATGACTAGAAAAGAGTTCATCTTTCTTATGGAAGTAATAACTTCAAGGTAAGCATGCATAGCATGAAATACAATGAGTCAATGAAGGGTAATCTCCAAATAAGAGGTTCTAGGCGTGTAAGACTGGAAATGTTTTTTTTACAGGACAAGGTCACACTGCAGAGTTGATGGCAACAAAAAAGGCAACCTTGTGAGTGAGAGTGGAAAAAGAAATATCCTTAACACCTGTAAAAGGAGTTTTCTGAAGTGCCAAAACAACCTAATTCAAAACCCACACAGACACAGGAAAGCATACTGGGGGATACCTGAAAGACACCTTGTACAAAGTATTAGTAAGCTAGCATTCTCTGGAATAAGATTGTAAGTGCTAAGATCTGACCTTTGATTGTACTCATGGCCAATTACTGATCCAGACATGATTGTAAATAGGTCAGGATTTGACCCCCATAATACAGTATTTCCTAGTGTGAACATTTCCTGCCGTGCATCAAAGTATGCTTTCTATGTGGCATGATATACCTTGCGGGAAGTGGACTTCCTGAATTTCAATATTGTGGAAATCACAGACTTAGCATGGGCCCCAGTACCTCAAGACCTAGGCTTCAACAGCCATCCCATTAAAGCCAGCAACCATGAAGAACAATATATGGTAAGCCAGTCCATGAGACAGAGGATCCTGAAATTCTGGAAGTGCCCAGGGGTCAACTGCCAGAAGTTTGACCAGGTCAGAGTACCTCATCTACCTGAGTCAGTCCAGAACTATAATTACACCAGAATGCCCTCTGTCTTTATCCAGTGAACTAGACGAGGAAGGAATTTCAGGAAAGGAAAGGCAAAGATCAGGTTGTACTGATCCCACAGAGCCACCAGAGAATCTACTGCTTCCCCATGGGATCTCTCTACCTGGAGACAAACTTGTTCAGTTTATTGTTGAACCTGGAGGCCAGGGGGGCCACAATCAGTGCCCCCTACCTGTGACACAGGTCTAGGAATATTTCAGGATAGGGGACCCATTCCCCCTGAATCCAGACATTGATGGGTGACTAAGTGTGCCTGCTAATCGTCCACATCTAACATTGCTTACAGAGCTCAAGCTCACATTTATACACACAAAACTGAATGAGCCAGAGGAATCACTCCTTCCCCTCCCTGCCTGCGTATTCAGATGGGACCCTATGGACACTCAGTCATCAGAGAGACAGTGTCTAAAAGCAAAAAGCTCCTGCTGTGCTCTCTTTTTAGAAAAAAAACTCAAAACCTAAGAGCTTTGTGAATCCCTTGTCATGGGTACTCAATATAATAAATGTATATGTAAAAAAAAAACAACAACAAAAAAAACCCATTTTATTTGTATAGTAATAACTAATGTAATAAAAACAGTTGAAAAATATAATAAAATAAATAAATAAATTTAGCTACAAATTGAACCTAAACCATTAAAGTTTAACTTTAAGGACATCTTCACACCTAGCTGTTCCTTTGCATGGTACCACACATGTGATATTCCACTTGTTATTGTGCATTATGGAAGCCCATTAATTTAGAATAAGAAGTTACAAAGGTATGGCAACAGAAGGAAAACTGGACCTGTAAAAAAGTACACTAGTGTGCTGCAGTGGGGTCTGTTAGCACCTACTGAACGTGTGCAATGGGTGCCTTTAAAAGAGACTTGCACTGCAACATTGCTTTGCATAATGGTGTGCTGTGGTATTGTGCAGGAAAGAGTGCATTTCACAGCAGTTACTGAAACGCATAGATGTGCAGCCAGTCATCCAATTTTATTTGCAGACATTCTCTAGATCAATCTGGTATGTAGACTGATTGCATTTTACAACTTATAATTCATTTATCCTGTTTTACATAGTGTTCTACTAATATATAATCTGAATATGGACCTCTGCTTTAAGCTACTCCATATACAAATATAGGATGTATCCACTCTGTTGTATAATTTGTGCTTACAGACTCTTTATTTTGTGAGTTCGGCTGATTTGACAATACAGATTCTAGCTGTCAGTCAGTATGCAATATACACTAACTGCAAATCAGCAATTACTAAATGACACCCCCTGCAAAGAATCTGATTCAGCAGGAGGGAAATGTAAGACATTTTATGATATAAGTACCTATATATGATACAAGGTAGATCATGTTACTGCTGCCAAGACGGAAACCTTTAGTCTCATACCACGGGATGCCTTCAAACATAGCTCAGCATCTCACAAGTGGTTCTGTGGTCACCATGGAAACAAGGCGATAATGTCTGCTTTGCCTTGGTGTTGTGCCACACCTTACATACTTCCCTAAGATAATCAGTCTAGATGATCAGAACTAGGAAAAAGGGGGAAAAAAAGCCCAAAGAAACCAATTTGTACAAATCTCCACGAGAAAAATGACAGCTGGTATCTGGCTGGATCCTGAAGGCATCATTTCCATATTTTTCCAGTTCTGTCTGTGTTGTCTACAGCAGTAAATCAGATTACACAGCTTAAGTACTGCCTTATAAAAATTGCAAATGTACATGGAAAAGCTTCAAAACTATGACAAAGTTTATCAGAACAAGAACCAACATAGCATGACTAACTCATATTTCTCACGTTTCCACCCCAGCCCAACTCTAGGCCTGATGTTTTTTCTCCCAAATGTATTATTAGTTTTGGATAGAGTGAGGAAAGGTTAGAACATGTTTTAAATGTCATTGTGTCCCCTTTAACCTTTTGTCATCCATGTAACGCAGCAATATATGTGCAATGACAAAGAGGGTGGACTTTAATGCCAACATGCTGCAAATCTCCGTCCATGGATGGATGGGGTTCCTCTGCTGACAGTGTGTTCACTGCACACTCCTAGCACAATGATTGCGCTGGCATAGACAGCTCCTGCTCTCTAATAATGACCGGGAGGCAGCAGGACCTGCTTTTGATCATGTGACCACTGTTACAGCCAATCACAATGCTCACGTAATTAGACAGTCCTTTCTGCCCCCTGGGCATAAAGAGACAGTTGAAGTTCACCAGGGCTGGGCAGGAAGGGAGATTTGTACCCTTTTTCTGTTCTGTACGCTTCCCATCTCCTGGACAGGAAGTGTGCAGAAATATCCCCTACTGGAGACACACAGTAAGCCATATAGGTCTATTTTTGCACATCTTTTGTATTATTATCAAAGAATTACATCATTCAAATTTTGAAGTCTATGAGTTGAGTGCTGGCTCTTTCTCTTTTTTAGACATATAAACAGGACAGTTTAGTGTTCTAACTCCAGCCTACTTTTATTTCTGATTGTATCCCTAAAATCCTGAAATTGACCCTATACAGTACTTCCTGATCTGACTGACACCTGCCAAACAGACAGGAAGTCATCACATGCCTAATGAAGGGATCCTGCGTGGCTCTGAAACATTGCACTTGTTCTTTTGTGATGTGATCTATCTGCAATAAAATCTTTGGACTGCAATTAAAGATCCATGGTGTGCTGGTGAATATGTGTGTAACACACAGATCCTTTTCCCCCTTACCTTCCTTTTAGGGGAATCAGACACACCATGCCACATGCCCGCGTCCTCTGGATTAGAGGTCGAACGGTGTTATGTATTTGGGTCCTGCAGCGAGTTGCTTCCCTTCACTGGTTCTTCCCTCTAGATTATAGAGGCAAGTCTTTACCCTTCCCAAAGAAGGTCAATGTCCACACAACACTTCAACTCCAACAAGAGTTTATTTTCTCTTTTGCTTCAGTAACCAGAAAGTTGAAGAGAGGAAAGGGGTTAGCAGAATAGAATGGATTCAGGCACACTCTTGGCTTTGTCGGTCCCGAGTGGGTATAGCTCACCCGGATAGTCACTCAATAGCACTAGCAGCCTGGATGAAGCTCGAACAGTGACTTAGTCCCCTCCAAGGACAAAGTCAAGGAGATCCCTCCTTTAATAATGATACTCCGCAAGGGCAGTCTGCGAAGAAAGGAATCCTTCCCTCCAACAGGTCACCAGGCCTCTCCCGAGACAGCAATACTGTATTACTCGTCTCCTCTATGGGACCAATCCTCCCCCGGCTTCCTCTATGTCAGAGCGGTCGCCCTCACCTGGGCTCCCTGGGTTTCCTTTCTGGTTTGTAGACCCAGTTGAAGGTACTGGGCCTACCTGGAACTCCGCAGCCTCGGGCCGAAGGTGCCCGAGACTCCTTACTCAAAGTTGGGCGCACCCCCCCTTAGAGGGGCACACACCTCCGGGTACAGGTCCCCGGGTACTACTCTCTCCGAACTATGGCGTCCGCCCCTTAAGTACCCTCTCCCAGCATGCACAGCAGGCCAGAATCGCCCACCGTATGGCAGCCGAGAGAAGACATCCAATAGCCACTTCATCACCTGTGGTTCAACCCCGGGTATAAGTGACAGTACCACCTATACGCCTAAAGGGGAACTGCATGCCAGGTGACACAGCAGCAAGGCAGAGTCCAATCAATTAGAAGACCCGAGCCAACTACCGCTCAGTTAACCCCTAAATTTAAGCACAACAACCCCCTAAGTAGGGACCCCACTACATGTGTATTGAGGAAGTAAGGAGAAATCTCCTATGTAGGTACACAGACAGCAATAAAAACTTAACAGAAGTTTTAACCCTTATTCAGCCTATCGAAAACTAGAACAAAACATTTTCACTGGAGTTGGGCAATCCTTTTGATCCAGGAATGGGATTTCATGGGATCACTTACTTCTCCTCCAGCATTGGACAGTTTTCTACACTTCTGAGAATGGCATCACAGAATGACATGTTGGCCCAAAGTCCAATCCACCCTGTCTTCCATCACCCTGGAGTTCTTTCTGCACAAGAGGAGCCTAGTTGACCACCGCAGCAACGCTCCCACACATCGTGTTTACATCCCACTGTTTGCCAAAGGTACTGTCACAGACTAGCTTTCTTCTTCTATGAGGACCACCTACCCATAGAGAAGATCAGGGAAGGAAGAGGACCCTGTGCATCATGTGACCTTCCAGAGGACATTGGAAAAAGGCAAGTGTACAAAAAAAAGGTATAAAATACACACTGGCATACCTCCCAACATTTTGAGATGGGAATGAAGGACACCTACTAGCAAACGTATGTAGGCATAGGACATGCCCCCCGCCACACCCCCTTAAAGGAAAATTAACCAAAATAAAAGGTTAATGAAATCCACAAGGGCTTTATTTTACTACTACTATTCCTTTATATTGGATTTTAAAATGTACAAATGCAGCTATTTAGAAATTGGAAGAAAGGTTTAGCACTGGGAAACACTTTTTGAAAGATAAAAAGTGCATTTTATATACAACTCTATAGATCAGACCAAAATGAGGGACAAATGAGGGGGAACGAGAGATAGAGAGACAAATCAGAGACAGTCCCTCGAAATCAGGTTGGGAGCTATGCACTGGGGACATTCAGGAAAGGGTCTGGGGGAGCCGGAGATTGAGCTTTAAAGAAAACCTTAACGTATAACTAAAATAATAACTTTTTTGTTTTTTTAGAACAGCTGTAAGGTTTTTATTGCTGTCTGTGCCCCTGTGTGTCCTGTTTACTGTTGTTGCCAAAGTGAAAGTTTTGGGTTGTCACCAGAACAGCAATAGAGGGATAATCTAGTAATGGGGACACTAGTTCCAGTGACAACCAGGAATCCCTCACTGTGGAGAGATTTCCTCTTACTTCCTGTTTGGCTATGGGGCAGGAAGTGAAGGGAAATCTCCCAAATGGTACCCAGATGTCCAAAAAAACTGACAGAGGGTTAAAACCCTCCCTTACCCTATCCAAAAGAAAAAAAAAATATTTGCTTTTAATTGTACTTTAAGCTGGCTATACTCTATATTTAATTATATATTTTCTGTAAAAAGTCAAAATAAAATCAGAACTTTCTGATGTGTATTTTAGTCCTAAGTCTATGCATTTAAAAACATTAGCATGATAGCTGAGAACTAGCACTTCCAGTCTGACTTTTTAAAGTCATAGCCATACATGGTTTAGGTTTTCGTTCAGGCAGCAGACTGAACGTAAAAAAAACTGTGCCGATTCCCCCATTCACAACTTTGAGGTGGATGGAGGGAGCTTCCCCCTGATGTCAGAATAAACAGATCAGCATTGCAGTCATTGGCTGCAGCTGCTGCTCGAGTGGCTTTTATCTGACATGGAAGTTGAACAAAAGTTGATTAGTAGATCAACTTCTGTTCAACTGCAGTGGTCACCCATGGATTGAAATTTGGCCAGTCCCTGCTAAACTGGCCAAATTTGGTCCATCTATGGCCTACATTCCATGCTAGAGATTCAGAGCCAATGGATATCTTTTGAAAAAGGTAAAAAATGACAACCCCCGTCTTTCTCTCAGTATGACCATACGAAAATGGTCATGTTAAAGCAACACACATAGTCGGCCACCTTTGATATGAGAACACAGCTCCCCTAAGATGAAGATCTGTTTTTTAAAGAAGAATTCCAATTATGGATATTTTATATTACATATATTTGCAATGGTCCAGCTTTGCATACATTCAGAAAATACAAAGCGTTTGCCGAATGGCCTACCTCCTGAGTTCAGAACGTAGCAGGGAAGTCACTTAGCACAGTGCCCTGAGACAAGTGGAGATGACTGGAGTAGCGGTGTCTACTTCAGTATTTTCCAACTTTCTAGGGAAATC
Source organism: Rana muscosa (assembly GCA_029206835.1). Taxonomy (NCBI): domain Eukaryota; kingdom Metazoa; phylum Chordata; class Amphibia; order Anura; family Ranidae; genus Rana; species Rana muscosa. The sequence goes on along the minus strand of CM055118.1, from coordinate 242,192,192 downwards.
GGCCAGGTATGGTATATACATAGTTACATTGGTCCAAGCTGGACCACGGTAACTACCTATCTAGAATATCTATACTTGGAATCCTTGCTTAAAGTAGAACTATAGGCAAAACTACCCATCTGTGTCCCATTGGGGAGATTTACCCTCACTTCCTGTCCCATAGCCAAAACAGGAAGTGAGAGGAAATCTCTGCAAATTAAGCGAATCTCTTGGGCACCCCCAGGTCCCCAGAACTAAGGCCCCCATTGGACGATTCCCCTCTATTACTTTTCTGGGGACGACCCAACATTTGGGATTTTCTTTTTCAATGATAATGGTTAACAGGACAAATAGTGAGGGTTAAGCCCCGGAAACACGGTCGGACTTCCATCTGACTTTTCCGTGTTTTTTTGTCCGAACGGAGTTGGTCGGGAACAACCATAGCATACACACGCTCGGACTTTTCTGCAAACTTTCCCAAAACTTTTTGCAACATCACGTGGTTTTTCTGCTCTTTTCCGCCACCCTTTGGTCAACTTCTGCTATTGTTGGTTGATTTTAACATTAGTTGTTTTGTCCATCGGACAAAAGTCCGATGGTTTTCTGTACACACGGTCGGACTTTGCTCCATCGGACTTTTGTTGGGCAAAAGTTTGTCCGTTTGCAGACCCAACTTTTGTCCGATGAAAATAAGAAAAAAGAAAAAAAAGTTTGTCCAATGGAGCGTACACACGGTCGGATTGTTGGTCCAACTTGCTCAAAACAAAGTTTGTTGGGCAAAAGTCCGACCGTGTGTACAGGGCTTTAATCTCCCTTACCGGGACACAGACAGCAATAAAAAAAAAAAAAAAAAAAGTTTTGCGTTTAGTTATACTTTAAGTTGTGTTTAAAACCACAGGAGGGAAAAGCACAAAGCCACTTAAAGTGTGCAATACGTAATGCAAATATACGTAATACGTAATGCAAATATAATGTTCATACTAATATGTAACAACAAAACTCCCCTTAGAACCTTATACACTACTTTAATACTGGGCTCTGAACAGTATCATATTAAATACCATTCCCACCTGCACATGAAGCAAAAGTAAACAAGATAAAATGATAACAGATTAAAATATTTTAAAAAAAGACAAACATAACAGTTTTGAAACAATAAACTGAGGAAACTTGAGAAATGATAAAAGTGCAATACGGTCGGTGAATATGAATGACTGCAAGCAGAGTACTTAGCCTGGGAGGTCAATGCGAATGGGGAGCATGGCGGTATGCCAACTAATGTCCCATGTGCTGTTTCGAAAGCAGTGCCAGAGGCTAGGGGTATATGGTGGCTCTCTTTTTTATTCATCTTTTTTGCACCCTTATGCCGCGTACACACGACCGCTTTTCTCGACGAGAAAAACTGCATTTTTTTTTTCGCCGAGAAAAACGATCGTCTGTGGGCTTTATGTCGTTTTTCTCGTCTAGAACGGCATAAAAAACGACGAGAAAATTTAGAACATGTTCTAAATTTTCTCATCGTTTTTTCCAGCATTTTTTCCCATAGGGAAACACTGCCGCGGAGCCCACAGACGGTCGTTTTTCTCGTCAAGAGAAAAAATTACGGGAAAAACGACCGTGTGTAGGGAACCAAGCGGTTCCCTCGTTTTTCCTGTCATTATTCACAGCGGTTTTTTAACCGCCGTGAATAATGATCGTGTGTACGCGGCATTATACAGAAGTATAATGAGGTGGTGATGGCTGGATAGTTAAAGTGACAATAAACAATATCCATATTCTCCCCAAAAATTGTGCACATTTACTACTTAAAGCAATATCAAAGTCTTTTTTCTAGAATAACAAACATTTTATTTGAAATAATTCTAGTACAAGACCTTTTCTGTAACTATAAACTGGAACCGTTTAAAAAATGTAAATTGTCGCCTATAGAGATTTTTAAGTACGGTAGTTTGTTGCCATTCCACGAGTGTGATCAATTTTAAAGCATGACATATTAGGAATCTATTTACTCGGCGTAACATCATCTTTGACATTATACAAAAAAATTGGGCTAACTTTAATGTTTTTTTTTTTTGTTTTTTGTTTTTTTTAATTCATGAAAGTGTATTCCTTTGAATAAAGCAGTATTTGAGAGTGTGACATTAAATATTGCACAGACTGCCATTTTATTCTCTAGGGTCTCTGCTAAAAAAAATATATATAATGTTTGGGGGTTCTAAGTAATTTTCTAGCAAAAAATACGGATTTTAACTTGTAAGCAGCCATTGTCAGAAAAAGGCTTAGGCATGAAGGGGTTAAAATTAAAAATGTTAAACTTCTACCAGTTCATGGGCAGCTTTATCCTTCCCCACTCCAAAAAATGTTTTCTTGGTATTTCACTACATAATTCAACAAATTGTGATAAAAGGACCAGTTGAGGGGAGAAACAAAAAAGCTTATCTTTGTGCAAGCTTTTCTTTTTTTTTGCTACTAGCATGTAATAAAACTACTGAGATCTTTTTTATCCTAAGCTTTTGGCTCCATTCACACTTGTGCAACTTCCCATGCAACTTTGACATCAAAGTCGTATGACAAGCCGTTCCCCATGTTTTCCAATGATAACCATTCATATATGTGCGACTTAAAGTTGCAGCAACTTCAAAGTAGTTCATGCACTACTTTGGTCCGACTTTCATGCAACTTGAGGGCCATAGACTTCAATGTTAACCCTCAAAAGTTGCATGAAAGTCTTACCTGCATGTTATACAATGCAACAGTTGTCCATTATCACTGGTCAAAGCCAAAGTCATATCCAAGTTGCATCCATCCAAAGTTGCAAAGTTGCACTACAAAGTCGGTGCAACTTTGGAGCCATACACATGTTAATGGAGCCTTAAGGTGTACAGTATTTCCACTTTTGCAGTCAAATTTGAAAAAAGCGCACTATACATTTATTATTTGTTCCCATTCACACAGCATGACACCTCAGGAGGAGCAATACCCACTCTAGGGAGAGGGGTGAATGACTGTATATTTGAGGAGTTCTCCCCAGTGATCTGAATTGAACATAGCGCCCAGTCATTGGGAGCAGGGCGCTAAACAATCAATATGCGCTTATTGCGATTTTTTTTACCTAAAATATGTAGAATACATATCGTCCGAAACTGAGGAAAAATTTATATATTTTTTTTAAAAATGGGATATTTATTATAGCAAAAAGTAAAAACTGTTGTGTTTTTTTCAAACTTGTTACTCTTCTTTTGTTTATAGCGCAAAAAAACAAAAAACAAAACGCAGAGGTGATCAAATACCACCAAAAGAAAGCTCTATTTGTGGGGGAAAAAAATGATACAGTGGGTACAGTGTTGCATGACCGTGCAATTGTCATTCAAAATGCCATTCAAAATGCGACAGCGCTGAAAATGAAAAACTGGCCTGGGCAGGAAGGGGGCGAAAATGCCCTGTATTGAAGTGGTTAAATCTAGTTAAAATGAATCATGAAGATCTGCCTGCACAGTGCAGACAGGGTTAATTGTGGCAAGCACAGCTGTCCATCCTCCTCATAAGCAAAGAGAACTATCTAGGATTTTTTCTTGCTGGAGGGTCCATAATAGAGCATCTAAAAAATAAGCTGCAGTTTTAAGTCATGCTATGTGAATGGGTACATTTAACAATTATATAGTAGGCGTTATTCCAATTTGGCTGTAAAAGTGGAAATACTCTTTAACCACTAGCCCACCGCCCGCCGTCATATGACGGTGTGAAACGATGAGCCTCTTGTTCTGGGCAGACGTCATGCCTTCCCGAGCTACTAGGGGGCACGTGCGCGCGCCCGCCACATCACTGGGAACCCAATGCGCGCGCCCGGCGGCCGCGATGTCCGCCGGGCACCCGCGATTGCCCAGTAACTGAGCAGAACCGTGGATCTGTGTGTGTAAACACACAGATCCACGTCCTGTCAGGGAGAGGAGACCGATGGTGTGTCCCTTGTACATAGGGACACCGATCGGTCCTCTCCCCCAGTCAGTCCCCTCCCCCCCACAGTAAGAATCACTCCCTAGGGAACACATTAACGCCTTGATCGCCCCCTAGTGTTAACCCCTTCCCTGCCAGTCACATTTATACAGTAATCAATGCATTTTTATAGCACGGATCGCTGTATAAATGTGAATGGTCCCAAAAATGAAAAAATGATAAACATTTCATTTGGGTACAGTGTTGCATGACCGCACAATTGTCATTCAAAGTGTGACAGCACTGAAAGCTGAAAACTGGCTTGGGCAGGAAGGGGGTGAAAGTTCCCTGTATTGAGGTGGTTAAAGATATAAAACTATCCAGTTGGGGACTTTATATTTGCAGCATTCAAACTGTTGAACTTACACAGCAGATAAGAGTGCACTACACTGACAACAGAAATAGGATACAAGAGAATTTAAAAAAAAAATCAGTTTTGTTTTGTTTTTGTTTAGAAAATCGATTAATCCCAACAAGAATAGGAAGCATCTATATTTTAAAATAATGAACTAGAAATTGTTGTGAAGGAGTGCAGGTAAGTGTAAAAATTGGATTTTTGTACTCACCGTAAAATCCTTTTCTCTGAGTTCATAGACGGACACAGCATCTTATTCTTAGCATTAGGGTATTAGCCTTCTATCAGGAGAGGACTAGGCAGAAAAGCATGTTAAGTGTTAAACACACATCAAAACTGTATAGTACCGCCCTGGGGGCGGTCCCACTAGGTACAACCCCTCTCCCTGCATCATGCAGCTCAGTTTGTCAAAAAGCAGTACAAACATATAAAAGGAGGGGTGGGTGCTGTGTCCATCCATGAACTCAGAGAAAAGGATTTAGGCCCCTTTCACACTAGCGGACCGTATGTCCGCTTTTTCATCCATCCCTTTAAGGATGAAAAAGGGACATACATTGGTCCCTATGAGATCGCGGGTGTCAGCGGATGAACATCCGCTGACAACCGATCTCCTCCGTGTCTGCAGATTCTGCAGACGGAGGAAAATCCTATTTTTCTATCCATCTGCAGAGCAGATCGGATGAACACGGACAGACGGTCCGTGTTCATCCAATCCCCCATAGGGGAGAGCGGAGATCTGACAGCGATCCCCGCTGAGCAAGCGGAGGTTCACGGGGCGGATCTTCACGGATCCGTCCCGTGTGAAAGGGGCCTTAACGGTGAGTACAAAAATCCCATTTTCTCTTTCGTTCATGGACGGTCTCAGCATCTTATTCTTGACATTAGGGACGTCCCCAAGCAGTGTCAAAAACGAGGGGTGGGAACAGCAAACAAACCAACTTCACCCCAAACAAACAGAGCTCCTCAACGGAGGAGTTGCATCCTTAAACAGCCGCCTGCAAAACCTTGCGGCCGAAGAAGGCATACGCATGCTGGTCAACCTTGTAAAACTTAGTGAAAGTGTGAACTGACGACCAGGTCGCTGCCTTACACACCTGTTAGACCGACGCTTGATGTTGGAAAGTTCAGGAGGCACCTATTGCCCTGGTTGAATGTGCCATCACAGGAAAGGGAGGCGCTCGCCCTTTAAGGGCATAAGCCTGAATTACAATCTGTCTGATCCACCAAGACACGGTGGCCGACGAGACCGCCAGGCCTTTCTTTGGACCAGTCACTGACACAAACGGTGAGTCTGACCTCCGAAACGAAGTCGTAGCAGACAGGTACCCCTGCAGAGCTTGTACCAAGCCCGAGGAAAGCAAGCAACCTCTTGGAATGTGATGGCCGAGGACACAAAGATGAAGCACAATGTCCACATTTTAATAAAAAGGCCGAAACAAACTTTAGGTAGAGACAAAGGCTACGGATGCAGCACCGCCTTATTCTTTTGGATGAGTAAGTAGGGAGACTTGCAAGACAAGGCCGCCAACCCAAAAACCCCTTGGTAGACGTAACCGCCACCCGAAAGCTACTTACCAAGAGAGTGCCAACAGGGGAATCTCTCTATGTACTTTTAAAAAAGGTGGTTTCTGAAAACACCCAGGTTACCAGATTCAATCCCACAAAGGCAGTAGTGATTGAACCGGAGGGGCCACATGTGGAACCCCTTGGACAAACGTACCCACCAGTGAATGAGCTACCAAGGGTCGCGGAAGAAAACAGCCAAGGCTGATATCCGCCCCTCAATGGAGCGAAAAGCAAATCTTTTAACCACTCCATGCTGTCAAAAACAGCAGGATCCTGGAAGCCGAATATGTAGGTGAACACCACTCCATCTCCATACCTAGAGATGTAGGCTCTCCAAATGCGATGGTAAATCATCCGAAAAGATGACTTCCGTGCCCTCAGCATGGTGGAAGCACCGAAACCGACAGGCTACGGTCACTCCGTATCCGACTGTCAACAGCCATGTTGTGACGGCAAGCGACTGCAAGCAGGATGAAATGTATGACCTTGCGATAAAGGGTCCTCTCGCATTGGTAGCCACCAAGGAACATCCGCCACTAGTCGCACTACAGCGGCCTACCATGGATGCTGGAATCAATCTGGGGCAAGTAGACTACTCGGAATTCCCTCGGCCTCTACTCTGTGAGCAGATGAGGAAGAGTATTTTCAGGAGGAAGGCAAACATGGCCGATACTGTCCCCACAGGACCACAAACGCCAGCACATCTTTGCCCTGCTACCGCAGGACGTGAGCGACAGCATGCAGCAGCTGAGCGACTTGTTCACCCTCGATGGGTGACATATGCCATCGCCGTGGCATTGTCCAACTGGGTCCTGACTGGACGTTCCCGCAGCCTCCGTGACCAAGTGAAGGGGCACCGCCTCAACGCCCGAAGGAGCACCCTGATCGGCAGGCGGGGTTCTTCCTGCGTCCAGCGACCCTGTGTCGTCCAACAAAAAGGAAACGACTTCCCGGACTGAAAGGCCGGAGACCTCAGCCACCGGATCAGGGATCCCTGACTAGCCGGCTCACCCGGATTTGACAATCCAGGGACAATGGAGATGTGTCCTATGTTGACAGGATCTCCGTTTGCAAGACTCGAGTGTGGAAATAAACACACGGGACCGCCTCGAAGGTGGCTACCATGAAACCCCAGGACTCGCATGTAAAAGCACAGTGACCACCACCAGCGTGACGCCCACCGCTGTAACGCAGCCTGAAGAGTCTGCAACTTGCAAAGGGAGAAAAAGATTCTCACCTTTGAGGAGTCCAGATCGAACCCAGATATTCCAGGCATGGAGTCGGCACCAACACCAGGCGAGCACCCTGAAGAAACTCCTGGTGCCAACACCAGGACAAAAAGGGAGAGCCACCATCTAGTAGTGCTCATCCCAGACTGCAAACCGCAGAAAACTCTGATGCCTGACGCCTATGGGGGCTGCAATAAAATGCGTCCTTGATGTCCAAGGATGGCAGCAAAAAAAGAGAAAATTCCCCGGATGTAGTGCAGCGACCACAAAGTGACACGCTGCCATCCTGAACTGTTGAGGGTCTTGAGATCCAGGACAGGACCGACCCCTCCCTTCTCTGGGACTACAAACAGATTGTAGATTCCTTGAAAACCTTTCCAGCGCCGGCACAGGTCCTATCCCCTGCGCATGAGCAGGTCCTGCACTGCCCCAAACAAGGCGGCCCGGCAAACCAGAAGGGGATGAAGGTTGGAGGAAAAAAAACTGTTTTTGGTGGATAAGCGAAGAAAAACTCCATCTTGTACCCAGATGAAACCACTTCACAGACCACTGGTCGGAAGAAGGGAGGTCCACCAAGATGCCAACTCACGAGTAAGACCCCCCACCCCATAGTCGGACGGGGGCAAAAACCTCCACATCACCGCAGATTTGGTCGCAGTCATGTTTTGCTTGCAAGAAACATGGATAATTTTTTAGTCCCTTAGCGGGCGCCCTGTCGGCCTCGGAACGCTTACCTGCAGGCCCGGCGGAAGGAAAAAACCGCTTGTGAGCGGAAAAAGGGAGGGCCCTGGCCTACGGTGTGGCTCTTTACCTTTTCAGAGTTTGTGGGAGCACCATGCTCTCACCCCAAACAACATTTTTAATAATGTCATCCAGCGAGGATCCAAAACCCTCTAACCCCGGAAGAGCAAATCCGCCAGAGCCTGCCTGGACGTCTGGTCCGCAGACCAGCATCCCAGTCAAATCATGCGGCGTAGCCCCACCGCAGATACTGATGGTACTTGACAGCCAGGAGGCTGTATCTAAGGTCGCATTGCAGACATACTTATTGCCATGCACCACCTGGTCCGCTATCATGCAGACCGGGGAAGCCAGTTGCTATCCAAATCACGGTGCAGCAAATCTTGTCCATTAAGGACGTATCAGTGACCCCAGGATCGTGGCCAACAGGGGCCGCAATGCAGACCCCTATACCCTGAAAAAGGGCCGGGCCCTGGATACCAGGGGGCCCCATCGGGGAGATGTCCTTTATCAGGAAACATTCCGCAAAGGGACAACGGACAGCCATGCGATTTCTTGAAAAGCTGCGGCCGTTCCCATTTTCAGCATGTAAACTTATCCAATAAGCTATGTAGGGAAAACCTCCCAGCGGTGCGGGCCAGCTTGTGGGACCCAGAAGGAACCTGCACCATAATAGATGTACTCGCCGTAACCTCCATTTTATTGGGGAGCCTGCACGCGGTGATAAGTGCTCCAACAAGCACCGTCTAGCGCTGACCCGGAAACGGAAGCAAGCGAGAACGCAGTTCCGCACAGTCCGAAGGTCCCGGGTTGCATCCTCTGACAGGTCAGAGCAGGGGACATCTGCCACAGCAAGGCCCAAGTCTGAATCAGAACTCTACCCCGAAGATGGTGGGGGAAGGGGGCGTTTTTACTCCCCTTGCGCCCGCACACCTCTTCTACCCTGGTAATAAGGGACTCCAGGACCACCGACAAGGCGTGCACCCCAGGTACAGGGCACTGGTTGCCACCACAGGGATATCAGGGGAAAGAAAACGCCAGCTTCTGACGCCATGCAACCCGCACTTGCCTGACACCCATAGGGACCAAGGCAAGGCAGCAAAAACAAAATCCACTCCCCTAGCTGCTCAGAATGAGGGACCCCAGGGGACTCACTGCTCTGATCCAGGTGCTGCCAGCGCCGCCGTCCGCTCTCCCCATATGCCTCCTAACAGGCATGGCTGCGGTGTATTCTTGTGCTTGAGGTGTTCTGCGCCGTTCGCGCCATTCAGAAGGGACATTTTCACCGTTAGAGGTGTAGCGGGGTGTTCCCCTTTAATGCAGAGAGATAAGAAGTTCCAGGTGAGAGGTGAGTCGGGAGGAAGTAAAGAGACATTACTGGAAGTGAAAGCAGAGGAGAGAAAGAGACTACATCTCCCAGTACATCTTGCAGCACCCAGGGTGCATTGCTCCAGAACAGAGACTGCTGGGGCAGACTTTATAAAGGGGAGGCGGAGTTTTGGTCGCTCTCTTTGGACCCCCCTCTCCTAGCAAGAGGATGTCTGTGCTGAACTGCTGTGTGCACAAGGCCTGAAGCCCGGGCCGTGTGCTCCTTTCCAAAGAGCCCTCTGCCAGCCTAGCAGAGCCTTAGAGACATCTAATCCTCCTTGCTGCAGTACACCAGAAGGATTGAAGACTTGGATGTCGGTGGATTCCTGTTCCTAGACGAATCGATGGAGGAAAGGGACTTGGACTTGTCCAGGTGGTGAGAGCTGTTTAAAGACAGATACTTTATCTTTACTATTCGTTGGGATTACAAAGTTGTTCTTCAAGTGCACCACCGAGAGATTGCTAGCGAATATTGTTTCACTGAACTTCCATTTAGATCAGTCAGGCCTGACTGCATAGGTAGACATTGCTGGGTGTTAGTCTACCCATGAGGGGAAGTAGCTGTAAAAGGGTAGCGCTAGAGTTGCATAGCAATACTTTATTATTCTGATTACTCTGTTTATCTTTATTACTGTTTATTGCAGGGATCTGCAACTTGTTATACTGTTGTTTATTACTTGCCCATTAGCCTCAGTAAAATATCTGGGTAAAGTACATTTGGTGTCAGTTCCGCTTACTTTAATAGGAGTTTTAAAGTATATTCTGTGTATGTTTGTTATAGGACTGCGTCACCAACAGTTGCGATCACGCGGTCCTATCTCTCTATCACCAGCTGTGCCACGGGAGGTTAGAGCCGATTGCCGGGGGTTGACAGCGGTGCACTGCAGGGCCCAAATCAATATCAGCGGCTCTCTTAACTGGGGGTAGCGCTACACGTGGGGGCTCGAGTCCGGGATCCTTGTACGTTGCACGCTGCAATCAAGCCGGTCAGAAGTACCAGCATGGACCCGCTGGCAATGTCACAGTGGTGCGCAGCGATTGGCGCCGATCCAACTGCGGCGGTAGTCATTGTACTCCCGGGGGAAAGATGGAAGGAAGAGGAGATAAAACAGCTCGTATTGTTACTGTCTCCGAGCCACAAAGCATGGGTGATGGATTTTAGGCCAGATCCAGTGATCTCGTTTACATACGCACTGGTAGAATGGAAAAACGAAATCCCAGAGCATTTTAAAAGTCAGAGTATACAAGCCATAGATAATCAGATCTATCACTTGATACATACGCTGCCAGTGAAGGAAGAATGGTTTCAGACACCAAAGCCATCACTCCCACAATTATCTCCACCACTATCCCCTAAAGCAGAAAAGCTTAAGGAACTATTAAGCCCGGGATCACCGCTGGCCGCTATAGGGCCTGAATTGTTGAATGCTCTAGGAGACCTTGTAATTAAGTGCCAGAAAAGCAGTACGGTGCATGTGGAGGCCGGTTACCGGAAGCTTAGCACCTTCTCAGGGAAGCTCCCCGTCCCTGCGGGGGAGGAAGATTTTGACACTTGGGTGGAACAGGCATTGCAGGCAGTAGAAGCATGGGAGGTGCCTGAGGCACAGAAGAGACAGCGAGTCTTAGAAAGTCTGAAAGGTGCCGCGGCAGAAGCGGTGAAGAGCTTCCGGTTTGGAAATGAAAACTGTACAGCTCAAGATTGCCTGGCCATGCTGCAGGAAGAGTTTGGTCAGCTGGAGAAGGTGTCAGAGATGATTTATCAAATTGAACACACTCTCCAGCAGCCGAATGAGAAACTGTCAGAATATGTTAGAAGGCTGAACAGGCAGTTATGCAAGATTGTACGGAAGAAGGGAATGCTGCCCAAAGATGCAGATGAAGCACGCATGAAGCAGATCATGAGGGGAGCGCGGCGCTCAGACCCGGTCTGGCTGCACCTGAAAACCTCAGGAGGAGGAATGTCACTAACCTACTCTGATCTAATAAAAATTATTAGGGACGAAGAGGCGCTGCAGGAAGATCAGCAGGTGGCCAAGGCGAATGTCACACCTGTACCAGTGTTGGTCCATCTGGTCAAGAGCCCAGAAAGAGATGTGGAGGTTGACACTCTGAAATCGCAAATGGCCCAAGTGTTGGAGATGCTGACCTCTTTGATGGAGAAAGATCAGAGAAGACGAGAGAAACCAAGCCCAAGAAAGGAGTTGTTCCCGAACACCTCAGCACCGGCCTCCCTACAGGACCGAGAAGAGGTGATTTGCTATAACTGCGGAGGGAGTGGCCACTTTGCTAACGTATGCTCCAGCCCAAAGAAGAAGAGAACAGATAATTGCAAGCCGGCGGGAAACTCCAAAGGGCCCCGGTGAAGGAGTCAACCGGGTGCCCATCATCTTCAGTGCGCTCCAAACTAAAAAAAAAGGCCAAGAATGGAGGAGACAAAACTCCTAGGAGGAGGTATAGTACACCCCCACCAAGATGTACCCCAGAGGGAGGGGGCAAGACCCCTCAGTGGAAGTACAGCACCCCAAAGAAGGAACATCCACCTAAAAGGAACAATGACATCCCTCAGCGGGTTTGTGCCCCCATTGAGAGGGAGAAAGTCAATGCATGCCAGGCTCAGGAAAAATTAAAGTCCAAAAGGAGCAGAGCAAGGGTCGAAAGCAAAAAAAAAGAGGTGACCCCAGTCCGGCCATACCCAAAGGAACTGGTGGGCCCGTCTCCTACTGTGCCCATTCAAGTGGAAGGAGTCTATACTAAAGCTCTTTTGGACACCGGAGCACAGGTGACTTTACTATACCGGGACTTCTATGATAGGCACTTGAGTCATCTGCCTATCCAGAAGATAGAAGAGCTGGAGATATGGGGACTTGGAACCCAGAGTTTCCCTTATGATGGGTACCTGCCCATAAAGATGACTTTCGACCCATCCGTGGCTGGGAAGGCTGAAGTGTTTGACACCCTGGCAGTTGTGTGTCCCCGGCCGCCTGGAGCCAGCAAGATTTCCCTGATCATTGGGACAAACACGGATCTAGTCAGGAGACTCCTGACCCCTCTAGTGAAAGAGAGAAACCATTCAGCCACCAAAATCCATCCCATGCTAAAGACGGCCTACCAACGACTGGTCTTAGAGCAGAAGACCCCCGGGAGAGGGGATAGGGAAGGTGTGGAGACTTGGCAGAGAAGGAGTAGTGCTACAGCCCGGAGAAGTAACCTGTCTTAGGGCCACTGTGAAGCTTTCGTGGGAACAACCTGGCCCCTTTGTCATGCTGGAATCAGACCCAAGGGAAGAGTCCTCAGGCCTGGAAGTGATACCAGAAGTGATTCCATTCAAGGCCCTGAAGAAGGCCCATGGCAGAGTTCCGGTGAGTGTTAGGAACACTACGGGAGGACCCATGGAGATCCCTGCCAGAGTGTTGCTTGGTCAGGTGAGCCCTGCTGCCCCGGTCACTTGGTCCGAAGTCAAGGGGACGGGTGACGGAGGAGATGTTTGGGAGAAACTGTCCGTGGAAAACCCGAACCTACCCAGGGCTTGGAAAGAAAGAGCCAAGGCCCAGCTGACCAGGTGGGAGAAGATCTTTTCCGAAGATGAATTCGATGTGGGGTGTGCAAGAAGTGCCACCCATCGGATCCGCCTCCAAGAAGATAAGCCCTTCCGAGAGAGGGTCAGGCGGGTCCCCCTGGCAGATCTGGAGGATCTGAGGGAACAACTTGTAGAACTAAAGAAGACTGGTGTGATCCGGGAGTCTAGAAGTCCCTATGCCTCCCCAATCGTGGTGGTCAGAAAGAAGAATGGGTCGTTGAGGCTTTGTATCGATTACAGGACTCTCAACAGGAGAACCATCCCTGACCAATACACCACGCCAAGGATAGAAGATGCCCTACAAAGTTTGTCTGGAGCCAAATGGTTCAGTGTGATGGACCTCAAGAGTGGGTACTATCAAATCCCTATGCACCCAGAAGACAGGGAGAAGACAGCCTTCATAACCCCGGTGGGATTCTTCGAATTCAATAGGATGCCTCAGGGTCTGTCTGGAGCTCCTGCTACCTTTCAACGCCTTATGGAGAAGACTGTTGGAGACATGAATCTTATAGAAGTCCTTGTGTACTTGGACGATGTCATTGTCTTTGGAAGAACCTTGGAAGAACATGAAGCCAGGTTGGAGAAAGTATTGAGAAGACTCAGCGAAGAGGGACTTAAGCTTTCCCCCGAGAAGTGTCGGTTCTACCAGTCTTCTGTGAACTATCTGGGGCACATAGTGTCTGAAGAAGGGGTGGCCACAGATCCTGAGAAGTTGGAAGCAGTCACTTCCTGGCCACGACCCACCACAGTAACAGAGCTCAGATCCTTCCTGGGGTTCTGCTCCTATTATAGGAGGTTTGTGGAGGGGTTTGCTCGGATTGCCCGCCTGTTGAATGAATTGCTAAAGGCAGAAGGGGAAGAGGATGACTCAGGGCCCAGGAGGCCTGGTGAGTCAGTTCAAGATCAGTGGAACCCAAGGTGTGAAGAGGCCTTTCATGCTCTGAAGAGGAGCTTAACCACTGCCCCAGTCCTGGCCTACGCCGACCCTACCAGACCTTATGAATTACATGTGGATGCCAGCCATGAGGGTCTAGGTGGTGTACTCTACCAAGAACATGAAGGACAACTGCGACCAGTGGCCTATGTGAGCAGGAGCCTGACCCCCTCAGAAAAGAATTACCCCACTCATAAGCTGGAATTCCTGGCCCTCAAATGGGCGGTAGTAGACAAGCTAAAAGACTACGTGTATGGGGCAGAGTTTACTGTGAAGACAGACAACAACCCCCTGACCTACCTCTTCACCACCGCGAAACTAGATGCCACCGGACACAGGTGGTTGGCCGCATTGTCTGGATTCAACTTCAGTCTGAAGTACAGACCAGGAGCCGGAAATAGGGATGCAGATGCCCTGTCCCGGAGGTCTCATGCCACGACAAATGACTGGGAAGATTGGACCCAAGTGGCACCGGACGGGGTGCGGGCCCTTTGTCAAGGGGCTGAATTCCAAGCCAGAGGAGGCTCCAGAGCAGAAGAAATAGGGGTTACCATAGTAGGAGTCCCCAAACACTATTGTGGGGTAACTCAACTGGAGGAAGACAACCTACCGAGACTGTCCAAGAAGGAGTTGAGGTGTGACCAATTGGAAGACCCCATGGGGAGATTGGTCCTCGAAGCCCTGGAGAATCAGGATCCCAACAAATTCCTACATCACCCCTCAAAGGAGGCTCGCCTGTTGAGGAAGGAATTGGACAGGCTACAGGTACATCAGGGAGTGGTCTACCGAAGGGGCCCCTCTGATGACTCAGAAGATAAGTGGCAGTTATTTCTTCCAGAGAAGCACCGAGAGACTGTACTAATTGCCCTGCATGACCATCATGGTCACCTAGGGGCAGAAAGGACCTTCCAGCTTGTCAGAAATCGGTTCTATTGGCCCTGCATGAGGGCAGAAGTAGAGGAGTATTGCCATTCCTGTGCACGATGCATTCAGAGAAAGACCCTACCCCATCAAGCTGCCCCAATGGGCCACTTACAGAGTCAAGGCCCAATGGATCTGGTATGCATTGACTTTCTCTGCCTCGAACCCGACCTGAGTGGATTGGGGAATGTTCTGGTAATAACCGACCATTTCACCCGCTATGCTCAAGCTTTCCCAACCAAAGACCAGAAGGCATCCACCGTGGCCAAGATACTTATGGAGAAGTATTTTGTCCATTACAGACTACCACAGAGACTCCACTCAGATCAAGGAAGGGACTTTGAGAGTCTGTTGATCCGAAGACTTTTGGATTCATTAGGAATAAAGAAGACCAGAACCACGCCTTACCACCCACAAGGAGATGCTCAGCCGGAGAGATTTAACCGGACCCTGCTCAACATGTTGGGAACCTTAGAAACAGAGAAGAAGCAACACTGGAGTCAGCACATATCAGCCCTAGTACATGCCTATAACTGTACCACAAGTGACGCCACTGGCTACTCCCCTTATCGACTTATGTTTGGGAGAGAAGCAAGGCTACCTGTGGACCTGGCCTTTGACACTTCTATAGACAATACCTCAGCTACATCCCACAAGGGATACGTGGACAGACTTAGACGTAGCTTGCAGGTGGCCTATGAACAAGCCCAGGCGGCTTCGGATCAAAGGGGGGCCCGCAACAAGAGAAATTTTGATCTGAAGGTTCGAGTGCAAGATCTGCAGCCCGGGGACCGAGTACTGCTACGCAATCTGGGGGTCCCTGGAAAACACAAGCTTGCCGACAGGTGGAGATCTGAGCCCTATGTTGTCTGTAGGAAGTTGCCCGGTTTGCCTGTCTACAAACTAAAGCCAGAAGGAAAGGTGGATCCACTGAAGACGTGGCATCGGAACCACCTGCTCCCACTTGCTGAGGCAGTCAGAATACCTCCCGTGAGAGACTCCCCTGAACCGGCCTCTATCCTGGATATTCCTAGGCCGAACACTCGGTCCCAGACCTCTCGAGCCAAAGATGGGGAGGCCTCCCAATTGAGTACAGAAGAAGGTGGAGAACTGGACTGGCTGTGGCCTCCCTCGACTCTGGGAACGTCCGCCATAGATCTCCCAAATGGAGGGGATACCCCAGATGCAACGCTGAATCCGGAGGCTACTGAATTCATACCCTTCAGTCCCTCAGCTGATTAATGGGAAGATGTTCCTGACACTTGCGCAGAGGAGGACTCTAGAGATTCCATACGTCAGTCGACTTCTGAATCAGAGGTTCCAGAACCAGCAATGTTACCTGAACTTACTCCTGAAGAAGAGCCTGTGGTGCCAGAGTCAGAAGCACCAAGAGAGCAGAGGGCTCGCAGAGTCATCAGGCCTCCCAAGAAACTAACTTACCCCCAAATGGGGACAAGCTCAGAGGACTCTGTTGTAACGGCTAGGAGAAGTGTTGAACAACCTGATCCTTCCACCGTCCATTTGGTGGAGGGCAACCCCAGCTCACTCTCTGGCACAGTTAGGCAGGCCACTCATGGTAGTGTGACCTGTGGGCAAGAGAGTTCCATCCCAAAGTTTTGGTGGGAATTCCCTATGCCAACATCATGCTCGACATTGTCCAAAATGGTAAACAGTATTTGTTGAAGTTTATCTTTGGGGACCAAAGAGTTCAAGTGGGGGGAGTGTGTAGCGGGGTGTTCCCCTTTAATGCAGAGAGATAAGAAGTTCCAGGTGAGAGGTGAGTCGGGAGGAAGTAAAGAGACATTACTGGAAGTGAAAGCAGAGGAGAGAAAGAGACTACATCTCCCAGTACATCTTGCAGCACCCAGGGTGCATTGCTCCAGAACAGAGACTGCTGGGGCAGACTTTATAAAGGGGAGGCGGAGTTTTGGTCGCTCTCTTTGGACCCCCCTCTCCTAGCAAGAGGATGTCTGTGCTGAACTGCTGTGTGCACAAGGCCTGAAGCCCGGGCCGTGTGCTCCTTTCCAAAGAGCCCTCTGCCAGCCTAGCAGAGCCTTAGAGACATCTAATCCTCCTTGCTGCAGTACACCAGAAGGATTGAAGACTTGGATGTCGGTGGATTCCTGTTCCTAGACGAATCGATGGAGGAAAGGGACTTGGACTTGTCCAGGTGGTGAGAGCTGTTTAAAGACAGATACTTTATCTTTACTATTCGTTGGGATTACAAAGTTGTTCTTCAAGTGCACCACCGAGAGATTGCTAGCGAATATTGTTTCACTGAACTTCCATTTAGATCAGTCAGGCCTGACTGCATAGGTAGACATTGCTGGGTGTTAGTCTACCCATGAGGGGAAGTAGCTGTAAAAGGGCAGCGCTAGAGTTGCATAGCAATACTTTATTATTCTGATTACTCTGTTTATCTTTATTACTGTTTATTGCAGGGATCTGCAACTTGTTATACTGTTGTTTATTACTTGCCCATTAGCCTCAGTAAAATATCTGGGTAAAGTACATTTGGTGTCAGTTCCGCTTACTTTAATAGGAGTTTTAAAGTATATTCTGTGTATGTTTGTTATAGGACTGCGTCACCAACAGTTGCGATCACGCGGTCCTATCTCTCTATCACCAGCTGTGCCACGGGAGGTTAGAGCCGATTGCCGGGGGTTGACAGCGGTGCACTGCAGGGCCCAAATCAATATCAGCGGCTCTCTTAACTGGGGGTAGCGCTACAGAGGCAAAAACCGAGCCGGGACTACAAGAAAATGTCTGCCAGCTGCCCCTGTATAAAGTGCGCGGACTACAAGAAAATGGCGCCGAACGCTGCCAAAATGGCAGCCGAGCACTTCTAAAGGTAAAAAGAGAACACGCTAGGCCTCAGCGTGGAGGCCCCCCATGGCACCAAAGAACACCCCCCCTGGGCACCCCGCACAGCCAGGACATGGAGCCCCCCCCAGAGGACCCCCAGTCAGTACAGCAGGCCCAGCCCCACAGAGCATGGGAAGGAGGGAAAGGACAGGGAGAGAGGAAAGGGTGGGTGGGAACCCCCTAATCGACCTCCCTGGGAATGCCCAGGCGTGCCACCCTGCCGGAGCAGGGGGACTGCTACTTACCCATCCTGCGTGGACTAGCTGAAGGCATTCCTGACAGACCCAATGTCCGCGCGGTTACGGCATGGCTGTCGGCACACTGTGACACGGACATATAGCCCGGTCATATGTGTGCCCTGGAGCATATAGCTCAGCGGCCACCCCTGCAGCAATGGGGCATGTGGTGGACGACCCAGCACGTAGCTAAAAGTCGGCACACGCTCGATGGCCGAAACTGGGGAGACTACATGGATCTGGGATCCAGCCTGTCACCCAGTCGGCAGTTGATGTCATGTCCTTCTCCTATGCTAGGCAGGAGAAAACTGAGCTGCATGATGCAGGGAGAGGGGTTGTACCTAGTGGGACCACCCCCAGGGCAGTACTGTACAGTTTTGATGTGTGTTTAACACTTAACATGCTTTTCTGCCTAGTTCTCTCCTGATAGAAGGCTAAGACCCTAATGTCAAGAATAAGAAGCTGTGTCCGTCCATGAACGAAAGAGAAATTCAGTTACTTTCTGTATATGACCAGCAGGATTGTGAACACATGGCATACACAGGCTTGCTCAATAAACAGTGTAACCTATTAGAGGCATTCAGAAAACACGATACTGTAGCCAATTTTTAACTGTTGATGTCCAACAGTGTTGCCTACTGGAATCATACAAGGTATGGTACCCACATTAACAGAGAGCCAAATGTTCATTTTTATGGCAAACAATTATAAAACTGACCATACTGCGCCATCTTGTGGTGGTAGCTAAAAATAAAAGAATTAGTTTTGGAATTACTGAGCATATTTCCACTATAAATGGAACACAGTAATCTATACCAAATATCACTTCACTTAAGTCTTAAGGCCAAAAGTGTTTTCCCATTTTGGATAGAGCAGGGAATGGCTAAAACACATTTTTTTATTTTCTGCCATATGAGCCACATGAAGGAGATTTTCCCTCACTTAGGTATTTTACATCACTTTCAGCTTCAGTAACATGGTCACCAGAACAAAAACAAAGGGGTAATCTCCTCAATGGGGACACAGACAGCAATAAACCCGACAGGGGATCTAATCCTTCTCTACTTATCCAGTACTAAAAAAAAAAGTTTTGAATTTAGATACACTTCAACTGGTGTGTGCCAGGTAACGCGATAGTTAATATGTACAATTGGGGTGCAGACTTGCATAAAATGAGTGGTCTGAGACACATCATCCATGGTGACTTTTGATCCTTTGTAATAATTATAATATTCCAGTGAGGACTGCAGTCTTATATTTTTACCAAATATTTGCTGACATTATTGAGCTTTAGGGGCTGATTTACTATAACTCCAGGAAGTACTGAGCACTGAGCAAATAATAGCTCCCATTTTTGCCAATTAAAAATTCAATGCGCGAATTTGCGAATGAAAAAGAGCGCTATTAGCAGCAAACAAGTGTTAGTAAATCTGAAATCAGCGCTAATTAGCGCATCCGCGTACATGCAAATGCCAATTTCCACTACGTTTTTATATAGAACTGCACTGTAACCATGATCCATGTATGTGAAAGAAACATTTTTATATGAGATGTGCTCTACCTCGTGTGCATCTATTGATGTATATTGCAATTAGTATTCCTAATTTTTTTCCTTCTTTTGCTAACGAATGCAGTTATGAATGATTATTACATAGTACTGTCTGCTATTCTGTAAAATTACATGTATTAAACATTTAGGTTACCCATTTGTTGTATGTTGTTTTTTTCATGTTTTTTTTTCTTTTTCATTTAGGCGGCTATAAAGCAGTAATTATTTATGTTCATTCTTTAATCATACTACACTATTACACAGGTCTTGTACTTAGCACAATGGCTTAGTGGTCTGCTCAGATGTCTCCACAGCTCTCGTGGTACAAGTTCAAATACCAGCCAACCTACCATCCAACAGCTATGTTTATTTTTTGCACAAGCAAATTAAAATAAACAAACAAAGAAATGTAAACTGCCCGTTAGCTAGTGTGTGATGTTTGGAATTCCACACCATAATATTATTGAATAAAAGTGCATTGGCTAATTGGCATCCACCTATTTTCAGCATATACTGCTTTGGCTAATTGGCATTTGCCTTTTTTTCACCAAGTCAATCTTTTAGTATCTCTCTGTGGGATTTGAACCCATGAGTGCTTCAAAGCCAGAGTTTTTCAAGGTAGAAGTGCTGACCACTAGCCTATTGAGCGTAGCACAAACATCTACTAGTGTGATGTTTCTTCTCCCCGAGCTGTCTCTCCTGCCACTGCCGTCTTCTCCCGCTGCTGTGTTCTTCCGCACAGTCGGTTACCCGCTAATAAAAAAAAGAAGCTGCTCTTCTTCTGTGGCCATCCGATAACGTCACCTGGAGAGCCCGCTCCATGGCTATGTAAGAGACGCCACACAGCGGGTGACAACACAGAGGAGGAAGACCGCCACAGAAGAAGAGCAGCTTTTTTTTATTAGCAGGTAACCGACTGCGCGGAAGAACACAGCAACGCGAGAAATATGCTGCTGAGTATAGTGCACACGTTCAGGAGGTGCTGCCGTCAGTAGGATTTGAATTTATGGCAGCAATTATGCCCTTTGAGGGCAGCAGGGAATACCTCTATACTACAGAGCTGAGCACATACCTACAGAGAAAATACATTTACTAATGTTTAATTCTATACAATAATGTTTTGCATTTCAGGCATTAAAGAGGAAGTAAACCCATTTTTTTTTTAAAAAAACTGCAAAAGAAAGGCATAATGAGCTAGTATGTAAAGCATACTAGCACATTATGAATGACTTACCTGATATCAAAGCCCCCAAACTGCTCGTCGTTCCCCTCCGCCGCCATCTTGTCTCGATGTCCCGTCACTGCCTTCAGTGTATCGCCGCTCCGGCGATGTGATTGGCCGGAGCGGCGATGACATCACACGCATGCGCGCTGGGGCCGGCGAGATCCCATTCAGAAAACAGGCAATGATGTCGGCCCGCTAGTGCGCATGCGTGTGACGTCATCGGTGCTGTTTTAAAAGCAAATATCTCCTTAACCGTGTAGGTTAAGGAGATATTTCTTGCACCTACAGGTAAGCCTTAATCTAGGCTTACCTGTAGGTGCAAGTTGTCTATGTGGGTTTACAACCACTTTAATATTATAGTAACAACCATGCTCATGCTGATGTGGCATTGGCTAATAGGCATTCGCCTCTTTTTAGCATATGCTGCTGAGTGTTTGATGGTGGGACTACTTTATATTCTAGGTATAATAGTACTCAGCACAGTGACTTAGGCCCCTTTCACACTTGTGCGACCTGAAAGTTGTGTGATTTTGATGCGACTTTAAGCAATGCCTGTGTAATCTTGAGGTCTATGGACACAGGAGTCGCAGGGAAAGGCGCACAAATTTCCGTCTGCATTTTTTCTGCAATCCCAGGGAATGCCTGTGTAAACTTAAGGTCTATGAACCTCAACTCGTATCAAAGTCGGACCAAAGTAGTACAGGGACTACTTTGAAGTCGGTGTGACTTGAAGTTGCACACATATAAATGGTACACATTAAAAATCATGGGGTATGACTTGTCATGCAACTCTGATGACCAAAGTCGCAGGAAAAGTCGCTCAAGTGTGAAAGGGGCCTCAGCCCGACTTTGTGAGCGATTTCAGAGACATCAGTGCACTTTCCTGCACAGATGTCTAGTGAAATCACATAGGTCTCAACTGTCCCTGATTTGGAATAAGGTCCCTCTGTCCCTCTTTCCTCCTCATTTGTCCCTCATTTTGTTCTGATCTGTATAGTTTTATATAAAATGCAATTTTTATCTTTCAAAAAGGGTTTTCCAGCGCTAAACCTTTCATCTAATTTCTAAATTGCTTTGTTTGTAAATTCCCAAAGCCAATCTAAAGGGATATTATTGTTAAAAAAAAAGCACTTGGGGGTTTAACTAATATTTATTTATTTATTTATAATTCTCCTTTAACCACTTAACGACCGCTCACTGTATATATACGTCGGCAGAATGGCACCGACAGGCACAATCACGTAGAGTGTACGTGATTGCCTTTGTATAGTTGGGGGGTCCAATCGGACCCCCCTCCTATACAGTGAGCGGTGGCTAAGTGTCCGGGAGCGTTCCGGGATGAGGGGGCAGCCATTTGTTTCTGGCCACCCCCTCGCGATCGCTCCCGGCGAATGGAAATGCCCCCTCTGTCTGTGTCAGACAGAGGGAGCAGGAGGAAGTGATGTCATCTCTGGTGCGGCGCTCACATATACCGAGCGCCGTACAAGAGAAGACATCAGGTCAGTGCACACAACACTACACTGACACCAGGACACATAGGGACATAAATCGCCCCCCAGGCCCCCCCAGACACCCCAGATCACCCTCCAGATCACCCCCCCAGCCCCCAGTCACAGTGTCACTGATTGCAGTGACCATTTATTTAGTGATCACTGCAATCAGTGACATTTGTGACTGTAAAAGTGTCACCAAAGTTTAGTCTTAGGTCCAGTGTAGCCCCCTAACCCCCCCTAATAAAGGTTTAACCCCCTGATCACCCCCCAGATAACCCTTTCACCCCCTATCACCACTGTCGCTAAGCGATCATTTTTCTGATCGCTGTCTTAGCGTCAGTGATGCCGATCGGCAGCCAGTAATTTTTTTTAGGTTCGCCGCATGTTTTTATAGCGTCAGGTACCCCAATATATTATCTAATAAAGGTTTAACCCCCTTGATCGCCCCCCAGGTAACCCTATCACCACTGTCACTAAGCGATCGTTTTTCTAAACGCTGTCTTAGTGTCTGTGATGCAGATCGGTAGCCGGTAATTTTTTTTAGGTTCGCCGCAGGTTTTTATAGCGTCAGGTACCCCAATATATTATCTAATAAAGGTTTAACCCCCTTGATCGCCCCCCAGGTAACCCTTTCACCCCCATCACCACTGTCGCTAAGCGATCGTTTATCTAAACGCTGTCTTAGTGTCGGTGATGCAGATCGGTAGCTGGTAATTTTTTTTAGGTTCGCCGCAGGTTTTTATAGCGTCAGGTACCCCCATATATTATCTAATAAAGGTTTTAACCCCCTGATTGCCCCTAGTTAACCCTTTCACTAGTGATCACCATATAAGTGTTACGGGTGACGCTGGTTAGTTAGTTTGCTTTTTATAGTGTCAGGGCATCCGCCGTGTATATAACCCAATAAAGGTTTAACCCCCTGATCGCCCGGCGGGTGATATCAATTAGGTTTTAGCGTCAGAGAGGGTCTGAGTCACACCCCAGGCAGAGTCAGGTTAGTGCCAGTAACGCTAACACCCACGCGTGAAGCATACACCCTCCTTAGTGGTATAGTATCTGAACAGATCAATATCTGATCTGATCAGATCTATACTAGTGTCCCCAGCAGTTTAGGGTTCCCAAAAACGCAGTGTTAGCGGGATCAGCCCAGATACCTGCTGGCACCTGCGTTTTGCCCCTCCGTCCAGCCCAGGCCACCCAAGTGCAGTATCGATCGATCACTGTCACTTACAAAACAAAAACACACATAACTGCAGCGTTCGCAGAGACAGGCCTGATCCCTGCGACTCCAGTGCTGTAGGAGGTGATTTCACCACCACAGTTAAAAAAAAAAAGCAAATATGCTGAAGCATTGGGGCAGCAGGGGCGGAGGAGCGATTTTGCTCCTAATGCCGCGTACATACGGTCGAAATTCCGACGGAGGCTTGCCCGTGGAAAAGTCCGACCATGTGTGTGCGGCATAACTTTTTTGCGGGAGGATGCCCCCATGCTTCGGCATATATAAATGGTGCGTGTATGCCCATCATTGGAAGTGGGTGGATGAAGGGCGGTATTCTAATGGTGGGCATACCCACCGATCAATCTCTTTTTTCGTTCAGCCAACTGGCTGCATGAAAAAAAAAGATTACAATACATGTCCAACAAGGACCAGCAATGTACTGGTATGTTGCTGGACTTTGAATGTTTATACCAGAATGATGCCTGCGGGTTTAGGTATCATCTTGGTATCATTCTTTTCAGCCTGCGGCCGGCTTTCATGTAAAAGCAATCCTAGCGGCTAATTAGCCTCTGGACTGCTTTTACAAGCAGTGGGAGGGAATGCCCCCCCCCCCGGATATAAAAAGCGCCATTGGGAAATTGGGAAAGCATTTTATCACACCGATCTTGGTGTGGTCAGATGCTTTGAGGGCAGAGGAAAAATCTAGGGTCTAGAAGACCCCAGTTTTTTCAAAAAAAGAGTACCTGTCACTACCTATTGCTATCATAGGGGATATTTACATTCCCTGAGATAACAATAAAAATGATAAAAAAAAAAATACTTGGAAGGAACAATTTAAAAATAAAATAAAAAAGCAAAATTAATAATAAAAAAAAAAGAAAAAAAAAAAGCACCCCTGTCCTGCCCTGCTCTTGCCCAATGGCGAACGCAAGCGTCAGTCTGGCGTCATATGTAAACAGCAATTGCACCATGCATGTGAGGTATCACCGCGAAGGTCAGATCGAGGGCAATCATTTTAGCAGTAGACCTCCTCTGTAAATCTACTGGGGTAACCTGTAAAGGCTTTTAAAGGCTTTTAAAAATGTATGTAGTTTGTCGCCAATGCGCGTTTGTGCGAAATTTTAAAGCATGTCGTGTTTGGTATCTATGTACTCGGCCTAAGATCATCTTTTTTATTTCATCAAACATTTGGGCAATATAGTGTGTTTTAGTGCATTAAAATTAAAAAAAGTGTATTTTTTAACCCAAAAAATGAGTTTGAAAAATCGCTGCGCAAATACTGTGTAGAAAAAAAAAATGCAACACCCACCATTTTAACCTGTAGGGCCTTTGCTTTAAAAATATATATAATGTTTGGGGGTTCAACATAATTTTCTTGCAAAAAAAATTTTTTTTCATGTAAACAAAAAGTGTCAAAAAGGGCTTTGTCTTCAAGTGGTTAGAAGAGTGGATGTAAGCTTCCTAATGTTGTGTATAAAATGCCAGAACAGTTCAAACCCCCCCCAAATGACCCCATTTTGGAAAGTAGACACCCCAAGCTATATACTGAGAGGCATGTCGAGTCCATGGAATATTTTATATGTTGACACAAGTTGCGGAAAAACTACAATTTTTTTTTTTTTTTTTGCACAAAGTTGTCACTAAATGATATATTGCTCAAACATGCCATGGGCATATGTGGAATTACACCCCAAAATACATTCTGTTGCTTCTCCTGAGTACGGGGATACCACATGTGTGAGACTTTTTGGGAGCCTAGCCACGTACGGGACCCCAAAAACCAAGCACCGCCTTCAGGCTTTCTAAGGGTGTAAATTTTTGATTTCACTTCTCACTGCCTATCACAGTTTCGGAGGCCATGTAATGCCCAGATGGCACAAAACCCCCACCAAATGACCCCATTTTGGAAAGTAGACACCCCAAGCTATTTGCTGAGAGGTATTGTGAGTATTTTGCAGATCTCGCTTTTTGTCACAAAGTTTTGAAAATTGAAAAAATATATATATATATATATATATATATTTTCTTTCTTCATTTTCAAAAACAAATGAGAGCTGTAAAATACTCGCCATTCCTCTCAGCAAATAGCTTGGGGTGTCTATATTCCAAAATGGGGTCATTTGGGGGGGTTTTGTGCGATTTTGGCATTTTATGGCCTTCGAAACTGTGATAGGTAGTGGGGAGTGAAATCAAAAATTTGTGGCTAGAAATCCTGAAGGCGGTGCTTGGTTTTCGGGGTCCCGTACGCGGCTAGGCTCCTAAAAAGTCCCACACATGTGGTATCCCCGTACTCAGGAGAAGCAGAAAAATGTATTTTGGGGTGTAATTCCACATATAACCATGGCATGTGTGAGCAATATATCATTTAGTGACAACTTTTTGTAATTTTTTTTTTGTTTTGTCATTATTCAATCACTTGGGACAAAAAAAAATATATTCAATGGGCTCAACAGGCCTCTCAGCAATTTCCTTGGGGTGTCTACTTTCTAAAATGGGGTCATTTGGGGGGGTTTTGTGCTATTTTGGCATTTTATGGCCTTCGAAACTGTGATAGGTAGTGAGGAGTGAAATCAAAAATTTGCGCCCTTAGAAATCCTGAAGGCGGTGCTTGGTTTCCGGGGTCCCGTACGCGGCTAGGCTCCCAAAAAGTCCCACACATGTGGTATCCCCGTACTCAGGAGAAGCAGCAAAATGTATTTTGGGGTGAAATTCCACATATAACCATGGCATGTGTGAGCAATATATCATTTAGTGACAACTTTTTGTAATTTTTTTTTTTTTTTTTTTAGTCATTATTCAATCACTTGGGACAAAAAAAAAAATTCAATGGGCTCAACATGCCTCTCAGCAATTTCCTTGGGGTGTCTACTTTCCAAAATGGGGTCATTTGGGGGGGTTTTGTACTGCCCTGTCATTTTAGCACCTCAAGAAATGAGATAGGCAGTCATAAATTTAAAGCTGTGTAAATTTCAGAAAATGTACCCTAGTTTGTAAACTCTATAACTTTTGCGCAAACCAATAAATATACGCTTATTGACATTTTTTTACTAAAAACATGTGGCTGAATACATTTTGGCCTAAATGTATGACTACAATTGAGTTTATTCGATTTTCCTTATAACAAAAAGTAGAAAATATCATTTTTTTTCAAAATTTTCGGTCTTTTTCTGTTTATATCGCAAAAAATAAAAATCGCAGAGGCAATCAAATACCATTAAAAGAAAGCTCTATTTATGGGAAGAAAAGGACGCAAATTTCGTTTGGGTACAACATTGCATGTCCGCACAATTTACAGTTAAAGCAGCGCAGTGCAAAATTCTGAATTCACCTCTGGTCCTTTAGCTACCAAATGGTCCGGGGCTTAAGTGGTTAAGAAGGTGTTTTAGGAGGTGTGTCCTATGCCTACATACTTTTGCTAATAGTTGTCCCTTATACCCATCTCAAAAAGTTGGGAGGTAAGAAATTGCCTCCTGAAGTCGCCCAAAGTAGTGTAGGAACTACTGTTGGGAATCTGTGTGGCGTCGCACCAATTTGGACAGTTCTATTGCCGTCAATAGGCACCGATTTGGCCTGTAATTTGACATGTCAATTCAGAGCTATGTGAACATGGGTGAAGTTGCATAGATATGAATGGAACTCATGGGGGGGGGGATACTTTTAATGCGACTCTGAGGTCCAAAGCTGCATGAAAAGTCACATAAGTGTGAAAGTAACCTAATGAGATTAAATGATAACACCTTTGAATAAAGCCCCATTTGCACTTGTGCGACCTTAAAATTGCACAGCTTTGCCATGACTTGAAGCAATGTCTGTGTAATCTTGTGGTGTATGGACCTCAAATCGCATCAAAGTCAAACCAAGGTAGTGCAGGGATGAATTTTCCCCACTTTCAGGATGCACAAGTGACAATAGGGCCAAATTCAAAGATATCCTTGAATCTCTTTCACACTGCTGCGACCTGAAAGTCACCCTAATTTGCTGCCACTTTGTTGCTGCAACTTGGCCCCAACTTCTGGGAATGCCTGTGTAATATTTCGCCCTATGTACCTCAAGTCACATGAGGCTCTGTTTCCACTATTGCAACCCTAAATTCGCATGATTTTGCCGCGATTTTGATGCGACTTGGAGCAAAGCCTGTATATTCTTGAGGTCTATGGACCTCAAGTTGTATCAAAGTGGGACCAAAGTAGTGCAGGGACTTGATGTCGCACAGATATGAACCATACTCATTGGAAATCATAGGGTATGACATGTCATGCGACTTTGCAGTCCCAAGTTGCATGACAAGTCGCACTAGTGGAAACCGAGCCTGAAAGTCACACCAAAGTACTACAAGGACTACTTTGAAGTTGGTCTGACTTAATGTAGCACAGATATGAATGGTTATCATTGAGAATCATGAAAAGTCGCCCAACTGTGAATCAAGTCATATATATTTTAATAGAAAGGCGCTCTCATTTATACTTGCATAGTCCTTACTGATTTACATCAGCAGAACAAATGCAGGAAGTAGTGATGTGTGCACATGGACCAGAAGCAAACGTGTGGTGATGCCAAACAAATCAATGAAGCCCACCCACACCAAATCCACCCCCACCTTGAGTAGGGATGAGCTTCGTGTTCGAGTCGAACATACGTTCGACTCGAACATCGGCTGTTCGATCGTTCGACGAAGATCGAACGATTTGGGCCGTTCGCGCCTAATTCGAGTGACGCGAACGGCCCACAATGCACTACGCCATCGCAGTGTCATCCAGGCGCTGTAATTGGCCAAGCATGCACTGTGACCCCGCATGCTTGGCCAATCACAGCGCCGGCAGCGAGGAGAGCAATGATTGGCCACAAGCAGGATGCCTGTGGCCAATTATTGCTGAGGGGGTTTAGTACACGCCCCACACTATAAAAGGCCGCCAGCTCGGCGGCCTTGCGTAGTGTGTTCCGGAGCAGGGAAAGAGAAGCATAGGCAGGGACAGTGTCATTTTTTTTCCTTTACTAATCCTGGATTCCTTGTGTTTAGGGACAGAGAAGGATAGGTAGGGAGAGTGTCAGTGTGTTATTCTGTGCTAAACCTTGTTTGTAGGGACAGAGAAGGACAGTGAGGGAAAGTGTCAGTGTGCTCTTCTGTTCTAAACCAATCTTGCTGAACCATATTTGAAATCCTTGAGTTTAGGGACAGAGAGGTACAGTGAGGGAAAGTGTCAGTGTGCTATTCTGTTCTAAACCAATCTTGCTGAACCATATTTGAAATCCTTGAGTTTAGGGACAGAGAGGTACAGTGAGGGAAAGTGTCAGTGAGCTATTCTGTTCTAAACCAATCTTGCTGTACCATATTTAAAATCCTTGAGTTTAGGGACAGAGAAGGACACTCGTGGAAACTATCAGTGTGCTATTCTGTGCTAAATCTTGTTAGTAGGGACAGAGAAGGACAGTGAGTGAAACTGACAGTGTGCTATTCTGTTTTAAACCAATCTTGCTGAACCATATTTGAAATCCTTGAGTTTAGGGACAGAGAGGTACAGTGAGGGAAAGTGTCAGTGAGCTATTCTGTTCTAAACCAATCTTGCTGTACCATATTTGAAATCCTTGAGTTTAGGGACAGAGAAGGACACTCGTGGAAACTATCAGTGTGCTATTCTGTGCTAAATCTTGTTTGTAGGGACAGAGAAGGACAGTGAGTGAAACTGACAGTGTGCTATTCTGTTCTAAACCAATCTTGCTGAACCATATTTGAAATCCTTGAGTTTAGGGACAGAGAGGTACAGTGAGGGAAAGTGTCAGTGTGCTATTCTGTTCTAAACCAATCTTGCTGAACCATATTTGAAATCCTTGAGTTTAGGGACAGAGAAGGACACTCGTGGAAACTATCAGTGTGCTATTCTGTGCTAAATCTTGTTTGTAGGGACAGAGAAGGACAGTGAGGGAAACTGTCAGTGTGCTATTCTGTGCTAAACCAATCTTGCTGAAGCATATTGCAAATCCTTGTGTTTAGGGACAGAGAAGGATAGGCAGGGGACAGTGTCAGTGTCATTGTTGCTAAGCCTCCTGCACAGTATACACCTGAAGGTAGCCCTTATTGCTGTTTTTCCCATCTCCCTGCAGGCCATCCATTAAAATGTCTGGAAGGCAAACAAGGAGAGGCAGACAGTCAGGAGGCAAAAAAAGAGGGCAAGCAGGCTCTGTGTCTGGGGGCAACAGTGCTGGTCGTGGACGCGGTGCATTGTCATCAGCACATGGCCATGGGACACGCTTGTCCTTCTTTTCGGCAGCTGGACATGTTGAGCCACATCATGCCGAAGACTTGGTAGAGTGGATGACCAAGCCCACCTCATCCTCCTCATCCTCTCTCACCCAGGCTCAGGTTACTGGCAAAGCAGCTGCCAAAGCGTCCTCTCCTCTGGTATCATTATCTTCATTAGTCAATCCTTCCCTAGACCCACCATGTCCTCCTCCTGAGGAGTCCCCCGAACTGTTTGAGCACAGTGTTGGGTACATGCTCCAGGAGGATGCCCAGCGTTTCGAAGGATCTGATGATGATACCCAGATAGAGGAAGGCAGTAGCGTGAGAGCAGAGAGAGGGGATGCTCAAGAAGGACACCAATCTGGCAGTCATGCTCCAGCAGCTGCAGCATACTGCCAGATTGGCTCCAGTGATGAGGAGGGAGGGGATGATGAGGTCACTGACTCCACGTGGGTGCCTAATAGGAGAGAGGAGGAGGAGGAGGATAAGGAGGAGGCACATCTCCAACGAGGCAGGATGCCCTTGGGTGGCCAGCGTATGGGCAGCACACCGAACTGAATCACACCCCAGAGCTCCACCTGTGCAGGGCGCTGCCTCTGCCCGTCATTCAAAAAGTTCTTTGGTGTGGGCCTTTTTTGAGGCGAGTGCATCAGATCGCACAGCTGCTGTTTGCAACATATGTCTCAAGCGTATATCGCGTGGCCAAAACATCAGCCGCTTGGGCACCACATGCTTGATCAGACATATGTTGACCTGCCATGCAGCTCGTTGGCAAGCCTACCTTAAAGACCCACACCAAAGAACAAAGCTGACCTCTTCTTGCACCGCATCAGCTGGGATCTCCAACCCCACTATACCTTCAGTCCTCTCTGAAACCTGCTCTGAGAGGAATGAAGGTGTAGAATTAGGTGTGTCACAGCCAAGTACTTGCGGGCACTCTGCTAGCAGTACACCGATGTCCGATTCTAGCAGGCAAATTTCCCTGCCCCAGCTGCTGGACCGTCGAAAGAAGTTCACTCCCAGCCATCCACATGCCCAGCGGTTGAATGCTAGCTTGGCTAAATTCCTAGCGCTTCAACTGCTGCCTTTTCAGTTGGTAGACTCGGCCCCCTTCCGTGAGTTTGTGCAATGTGCGGTTCCTCAGTGGCAGGTTCCCAAATGCCACTTTTTCTCACGGAAGGCGATTCCGGCTCTCTACAGGCATGTGGAAGGCAATGTCTTGGCCTCGCTGGACAGGGCGGTCAGCGGTAAGGTGCATATTACCGCTGACTCATGGTCCAGCAGGCATGGACAGGGACGTTACCTTTCTTTCACGGCCCATTGGGTCACTCTTTTGGCAGCTGGGAAGGATGCAGGACAAGGTGCAGTAGTGTTGGAGGTTGTTCCACCGCCACGCCTCCAAAATGCTACTACTGGTTGTGACACACCTCTCTCCTCCACCCCCTCCTCTTCTTCTTCCTCCATGGCCTCTTCCTGTGGTTTGTCCTCGGAACCAGCGGTGCTCCGTAGGCGTTCAAGGGGCTACGCAAGTACGCAGGCAAAAAGATGCCATGCCGTGCTTGCGCTGGTGTGTTTGGGGGACAGGAGCCACACTGGGGCAGAGGTCCTGTCTGCTCTGCAGGGGCAGGCCGAGAGGTGGTTGACGCCACGCCAGCTTAAGCCAGGAATGGTGGTTTGCGACAATGGCACCAACCTCCTCTCCGCCCTCCGACAGGGACAACTGACCCATGTGCCCTGTATGGCTCACGTCCTTAACCTGGTGGTGCAGCGGTTCTTGGGCAGGTACCCGGGCTTACAGGATGTCCTGAGGCAGGCCAGGAAAGTCTGTGTGCATTTCCGCAGATCTTATAATGCCAGTGCTCGCCTGGCTGAGCTGCAAAAGGAGTTGAACCTGCCCAAGAACCGCCTTATATGTGACATGCCCACCAGGTGGAACTCAACGTTGGCCATGCTGCAGCGGCTGCACATGCAGCAGAGGGCCATCAATGAGTACCTGTGCGACTACGGCACCAGGACAGGGTCAGGGGAGCTCGGTTTTTTTTCACCACGCCAGTGGGGCATGATCAGGGATGCATGCACTGTCCTGGCACCATTTGAGGAGGCCACGAGGATGGTGAGCAGTGACAGTGCATGCATCAGTGACACTGTACCTCTTGTCCACCTGTTGGAGCACACGCTGCGTGGAATAATGGACAGGGCACTTGAGGCAGAACAGAGGCAGGAAGAGGAGGACTTCCTTGCCTCTCAAGGCCCCCTTTACCCAGACAGTGTTCCTTCTGTCCCACCCATCGCACAGGAAGAGGAGGAGGAGGAGGAGGATTGTGTCAGCATGGAGGTGGAGGCTGGCACTCAGCATCATCAGCAGCAGTCTTTTAGGGATGATTTACAGTCCCAAGAAACCAGTGGACTTGTACGTGGCTGGGAGGAGGTGGCTGCGGATCATGTCGTCCTTAGTGACCCAGAGGACTCCGGACTGAATGCCTCAGCTAACCTACGCTGCATGGCCTCCCTGATCCTGCAAAGTCTGCGGAAGGATCCTCGTATTCTTCGGATCAAGGAGAGGGACCATTACTGGCTGGCCACTCTCCTTGATCCACGGTACAAGGGTAAGGTTGCGGACCTTATGTTACCGTCGCAGAGGGAGCAGAGGATGAGACAACTCCGGGAGGCCTTGCAGAAAGGTCTGTGCAACGCGTTCCCAGAGACTGGGAGGTTACAAACTCCTGGTCCTGGACAACGAGTTGCTGAGGCTTCGGCCAGTCAAAGAAGGAGCGGTGGGGAAGGTGGCCGTCTGACCGATGCGTTCAGACAATTCTTTAGTCCGCAGCCCCAAAGTATGATCGGTTGCAGCAACCATCGCCAGCGTCTGATATACATGGTGCAGGAATACCTAGGGGCAAGGTCAGACTTGGACACCTTCCCCACCGAAAATCCTCTGGCTTACTGGGTCTTGAGGATGGATCACTGGCCAGAGCTTGCACAGTATGCAATTGAGCTACTGGCCTGTCCTGCATCCAGCGTTCTTTCAGAACGCACATTCAGTGCTGCTGGAGGATTTGTCACGGATCACAGGGTGCGCCTGTCCACCGACTCGGTTGATCGACTGACTTTCATCAAGATGAACCAGTCTTGGATCACCACCAGCTACCACACACCTGATGCTGATATAACAGACTAATTGATTTTAAAATGTCACATCCCTTCAAAACTGATGCTGATGCTGAGTTCCTGTGCTGTTATGTTGACTAGCTATCCTCCTCCTCCTCCTCCTCAATGATCCGATTAATTATGATAGCTTGGAAGATCATTTTGGTTTATGGGTGCCGCCACCAGTGGCTAAGGCCCAATTTTTCAGCCCCTGTTTAACAGGGGCGTGTAATTACAATTTTTGATGCAATACTTTGCAACAGGCCTCATTGCTGTGCTCCAAGTACAGTATCTGTGAGGGGTTGCAGTGTTGTGCCACCAGTGCCTAAGGCCCAATTTTTCAGCCCCTGTTCAACAGGGGCATGCAATTATAATTATTGATCTAATAATTCACAGCAGGGCCCATTGCTGCGCCCACCAAGAGTAACTGTCAGGCCTTACAGTGTTGTGTCAACACCACCACCACCACCACCACCACCAACAAAGGCCCAATTTTTCAGCCCCTGTTCAACAGGGGCATGCAATTATAATTATTGATCTAATAATTCACAGCAGGGCCCATTGCTGCGCCCACCAAGAGTAACTGTCAGGCCTTACAGTGTTGTGTCAACACCACCACCACCACCAAAGGCCCAATTTTTCAGCCCCTGTTCAACAGGGGCATGCAATTATAATTATTGATCTAATAATTCACAGCAGGGCCCATTGCTGCGCCCACCAAGAGTAACTGTCAGGCCTTACAGTGTTGTGGCACCAGCACCACCATCAAAGGCCCAATTTTTACTACCACTGTTCAACAATTATATGTTATTACAATTCCTGATATAATAGTTGACAGCAGGGCGTTCCAGCACCCACCAAGAGTAACTGTGAATGCTTACAGTGTTGTGCCAACACCAACACCTAAGGGGACAATTTCTGCAGAGTATATATGGCAGGTCCCTACTTTCAAACATCCAACTTACAAATGACTACTACTTGCAAACGGAAGAAGACAACAGGAAGTGAGAGGAAAGCTACCCCTTGGAAGGAATATTCTCTCCTGTTAGGCCTCGTACACACGGCCGAGATTCTCGTTGAAAAAAACATGTCGTTTTTTTCGACGAGATTCTTGGACAAGAAACTTGTCCCGGCCGAGTGTACACACGCTCGTTTCAAAGAACCCGCGGTTCTTTGAAAGGAGTGTACGCGGTGACGTCATCGACTACGTCGAGCATGCGCTCGTCACATTCGATGCCGTCACCGCCATCTTGGTATACCCTACGTATGCCTAGGAAGCTACCGCGCATGCGTCGAATTCATTTCGAACATGCGCGGGCTTCCGGGAGGACAGGTAAGTGTACACACACTCACTTTTCTCGTCGAGAAACATGCCGAGGAGAATCTCGACGAGAAAATAGAGAGCAGGTTCTCTATTTTCTCGTCGAGGTTTCTTGTCGGTTTTCTCGACGAGAAACCCGATAGCAGCGTACACACGACCGATTTACTCGGCAAGACCTCTCTGCCAGCAAGTTTCTTGCTGGTTCTTGCCGAGAAAATCGGTCGTGTGTACGAGGCCTAAGAATTAATATGGGAGAAAGGTGTCTCCTCTCTACTGATGCTTTATCACCAATCCTTGTTTCAATAAAAACACCACATTTCAAAATCAGTTGTCATTGGGATGCAAAGTGAGGTGAAATGTTCTGAACAGGGGCACAGACAGCAAAACAAATGTTACAGGGGTGATAACCCTTCCCTATGTTTTCCAAAAAGCTTAAAAATAGGTATTTGGGCTGGAGCTACACTTAAACAATGTAGCTGTTCAAAATTACAAACAGATTCTACATAAGAACAAACCTACAGTCCCTGTCTTGTATGCACCGCCTGTATACGGCTGTTCAGAGTATATAGGGCCTTTTTTATTTTGTGTGCGGGGTTCCCCTTAATATCCATACAAGACCCAAAGGGGCTGGTAATGGGCTGGGGTGGGGGGGGGGGGGGGTGTGATGGGGTAGCTATGCCATTTTTCTTAAAGATTTTCATCCATATTACCGGGACCAGACATTACATTAAAGCCGCAAGCAGTTTTAAATGGCTTTTTTTTCCTTTAGAAATGTTATTTTGTGCAGGGACAGTTCTAAACACGGGAAACACGTGGCACTTCACAGGCATACTTTAGACACCCCCCAGGTACAATATTTAAAGGAATATTTGACTTTTTTTTTTTCACTTTATGCATCATTAAAATGACTGCTCCCGGAAAACGTCCATTTTTAAAACTTCTTTTTGCATTGATACATGTCCCCTGGTGCAGAACCCGGGTTCCCAAACTCTGTTTAGGACAATAACATGGATAATAGTCGTTATAATTAGTAGGCTTGTGCAATTCGTTTCGTAACGAATCGAAATTCGTTCGAATTTAGCAACTTTCGGACATTCGGAAGCATTCGAATTTCCGAACAAAGCAATTACGAATAAGACCGAATCCGAAATAAATTATACCGCAAATAGCGAATGCCCGAATGTCTTCGGCATAATTCGTTATGAAAAAAGTTACGAATGTACGAATCCATACGAAGCACAATAACACTCACTCTGCTCTGCTCTCTGCTTCTCCCACACCGTGCTGAACTCCCTCTCAAAATGGTGTACAGGGGCGGAGGCTATAGCCGCATGTAAAAAACGAAAGTAAAATACGAGATTTCGAATCCATTCGAAGCACAATAACACTCTGCTCTGCTCTCTGCTTCTCCCTCACCATGCTGAACCCTCTCAAAATGGTGTACAGGGACGGAGGCTATAGCCGCATGTAAAAAACAAAAGTAAAATACGAGATTTCGAATCCATTCGAAGCACAATAACACTCTGCTCTGCTCTCTGCTTCTCCCTCACCGTGCTGAACCCTCTCAAAATGGTGTACAGGGGCGGAGGCTATAGCCACATTTAAAAAACGAAAGTAAAATACGAGATTTCGAATCGTTACAAATAACCGCTATGTATTTAGAAAAGTACAAATCCATTCGAAGCACATTAGGCATAATAGGCAGCGTCGTCGTGAGAGAGACACAGAAAATTACGAATCAACGAACCCAAAAAAAGTTACGAAAGTAGGAGTTGTGTCCAGAATCAACGAAAAACAATGTACCCTACCGAAAGTATGAATTATAAATCAACTAAAAATTCAACGAAAAATGTCGCTTGCGAAAATACGAATTAGTCCGAACACGAAAAATCCCGTCTAGCAAAATTACGAATGATTACGAATCAACAGGACCGGAAAGAAACTAACCGAAACTAACCAAATTTTTCCGTTGTGCACAAGCCTAATAATTAGCACTTTAGAATCCGAACGTTCGCATCCATTGTATTTAATAGGGTTCTAATGTTCGTGCGAACTTTCGGTCCGTTCGCAGGTTCTGGTGCGAACCGAACCCGGGGGTGTTCGGGTCATCACTAACCTTGAGTAAGCACAAGTACATATCCTACACTTACCAGGCAAATCAGCAGCACCTCCTCTATGCTAAAGAGGGACCTCGCCATGTCCACCTAGATGGAGATCCTGACCAGCACAGGAACTTCCGGGTGATTACAATGACTAATTTCCGGGTCAGGAGGTGAAACCACGCTCTGTTGATTGCAGCTGCGAATATTTGATCTCAATCACGATTAGAATTTATTATTTTTGATTATTTGCCGATGTGCAAATCTGTATTTCTACATATAATGATATTTGAAGGTAAACTTAAGGGAGTTTGATAAGAAATGGTGTCTCTGGCATAGCAGCAGGTGAATTACAAAGGCAAAAGGCCCAGTTTGAGCCCTGCTTCACACTGACAGCGGGAGGAAATCGTTCAGCTGAACTCATACGATTTTATTCCCGCATGTCAGTCCCGACTGCAGGAGGGGGGGACATCTGTGCAGGTTTCTGCACTTATATCAATACAAATCACACCAATTAGAACAGTGCAATTGCCACCGATCTGACATGTCAAATCGCACCAATGTGAACCAGTGCTGACTCACACAACACTGCCTATCCTCCAGCTGAATTCATTACCTGCAATTCTCCATAGCTGTTATATATAAAGATTCCACCTTTATCATTTACTTGCAGGAGTGCTGAAGCCTAGTATTACATTTCAGAAATCAAATCGCATGACTATTGGTGGCAATGGCACTGTTCCAATCTATGCAACCCCAATTTTGTGGCGCCACACCGATTTGCGAAAGTAGTTCCTGCACTACTTTTGCCGATTTCAGGTGCGACTTCAATAGACATTTGTGTATGAAGCCACACAGATGTCTATCAAGTAGTACCTAAAATCGCACTAGCTTAAGTGAAGCAGCACGATTTCAAAGTAGCATCAATGTGAACAAGGGCAAAGAGATTCATTTTTTGGTGCACAAATACATATAGAAATAAAATATTAAGGATCTTGCACTTTGCTAAAATAAAATAAGCTTACTTTCTCATCTGCAAACATTGATTATTGAATGTATTCTTTGGGACATCGTCTTGTCATTTGAATAATAAAAATATTGAAAGTTAAAAAAATAAAATAAAAAAATAAAATAAAAAAATAAAATAAAAAAAAAGCACACCAAAGCTCAAAAATTTACTTTTATTTTGCCAGCAGAAACAAAAATTATGTACATTCATTTACTAGCTTCAAAAAAATTTGGACAGGATACATGGTGCTACATTTAGCAATTGGATTTTAAGGGCCCTGCTCATAGGAGCTTACAATCTAAAATGTGTCAAAACCTAAGAGTGCACACAGCTTTACTTTTAGTGTATAACGGGCAACACATCACATTTTTATCTGCAAGATTAGAGAAACATACTTAAGTTATTATTCTTACAAAGCATTCCAACATAATATTAAAAGACACATGTTCAAAACACCCACCCCCACCCCACAATCCACATATAGATACATTGGTGACCATGTTCTGCTGGAATCTGCATTTCTGTGTACACGATTAAGCAATGAGATCCAAGAGTAGAAGGTCAGCAGATGCTTCCGATTTTGCATGGTCAGACAGGAACAATACACACACAATTTTTGATTGAAAAAATGCACAAGAATTTCAGAAAATAACACTAGTTGGGGGGTTTGTCAATCTGCACAATATCATTCCTTCTCCCCCCCCCCCCCCCCACAAATCACAGCAAAAAACCTGGCCTTCTCAGACCAAACGATCCCCCATACTGCAGGCCTTTATATAAGAGAGGTTGTATTGTTAGCAAACTGACACACGCTCAATAGAAGTACACGCCCACTAGAAGTACACGCCCACCAGTATCTTTCAATCTGTCTCTTCATGTATGTCTAAAGTGATTGCACCTGATGGGCAGGAACAAATAATACTATTTGCAACTGCGTTAGCCCTTGGCTATGGGCATCAAATCTCTAACTACAGGCCAAAGATCCAAGGCCATTTGCATGCACATAAACAAAGCAACAGTTTTCTAAGCATATGTACCTGTGCAGTGTAAACCCTACAATTTTAAATGTCCAAGTCCCTGGGTATGATTAGTGCTAACAAACATTAACATCAGTCTCTGGCTCCAATGAGCTTCCAATCTAAAGTCCAAAACTAACTTTTTTACATTAGAGACTATTTTGACAGGAGACAAATAAAATGCCAGCATGTCTTAGGATTGTGGTGAGAAACCCACACATGGAAAACATATAAACTTCAACATAAGCATTAGCATGTTGGGGAATTGAACCAGCAACCCCAGTGCTGCTAGATGGAATTGCTACCCACTTAGCCACCAGGCAGCCTCACACATGTTCTCTGCATCTCTTTGGTGTGAACCAGCCCTAAGTCCATAGCCAAGTTCCATGTCTCCAAGCAATATACAATATATTGGCCTAAGTATTGGGACGCCTGCCTTTAAACGCACATGAACTGTAATCGCATCCCAGTCTTAGTCCGTAGGGTTCAATATTGAGTTGGCCCACCCTTTGCAGCTATAACAGCTTCAACTCTTCTGGGAAGGCTGTCCACAAGGTTTAGGAGTGTGTCCATGGGAATGTTTGACCATTCTTCCAAGTGCATTTGTGAGGTCAGGCACTGATGTTGGACGAGAAGGCCTGGCCTGCAGTCTCCGCTCTAATTCATCCCCAAGGTGTTCTGTTGTGTTGAGGTCAGGACTCTGTCCAGGCCAGTCAAGTTCCTCCATCCCGAACTCACTCATCCATGTCTTTATGGACCTTGCTTTGTGCACTGGTCCAATTCATTTGGAGGAGGGGGATTATGGTGTGGGGTTGTTTTTCAGGGGTTGGGCTTGGCCCCTTAGTTCCAGTGAAGGGAACTCTTAAGGCATCAGCATACCAAGACATTTTGGACAATTTCATGCTCCCAACTTTGTGGGAACAGTTTGGGGGTGGCCCCTTCCTGTTTCAACATGACTGCACACCAGTGCACAAAGCAAGGTCCATAAAGACATGGATGAGCGAGTTTGGGGTGGAGAAACTTGACTGGTCTGCACCCGATAGAACACCCTTTGGCTGAATTAGAGCAGAGACTGCAAAACCAGGCCTTCTCATCCAACATCAGTGCCTGGCCTCACAAATGCACTTCTGGAAGAATGATCAAACATCTCCATAGACACACTAAACCTTGTGGACAGCCTTCCCAGAAGCTGTTCTAGCTGCAAAGGGTGGGCCAAATCAAATTTTAACCCTACGGACTAAGACTGGGCTGCCATTAAAGTTCATGCGTGTCGGGACCCTTCGGGGTAAGACCGCGCTATATTAAGATACCTCTCAACTCAACTCATGTGTGTGTAAAGGCAGGCTTCCCAATACTTTTGGCTAAATTTTGTATCGGGCAAGATTTACAATGGTGGTGGAACCCTCCTACACATAAATACAACATAGTTTTAAGACCTGGGAGATGAAACACCTTCTCTACATAAAGCAGCATGCTTGGGATTTGAACCCAGACATTCAGGGATGCTAAGCAGAAGTTCTAACCTCTAAGCCACAGAGCTGCCAAGTGAGATCCTCATGCACATAAATACACGTAAATACTGCATTCCTTTGGACATACAGGTGATGGAATTACATTACTCAAGAGTTATTCTTCTTGATTTATTCTGTGAAATTTGGTGTTTTTTTGGGAGTGAGTTTAGAATAGTGATATTACCCTCAAATTTTGGGGAATTACATTTTGATTTCTGATGTTGGAACATATATCAGATTTTTGGGGCTCAAATTATGATTATTTAGAAATAATAAAAAGCACAAAAAATGTGACTGGTTTTAAATTTGCATTAGCAATAGTATTGATTGTGCTTTGTAAAGACACCTGTGTGAGTTGGGTAAAGATTGTTGTGAGATGGAGAGTAACAAGTGAAAGTGACAGAGAAAAATATATTTTATCAAAACATCAAAACATTCCACATTCTTAAAAACAAAATATTTTAATTAGAAGCAACATTGTTGCAAAGGAACATTTATTTCAGAGAAAGATACATTTCATCTCAACATTAAAATAATTTATTTGTGAAAGTTACAATTGTATCATTAAAATCAATGGCTAAAACTTGCATTGGACTAAAATAGAGCAGATTTTCACTTCCAAACAATGTTCTTTAATTATCTCTCATTTCGGTATTTACTATAACTCTTGTGAAAAAAGACACTTGAGTTAAAATGTGAGTTATTTCACTTTTGAGCATGCTCAGTAGTGTTGCCAAATTTGTCCAAAAAACAAGGAATTTTTCATTTCTCAGACTTTTAAAGATATTTCAGTGTAGAAATCACTTTTTCACACAGTTTAAAAGCAGATTATCTTTAAATAATATACTGCATATTTCAGTACCATTTAGGCAATTATATCACGCTCTAAACATTATTTCCATTTGCAATTCTCCAGCTTTTAGTAAAGGATTTGGGCGCTACTTGATTTTGGGAGTATTTTCTCTCCAGCGCTATAGTGAATACCGTTCTCACGCTAATTAGCGCAAATTGCAGCGAATCGCGCTAATTAGCGCGAATTTGCGGCAATTTGCGCTAATTAGCGCCGCAGCGCAATAGTAAATTACCCCCTTAGTCTGTAGCTCATCGGTGGCTGCGGATGCAAAGTACCCTTACTGACTAGGGATGAGCTCGGTGTTCGAGTCGAACATACGTTCGACTCGAACATCGGCTGTTCGATCGTTCGCCGAACAACGAACGATTTGGGCCGTTCGTGCCTAATTCGCGGCCCACAATGCACTACGCCATCGCAGTGTCATCCAGGCGCTGTGATTGGCCAAGCATGCACTGTGACCCCGCATGCTTGGCCAATCACAGCGCCGGCAGCGAGGAGAGCAATGATTGGCCACAGGCAGGATGCCTGTGGCCAATTATTGCTGAGGGTGTTTAGTACACGCCCCACACTATAAAAGGCCGCCAGCACGGCGGCCTAGTGTAGTGTGTTCCGGAGCAGGGAAAGAGAAGCATAGGCAGGGACAGTGACATTTTTTTTTCTTGCTTAACCTGGATTCCTTTAGTTTAGGGAAAGAGAAGGATAGGTAGGGAGAGTGTCAGTCTGTTTTACTGTGCTAAACCTTGTTTGTAGGGACAGGGAAGGACAGTGAGGGAAATTCTCACTGTGCTATACTGTGCTAAAGCATTCATCATCAACCATCTTTAAAAAAACATTTTTTATAGGGACAGAAAACTATAGGTAGGGAGAGTGTCAGTGTGTTTTACTGTGCTAATCCTTGTTTGTAGGGACAGGGAAGGACAGTGAGGGAAATTCTCATTGTGCTATACTGTGCTAAAGCATTCATCATCAACCATCTTTAAAAAAACATTTTTTATAGGGACAGAAAACTATAGGTAGGGAGAGTGTCAGTGTGTTTTACTGTGCTAATCCTTGTTTGTAGGGACAGGGAAGGACAGTGAGGGAAATTCTCATTGTGCTATACTGTGCTAAAGCATTCATCATAAACCATCTTTAAAAAAACATTTTTTATAGGGACAGAAAACTACAGGTAGGGAGAGTGTCAGTGTGTTTTACTGTGCTAATCCTTGTTTGTAGGGACAGGGACGGACAGTGAGGGAAATTCTCATTGTGCTATACTGTGCTAAAGCATTCATCATCAACCATCTTTAAAAAAACATTTTTTATAGGGACAGAAAACTATAGGTAGGGAGAGTGTCAGTGTGTTTTACTGTGCTAATCCTTGTTTGTAGTGACAGGGAAGGACAGTGAGGGAAATTCTCATTGTGCTATACTGTGCTAAAGCATTCATCATCAACCATCTTTAAAAAAACATTTTTTATAGGGACAGAAAACTATAGGTAGGGAGAGTGTCAGTGTGTTTTACTGTGCTAATCCTTGTTTGTAGGGACAGGGAAGGACAGTGAGGGAAATTCTCCTTGTGCTATACTGTGCTAAAGCATTCATCATCAACCATCTTTAAAAAAACATTTTTTATAGGGACAGAAAACTATAGGTAGGGAGAGTGTCAGTGTGTTTTACTGTGCTAATCCTTGTTTGTAGGGACAGGGAAGGACAGTGAGGGAAAT
Organism: Rana muscosa; assembly: GCA_029206835.1. Classification (NCBI taxonomy): domain Eukaryota; kingdom Metazoa; phylum Chordata; class Amphibia; order Anura; family Ranidae; genus Rana; species Rana muscosa. Next base: position 242,150,042 of record CM055118.1, on the reverse strand, counting down.
TCTCATTGTGCTATACTGTGCTAAAGCATTCATCATCAACCATCTTTAAAAAAACATTTTTTATAGGGACAGAAAACTATAGGTAGGGAGAGTGTCAGTGTGTTTTACTGTGCTAATCCTTGTTTGTAGGGACAGGGAAGGACAGTGAGGGAAATTCTCATTGTGCTATACTGTGCTAAAGCATTCATCATCAACCATCTTTAAAAAAAAAATTATAGGGACAGAAAACTATAGGTAGGGGGAGTGTCAGTGTGTTTTACTGTGCTAAACCTTGTTTGTAGGGACAGGGAAGGACAGTGAGGGAAATTCTCATTGTGCTATACTGTGCTCAAGCATTCATCATCAACCATCTTTAAAAAAACTTTTTTTATAGGGACAGAAAACTATAGGTAGGGAGAGTGTCAGTGTGTTTTACTGTGATAAACCTTGTTTGTAGGGACAGGGAAGGACAGTGAGGGAAATTCTCATTGTGCTATACTGTGCTAAAGCATTCATCATCAACCATCTTTAAAAAAACATTTTTTATAGGGACAGAAAACTATAGGTAGGGAGAGTGTCAGTGTGTTTTACTGTGCTAATCCTTGTTTGTAGGGACAGGGAAGGACAGTGAGGGAAATTCTCATTGTGCTATACTGTGCTAAAGCATTCCTCATCAACCATCTTTGAAATCCTTGTTTTTTGGACAGTCAGGGAAATTGTCATTGTGCTATTCTGTGCGAAAGCAATCATCCTCAACCATATTTAGAAATCCTTAAGTAAAGGGACAGAGAAGGACACCTGAAGGTAGCCCTTATTGCTTTTTTCCCATCTCCCTGCAGGCCATCCATTAGAATGTCTGGAAGGCAAACAAGGAGAGGCAGACAGTCAGGAGGCAATAAAAGAGGGCAAGCAGGCTCTGTGTCTGGGGGCAACAGTGCTGGTCGTGGACGCGGTGCATTGTCATCAGCACATGGCCATGGGACACGCTTGTCCTTCTTTTCGGCAGCTGGACATGTTGAGCCACATCATGCCGAAGACTTGGTAGAGTGGATGACCAAGCCCTCCTCCTCCTCCTCATCCTCTCTCACCCAGGCTCAGGGTACTGGCAAAGCAGCTGCCAAAGCGTCCTCTTCCCTGGTATCAATGTCAGACTCATCATCAGTCACTCCTTCCCTAGACCCACCATGTCCTCCTCCTGAGGAGTCCCCCGAACTGTTTGAGCACAGTGTTGGGTACATGCTCCAGGAGGATGCCCAGCGTTTCGAAGGGTCTGATGATAAAACCCAGCTAGAGGAAGGCAGTAGCGTGAGAGCAGACAGAGGGGATGCTCAAGAAGGACACCAATCTGGCAGTCATGTTCCAGCAGCTGCAGCATACTGCCAGATTGGCTCCAGTGATGAGGAGGGAGGGGATGATGAGGTCACTGACTCCACGTGGGTGCCTAATAGGAGAGAGGAGGAGGAGGAGGATGAGGAGGAGGCACATCTCCAACGAGGCAGGATGCCCTTTGGTGGCCAGCGTAAGGGCAGTACACCGACGGAATCACACCGCAGAGCTCCGCCTGTGCAGGGCGCTGCCTCTGCCCGTCATTCAAAAAGTTCTTTGGTGTGGGCCTTTTTTGAGGCTAGTGCATCAGATCGCACAGCTGCTGTTTGCAACATATGTCTCAAGCATATATCGCGTGGCCAAAACATCAGCCGCTTGGGTACCACATGCCTGACCAGACATATGTTGACCTGCCATGCAGCTCGTTGGCAAGCCTACCTCAAAGACCCACACCAAAGAACAAAGCGGACCTCTCCTTGCACCGCATCAGCTGGGATCTCCAACCCCACTATAACTTCAGTCCTCTCTGAAACATGCACTGAGAGGAATGAAGGTGTAGAATTAGGTGTGTCACAGCCAAGTACTTGTGGCCACTCTGCTAGCAGTACACCGACGTCCGATTCTAGCAGGCAAATTTCCCTGCCCCAGCTGCTGGACCGTCGAAAGAAGTTCACTCCCAGCCATCCACATGCCCAGCGGTTGAATGCTAGCTTGGCTAAATTGCTAGCGCTTCAACTGCTGCCTTTTCAGTTGGTAGACTCGGCCCCCTTCCGTGAGTCTGTGCAATGTGCGGTTCCTCAGTGGCAGGTTCCCAAACGCCACTTTTTCTCACGGAAGGCTATTCCGGCTCTCTACCGGCATGTGGAAGGCAATGTCTTGGCCTCGCTGGACAGGGCGGTCAGCGGTAAGGTGCATATTACCGCTGACTCATGGTCCAGCAGGCATGGACAGGGACGTTACCTTTCTTTCACGGCCCATTGGGTCACTCTTTTGGCAGCTGGGAAGGATGCAGGACAAGGTGCAGTAGTGTTGGAGGTTGTTCCACCGCCACGCCTCCAAAATGCTACTACTGGTTGTGACACACCTCTCTCCTCCACCCCCTCCTCTTCTTCTTCCTCCATGGCCTCTTCCTGTGCTTTGTCCTCTGAACCAGCGGTGCTCCGTAGCCGTTCAAGGGGCTACGCAAGTACGCAGGCAAAAAGATGCCATGCCGTGCTTGCGCTGGTGTGTTTGGGGGACAGAAGCCACACTGGGGCAGAGGTCCTGTCTGCTCTGCAGGGCCAGGCCGAGAGGTGGTTGACGCCACGCCAGCTTAAGCCAGGAATGGTGGTTTGCGACAATGGCACCAACCTCCTCTCCGCCCTCCGACAGGGACAACTGACCCATGTGCCCTGTGTGGCTCACGTCCTTAACCTGGTGGTGCAGCGGTTCTTGGGCAGGTACCCGGGCTTACAGGATGTCCTGAGGCAGGCCAGGAAAGTCTGTGTGCATTTCCGCAGATCTTATAATGCCAGTGCTCGCCTGGCTGAGCTGCAAAAGGAGTTGAACCTGCCCAAGAACCGCCTTATATGTGACATGCCCACCAGGTGGAACTCAACGTTGGCCATGCTGCAGCGGCTGCACACGCAGCAGAGGGCCATCAATGAGTACCTGTGCGACTACGGCACCAGGACAGGGTCAGGGGAGCTTGGTTTTTTTTCTCCACGCCAGTGGGGCATGATCAGGGATGCATGCACTGTCCTGGCACCATTTGAGGAGGCCACGAGGATGGTGAGCAGTGACAGTGCATGCATCAGTGACACTGTACCTCTTGTCCACCTGTTGGAGCACACGCTGCGTGGAATAATGGACAGGGCACTTGAGGCAGAACAGAGGCAGGAAGAGGAGGACTTCCTTGCCTCTCAAGGCCCCCTTTACCCAGACAGTGTTCCTTCTGTCCCACCCATCGCACAGGAAGAGGAGGAGGAGGAGGAGGATTGTGTCAGCATGGAGGTGGAGGCTGGCACTCAGCATCATCAGCAGCAGTCTTTTAGGGATGATTTACAGTCCCAAGAAACCAGTGGACTTGTACGTGGCTGGGAGGAGGTGGCTGCGGATCATGTCGTCCTTAGTGACCCAGAGGACTCCGGACCGAATGCCTCAGCTAACCTACGCTGCATGGCCTCCCTGATCCTGCAAAGTCTGCGGAAGGATCCTCGTATTCTTCGGATCAAGGAGAGGGACCATTACTGGCTGGCCACTCTCCTTGATCCACGGTACAAGGGTAAGGTTGCGGACCTTATGTTACCGTCGCAGAGGGAGCAGAGGATGAGACAACTCCGGGAGGCCTTGCAGAAAGGTCTGTGCAACGCGTTCCCAGAGACTGGGAGGTTACAAACTCCTGGTCCTGGACAACGAGTTGCTGAGGCTTCGGCCAGTCAAAGAAGGAGCGGTGGGGAAGGTGGCCGTCTGACCGATGCGTTCAGACAATTCTTTAGTCCGCAGCCCCAAAGTATGATCGGTTCCAGCAACCATCGCCAGTGTCTGATAAACATGGTGCAGGAATATCTAGGGGCAAGGTCAGACTTGGACACCTTCCCCACCGAAAATCCTCTGGCTTACTGGGTCTTGAGGATGGATCACTGGCCAGAGCTTGCACAGTATGCAATTGAGCTACTGGCCTGTCCTGCATCCAGCGTTCTTTCGGAACGCACATTCAGTGCTGCTGGAGGATTTGTCACGGATCACAGGGTGCGCCTGTCCACCGACTCGGTTGATCGACTGACTTTCATCAAGATGAACCAGTCTTGGATCACCACCAGCTACCACACACCTGATGCTGATATAACAGACTAATTGATTTTAACATGTCACATCCCTTCAAGACTGATGCTGATGCTGAGTGCCTGTGCTGTTATGTTGACTGGCTATCCTCCTCCTCCGAGTCCTCAATGATACGATTGATGATGATAGCTTGGAAGATCATTTTTGTTTATGGGTGCCGCCACCAGTGGCTAAGGCCCAATTTTTCAGCCCCTGTTTAACAGGGGCGTGTCATTACAATTTTTGAAGCAATACTTTGCAACAGGGCTCATTGCTGTGCTCCAAGTACAGTATCTGTGAGGGGTTGGAGTGTTGTGCCACCAGTGCCTAAGGCCCAATTTTTCAGCCCCTGTTTAACAGGGGCGTGTCATTACAATTTTTGAAGCAATACTTTGCAACAGGGCTCATTGCTGTGCTCCAAGTACAGTATCTGTGAGGGGTTGCAGTGTTGTGCCACCAGTGCCTAAGGCCCAATTTTTCAGCCCCTGTTCAACAGGGGCATGTAATTACAATTCTTGATCTAATAATTCACAGCAGGGCCCATTGCTGCACTCACCAAGAGTAACTCTGAGGGCTTACAGTGTTGTGGCAACGCCACCACCACCACCACCACGAAAGGCCCAATTTTTCAGCCCCTGTTCAAAAGGGGCATGTAATTACAATTCTTGATCTAATAATTCACAGCAGGGCCCATTCCTGCACCCACCAAGAGTAACTCTGAGGGCTTACAGTGTTGTGGCAACACCACCACCACCACCACCACCACGAAAGGCCCAATTTTTCAGCCCCTGTTCAACAGGGGCATGCAATTACAATTCTTGATCTAATAATTCACAGCAGGGCCCATTGCTGCACCCACCAAGAGTAACTGTCAGGGCTTACAGTGTTGTGGCACCAGCACCATCATCAAAGGCCCAATTTTTACTACCACTGTTCAACAATTATATGTAATTACAATTCCTGATATAATAGTTGACAGCAGGGCGTTCCAGCACCAACCAAGAGTAACTGTGAGTGCTTACAGTGTTGTGCCAACACCAACAACTAAGGGGCCTATTTCTGCAGAGTATATACGGCAGGTCCCTACTTTCAAACATCCAACTTACAAACGACTCCTACTTGCAAACGCAAGAAGACAACAGGAAGTGAGAGGAAATCTACCCCTAGGAAGGAAAATTCTCTCCTGTAAGAATTAATATGGGAGAAAGGTGTCTCCTCTGTACTGATGCTTTATCACCAATCCTTGTTTCAAGAAAAACACCACATTTCAAAAACAGTTGTCATTGGGACGGAAAGTGAGGTGAAATGTTCTGAACAGGGGCACAGACAGCAAAACAAATGTTACCTATGTTTTCCAAAAAGTTTAAAAATAGATTTTTGGGCTGGAGCTACACTTAAACAATGTACCTGTTCAAAATTACAAACACATTCTACATAAGAACAAACCTACAGTCCCTGTCTTGTATGCACCGCCTGTATACGGCTGTTCAGAGTATATAGGGCCTTTTTTATTTTGTGTGCGGGGTTCCCCTTAATATCCATACAAGACCCAAAGGGGCTGGTAATGGGCTGGGGTAGGGGGGGGGGGGGGGTCATGGGGTAGCTATGCCATTTTTCTTAAAGATTTTCATCCATATTACCGGGACCAGACATTACATTAAAGCCGCAAGCAGTTTTAAATGGCTTTTTTTTCCTTTAGAAGTGTCATTTTGTGCAGGGACAGTTCTAAACACGGGAAACACGTGGCACTTCACAGGCATACTTTAGACACCCCCCAGGTACGATATTTAAAGGAATATTTGACTTTTTTTTTTTCACTTTATGCATCATTAAAATGACTGCTCCCGAAAAACGACCGTTTTTAAAACTTCTTTTTGCATTGATACATGTCCCCTGGTGCAGAACCCGGGTTCCCAAACCCTTTTTAGGACAATAACATGCATAATAGTCGTTATAATTAGCACTTTAGAATTCGAACGTTCGCATCCATTGTATTTAATAGGGTTCTAATGTTCGTACGAACTTTCGGTCCGTTCGCGGGTTCTGGTGCGAACCGAACCCGGGGGTGTTCGGCTCATCACTATTACTGACATACCTATGGAGTTTTTACTTTCAACTCTGGTGTTCTGCAGTTATGGGTGCATCAGCAATTCCTGTTCTGCTATATAGGATATACAAACTATTCTCCAGACCAGTGGTCTCCAAACTGTGGCATGGGGGCCGGATGTGGCCCTTTGCTTGCTTTTATCCAGCCCTTGGATCAGCAACAATGAAGCATAGTTCCTGCCACTGACACCAAAAATGGGGCACTATTGCTCCCAATTACACCAATGATGGGACAAAAAAAAACGGCTGCACACCTCAGGAATATTCCAACAAATGTATTCCAAATATAGCAAATGACAGCCAACAAAGACAGAGTATCCGAATCCAGGAGGTGATGTGGTCATTTCACATTGACCTTGATCAAACTTGAAGAAGCACTGAGGTCAGTGTGAAATGCACGCATCACCTCCTGTGTTCAGACACTCTGTCTTTGTTGGCTGTCATTTGTTATTTTCGGAATAAAATATTTGGAACGTTCCTGTGGTGTGCAGTCGTTCTTTTATGCCTATTGATCATCGGTGGCAAGCCGTGGCTTGCACCCAGCACATCCGGACTGTAGTGATTGCTCACCTGGTGCAGCGTCTTCCTTGTTTGAACCAATGATGGGACACTATTCCTCCCATTGATACAAATGATGGGGCACGTTACCTCCCACTGGTACCAATGATGTGGCACTATACTTCCCACTGGCACCAATGATGGGGAACTATACCTCCCACTGGCACCAATGATGTGGCACTATACCTCCCACTGGCACCAATGATGGGGAACTATACCTCCCACTGGCACTAATGATGGGGAACTATACCTCCCACTGGCACCAATGATTGGGCTTTATTTCTCTCACTGATACCAATTATGGGACTTTATTCCTCTCACTGATACCAATAATGGGGCATTATTCCTCCCACTGATACCAAAGAAGGGACATTGTTTAACCCCACTGACACCAGGATATTTTCTATTCCCACTGACCACATTTCAGCCCCCCTAAAGTCTGAGGAACAGCTAACTGGCCCTTTGTTTAGAAAGTTTGGAGACCCCTACTTTAGACATATCTGTTCGCTTAAAGAGTTTGTGTGGAAGATCAGGATATAAGATAGGTTTGTGCAATTGGGGAAGTGTGGTGGACATTTTAGAGCTGTCAATTATTGTTTTAAAGCTGAACTCCAGCCAGAACCAGTTTTGGGATATGTGTACAGTAAAAATAGTGTGTTCCATGTGTGTATGCTGGAGCATTCTGTAAAACTCTTTTTCATTCCCTCCATAGTAAGTGCTGAATGGCGCTAAGGATTTACACTGCCAGCTGGAATGCGGCACTGATAGCAGGTTGCTTGATCTGCAGCTCATCCATTAAGTATAGACATCGTGAGAAGCAGACTTCCTAGCTTCTAGTATTGTAGGTGTAGCGGGGTGCTAAATTTAGGGGAAGTGTTTGGTTGGTAGTTGTGCCCAAACACCCTAATTGATAGAGTTCTTGAAACCATTTTTGTCCACAGGTGGAGTATTGGTGTACAGTTCCCTGTGGCCTGCAGGTGGCGCTGCCATGGTAGGCCAGGGTTGAACCGCTGATACAGTGCTGTGCCTTGTGTGTCCCCTCTCGGCAACCATACAGTGGGTGTGGTCTACCTGCTGGGCATGCTGGGAGAGGATATAAAAGGGGCAGGTGCTGCCTGTTGAGGGTTCGTTGTTGGGAGTCTTACCCCAGGGTTCTTGTTCCTGTCTGCCCTGGGCACCTTTAGATCAGGAGCGGGTCTGCGGTTCATTGTCAAGGGTCCCAGGCACCTTCAGCCCTGGGACTGCGACAAAGGTCTGGGCCCAGCACCTTCAGCTGGAGCCCACCGGGGATCGAGGAATCTCAGGGTGCCGCCTTGCGAGGGGACCCATATCCTAGATGAGGAGGCCGGGGGAGGAACCGTTCCGAAGGACTGGTGCGGAAGTCACAGTGAAGGAAGGGTCCCGGTAACTCTCTGGAGGGATGTCTTCTCCTTGAACAGAGACCGAGTTCACCAGGTCTGTGGCAGAGACCAAGGGTAAAGTTCGAGCATCATTTCGGCTGCTAGTCCCTATCTAGGGAGACTATCCAAATGGGCTGAGTCTGCTTGAGCATCGGAACAGTGAATTGTGTAACGTTTGTGCCTGGACCTCATCCACATCTTAAGCTGTCCTGTTCTCCTTCCAACCTTTTCTGTCAGAGACTGTTTTATAAGATATAAACCTCTACGTTGGAGTGCAGCCGGTGTGGACATTCAAGTTACTGTGGGGATACAAGGACTTGTCTTTATTAAAAATAGAGGTGAGAGACATTCTCTAGTTGTCTAACTGTGGAAGACCCATCAACAACACCACTCAACCTCTTCACATAGGAGGGTACGGGCTTGTGGTGCGGTGTGCCTCTCTCGTCCTGCGAGGAGCCAAAGTTAATGCAGGTAAAGAAAGGGGTCTGTGCACTACATAGGAATCACAGACTTTAAGTTGCCCCGATCCCTTAGGGCTTGGGCTTTAACACCCATGCAGAGAAAGCCAGAAGGATAGTAACTCAGCCTTTAGAATGGAAGATCCTAACAATCTGGCAAAGCCCAGAAAGTGTCTGCCAGTAGTCTTACCAGGTTGACATACCACAACCACCTGGGTCAGTCTGGAGCACTGGGGAATACTGGAATGCCCTCATCTCACTATTGCAAAGCAGACAAGGAATATGTTTCAGAGGAGAGAAGGCAAAAATCAGGGTGAACCACTAGAGCACACACTCCTTCCACTAGAGCAGTGGTTCTCAACTCCAGTCCTCAGGGCCCACCAACAGGCCAGGTTTGCAAGATAACTGAAATGCATCACAGGTGATATAATTTGCTGCTCAGGGATTGCAGTATTCTAGTCTGCATCTCACCAAGGTAATACTTAAAATCTGGCCTGTTAGTGGGTCCTGAGGACAGGAGTTGAGAACCACTGCACTAGAGGATCCATGTACATGGAAACCATCCTATTGACCTGTACCTGTGACATATATCCTGTAACACTTCTGGATGTAGAGACCACTTCCCCAGATCCAGGGACCTCTGGCTGAGGAAATCAGCTTGCATTTTATCTACACCTGGAATTTACAGGGTGGACAAGCCTGGACTGTTCAGGGCTGGTTACAATCTACCTCTCTTCCCACAGTGATTGATGTTTGCTACTATTGTGGCGTTGTCTGACTGAAACCAAACTGGAAGACCCTGCAGTAGGATGGTCCAATGTTGTAGAGGCATGATGGCATCAGCAAAAAAGGCTCCGCTGATGCCATCATGCTTTTTACCTATGAGCTAGGGATAAGCTGGAGTGAGGAAAACGGCGGATAGGTTTTATTGTCAAGCTATTTTCTGTGTTACCATTGAGCACTGTAAGTTTTCCTCTCTGCCCTATGTTTATCATCTTGATGTGGTATGTGGAGGACTGCTGGAGGTGGTGGGACCTAAAGGGAGGCCATATGAGAGGTGAGCAGTCTCACGTGGCACATGGTGGAGTGGTGCATCTCATTTTGTGGAGCTGTGGGACTACTTTTTGTAGAAATGGGCACTAAGGGGTGTTTAATATCTCTGACTTTATGTTTCAGTAACTTATTCTTCACTTTTGTTATGTGTATGGTTTCTCTTTTTTTCACCGTTTCACGTTTTCGGATACAATTTGGTGTTACAATGTTTAAGGTAAAGCAAAAACTGTATTTTTTTTTACCTACCGTAAAATCTCTTTCTCTGAGTTAATTGAAAGACACAGCTCCTCCTTCTTTATCCATTACCAAACAGGGTTTTATAGCCCCACCTACAGTAGCGGACACAAGGCAAAAAAAGTCTTGGCACCTCCTATGGGCAGTCCTCTCCGAGCCTAAAATCTACTCTCTGCTAAAGTCCCCCAGTCAGTCACAAGCAGTGACAAATTTCTATAGCGGGGTAGGTGCTGTGTCCATTAATGAACTCGGAGAAAGAGATTTTACGGTGAGTAACAAAAAATCCAGTTTTCCCTCGCATTCATTGACAGACACAGCTCCTTCTTCTTTATCCATTATCAAACAGGGATGTCTCCAATCAGTGACCCAATGGGGTGTGGGCAAACCAACCAATGGAGAAGAAAGCCAAGACAACATAACACTCCGAATCACCCCAGGGGGTGCCCCAGAGTCATAAAAAGCAGCCTGCAACACTTTGCGGCCAAAACTAGCATCAGAAGATGTTGACACCTCAACTCAGTAGAACTTAGCAAACGTGTGCACAGACGATCAGGTCGCCACCTTGCAGACTTGAGAAACAGACATCTGATGTCGGATCGCCCAGGAGGTGCTAACCGCCCTGGTGGAGAGCGTTATAACAGGGAAGGGAGGTTCCCGCCCCTAATGGGATAGGTTTGCACAATCACCTGCTAAATCCAATGGGAAATAGTGGTAGAAGAAGCCACCCAGCATTACTTCAGACCATCCGTGAGCACATAGAGAATCAGCCTTTCAAAAACTCACCATCACGGAGAGGTACATGTAAATTGCACAAACCATGCATAGGGTTAGATCAGGGATATGCAATTAGCGGACCTCCAGCTGTTGCAGAACTACAATTCCCATGAGGCATAGCAAGACTCTGACAGCCACAAGCAAGACTCCCAGAGGCAGTGGCATGATGGGACTTGTAGTTTTGCAACAGCTGGAGGTCCGCTAATTGCATATCCCTGGGTTAGATGGTCGAAGGCACACGGAAGAAAAAATGTCCTCATTCAAATGAAAATCTGACACCACCTTTGGTAGAAAGGAAGGGGGAATGTCGAAGCACCACCTTGTATTTGAGTAAAACCAGATAAGGTGGCTTACAGGACAAAACCGCCAATTCCGAAACCCGCCGCACAGAGGCAAAAGCGACTAGGAAGTCGCCCTTTCATTGCCTCCTTGCTGCAAAGGCTAGGTATAGGTTGGTGTGGTTTTCATTTGTTTGTACAGCTGGTGAATTGGTGCGGAGACACTCTGTATAGCTTCAGCTGCCATTGTGCTTTTGCTGAGTGTCCAGTGCATCCCTATACATTTAAGAAGGGGTGGGCTCCCTCTAGGCATACCTGCCCTTAATCTATCTATTATTATATATGTGTTCCAGCTTGGGAGATTCTCAAAATTATAGTTAGGACTGGAATACACTGGGGTGCCATGACAGCAGCAACACCCCTTGTTTTTACCATGAAGTTATACAGGGTAAATTTGGTTTGTTGTAGGCTAGCTTGTAAATGAGCTGGGATTTGTATTTATTTTTTACGTGTCGCCCTTCCATATGCTCCTTACTACTAAGGCCAGTTATAGACTGGGGTGCTTAGGTTTCTTCAGATGAGGAAGATGGATGTTCTTTCCACCAGTAGCATCCTTAATAATATTATCAAGAGCTGCTGTGAGACCTTTTCCCTCAAAACCAACATGGATTAAGCTTTTCTTGCATATAGGTTCTCCAGTCCAGCACTTTATTTAAAGCACCCTAACTATTTGTTTTGATGGGAGACATACAATGGAAACAAGAGATGCTTCTAGCAAACTGTCAAAACTGAAGCTATATTGGCATCTGCTACATTAATTCAATAAGCAAGGGATCAACCACAGCCTTGGTTAGATTTGTAAAGGCAGGTTTTTTGATCCTAATGCATTCTATGCATTAAGATAAAAACCTTGTGTGTAGCTGCCTCCCTAGCACCCCCCCAATTACTTACCTGAGCCCCATCTCTCTCCAGCAATGTTCCTGAATGTCTAAGCCATCCGGGAAACTCCTGACTGGCTGACACACAGCAGTGGCACCACTGGCTCCCGCAGTTGGTGTCAGTGGGAAGAATAGTGCCCCATTGTTGGTGTCATTGGAGGAATTCTGCCCAATCATTGGTGTCAGTTGGAGGAATTGTGCCCTTTTATTGGTGTCAGTGGGAGAAATAGTGTCCCTTTGTTGGTGTCAGTGGGAGAAATAGTGTCCCTTTGTTGGTGTCAGTAGGAGGAATAGTGCCCCATTGTTGCTGTCAATGCAAGGAATTGTGCGCCAAGGAATTGGGCTCTATTGTTGGTGTCAGTGGAAGGAATTGTGCCGTTTTGATGGTGTCAGTGCGAGAAATAATGCCTCATTGTTGGTGGCAGTGGATGGAATAGTGCCCCAAGGCTCAAATAAAGGCAAACAAAAGGGCAGCAGTTTGGAGGCCGCTGCTCTAGAAAAAGCTTCCAACTGCATATTGGTTGGGTCTTGAAGACCGTAGCATCCTCAACTAGTACAGTAAGCATTTTAAGATGTGAAACAGCTGGATCCACAGTTGGAACAGACTCCTTTGCACAGAATCTTTACCAAAAGGATATAAGGTTACTAAGTGCTTATGGAGAGCACATTACTAGGATGTTGGCGAGACGTCGCCTGGCAGACGAAAGGCGCCATACGATCCCACTCCATGTATAAGAATATATGAGGACTCGAACCATGATAGGACAGATCCCTTTGCATGTGGCTTGTGATTTTGGGACGCGCATACACAAAGACTGAGATGGCAAATACCCTCCATGGTTTGAAAGTCCCTGCAGAGCTGAGATACGCTGCAGTTTAATCTAGTTGCCAAACGCACTTCTTCTAAAATGCTTACTATTACACATGGGAATTATCTTGGTCCATGACACTTTGGCCGGCGTCCATGTGTGTGTGGCTCTGACGGATCATTTACTCTTCACTTTTTGAGTTATTTCTACTGCTCGTGGAATGTTTACACTTGGGATTTAAGACACAGCTCTGGAAGCTTCAAGTCCTTTTAGTCCCTGAAGAAGATCTACACTGTTTTTGAAACCCGTTGGACGCTCTGTCGGTTGACAGCTTTCTTTACATCTGCCCCCAACTTTATGTGTTTAATTTTACCATCGTGAATTTTTGTCATTTATGTCATGTGTCATTCATATACATGAATAAATTTGTAATTTTTTATAATTACAGCTTGTGGTCCATTTAAAATCCCAACTTGAGGAATCAATTTTTTACTATACATATCCGGGATGGGATCCACAAGCAGCACAGTCAACTAGCTGGGCAAACCTGCTTTATAGTGCTAAAAAACAAAGACACCCTATAGAATTGAGTAATGTCAACTGATCGAGGCAAAAAATAAATAAATCAGTGAGTAAATTGAACTTTCACTACGTGTCATGTGATACAATGTGCTTTTATTTATTTCCATGGAAAAACGCATTAAGATGTGTTTCCAGCCTTAGTAAACTAAGGCCCTAGGTGACTCCTACTGTTTTATATCCTGTGCCATTTTTTTTTTTTTTTGTATTTGCTAGTTTATTTGCTCTTTCTGCCCCTACCCTAACTCACCTTACTTGCATTTCCCATTGCCCTGTAAAAGCCCTTGTGAAACACCCAATGCTTCTAGGTATGGACCTCCCCCAAGATGCAGTGCTCAGGCTTTTGCAGTCAATTGCCAGACCCAAATATTCTGAGATAAGGGAGGGGTTGATTTCATCAATCCTGTGTAAGCTCGAACACTGTCCAGCCTAAAGCTTACACAGGGTTTGACTCCTGGCTTGTACCAAGGACCAGAGAGGCGGGGGGGGGGGGGGGTAAAAGAACTACAGTCTCACAATATGATGATTTTCGGGGAATCCTAATTAATACAGCTACTTTCCAATGTATTGTCTTTGAAATAAAATCAAACAAAACAGACACATGGCTTTAGTGAGAGTTTTAATGGTACAAAATGATTAACAGCTACAATTTAGGCATTTCCCGGTAACTGGGTTTTAGGGCTACTTTAGAGTATGCACCATCACACTGGTTCATATACAGAGCACTTGTTGTCTCAGAGGAGGTGGCAACTTTAAGGCCTAACACAATACTCCCAGGAATGCATTCGTATCAGCCTATGTAGAACCACAGCCAGCACTATTTAACTGATCGGATACATTCTCATATTGTTCTAGCCCACAAAATGGCACCATCACAAGGTTTAGGAAACAGGTGCTCTTTTACATAACTAAATATAATTACATTTGCCACTGTAAAACATTGAATAATAAGAGAGTGCTGTCAACATCAAAATCTTCTGATCATACATCAGTTGGCTGCTGAGGAAGGTAAACCCAGGCTTCTGCGCATCCTTGTGGCAGCCATTTTGGGACACATGTTGGAAGTGTCTGAGAAAAGAAGTGAGTTGTTGCCTGCATGCAACCAATCAGCTTTTCATTATTTGTGGGGCAGGTTAGTAAGTTAAAGACAAGCTGACTGGTTGCTGTAGACAACCTGGATAATATTTGAGAAACTTGAAACACGAGGCCCCTTTATTTCTTGCATGTAAACATGTTAAGGTTTTCCTGCAAATATAGAACACATAAGCACTTATAAATATAATATAACACTGGATCATGAACCTACATGATGAGGAACATCTGGGTTTGTACCCCAGAGTGAATTACAGTGAAAAGGTTACAATTATTGCGACTCAATGTATTAATCACTATAGAATGAAACTCAATCCTAAATCCTCTGGGGATCTTGAGTTCCTTCGCTGCTTGCTATTAGATCCAATAAAGTAGTGCCTCTTACCGAGACTGAGCTCCATTTGTTGACAGACAGTCCGCAACCCCCAGAATTTGGCCACAAAGCAGGAGATGGGCCATCACCAGGAGTGGGCTGCTGGTAAACCAAGGGAGCCTAATCCTGTTAACAGGTAATTCTTTAACAGGTCTGATGTGTTTTGGATTACTATTAAGGGATATGGAGGACCTCAGAGGGTTTAAAACAGTTTTATAGACCTACAAAATGTTGGTATGACCTGATATCATTACTGCAGGGTGTAAAGCCAAAATCCACAGATGCAAGTAAAATCGGATGGTGAGTGGTGTTGTATATTGGCTGGAATGTGTCGAATGGCCCTCTACTACATAACAGCCTATTGTATATAAAAAGGTATTTAACAATATATAAAAGTCTTACAAATGGGTATATTCTGATCATTTCCTCCAGCTCAATATCAAAGACTGAAATTAAATTTCTTTTGTTTTAGCATTCTATATAATGATAGTAAAAGTTCTATGTATTACAATTTAAAGAAGTTGTTCGTGTGACCCCTACATGAGACTTTAGTTAGGTGTTGCCATCATATTGCTTGCATGTAACAATGGTTCTGCCGCTGCTCAAATGGTCTTACTAACAATACATAGGAGTTGACAAATTGTGCTCACAGGTACACTCTCTGCACACAGTAAAACAAAGGCACTGCAGGGTGACAAAGCCCTCACCGCTGCTACAAGCAGGAATCTGAAGAACCCCATTCTTATTCAGTGTGGGAAACTATTTTTAAATACCACTAAAAATGAAAATTTTCTGTTTGTGGGTGATTTAAAGATGATAAATCTATAATGTCCTTCTTAAAAGCGGAGGTCCGTCTAAAACAAAAAAATAATAATAATATTAAAAGCCAGCAGCTACAAATACTGCAGCTGCTGACTTTTAATAAATGGACACTTACCTGTCCAGGGAGCTCGCGATGTCGGCAGCCGAAGCTGATTAATCGCTCGGCTCTCGGCTGCCCCCGCCGCCATCTTCGGTGAGGGAATCAGGAAGTGAAGCGTTGCGGCTTCATTTCACGGTTCCCTACTGTGCTGCGCGTCCTCACTGGTCCCCGCTGTCTTCTGGGACCTGTGTGTTTCCCAGAAGACAGCGGGAAGTGGCGTAGATACCTGCAGATTCTGCACCTATCTATGCCCGGAAGTGGGTGCAAATACCTGTATTATACAGGTATCTGCACCCCCCTCCCCCCTGAAAGGTGCCAAATGTGACACTGGAGGGGGGGTTCCGAAAAGCGGAGGTTCCATTTTTGTGTGGACCTCCGCTTTAACTAACATCTTTAGTTGAGCACAATTTTTCGGACAGTCTCAGCACATGCCATACAGAAAAAAAAAAAAAAAAAAGTAGAATCAATCAGATTTAGTCTTTTAAAACGTTTTTCTTTTATTTATTTGCTTCCAGGGAAATGGTTTCTTGGTTTTGGTGTAAGCAATCCCTAAATAATTATTACCATGGTACAGAACTCAATGGGGGAGATTTACTAAAACTGGAGCACACCGAATCTGGTGCAGCTGTGCATAGTAATCAATCAGCTGCCAGGTTTTATTTTCAAAGCTTAATTGAACAAGCTGAAATTAGAAGCTGATTGGTTACTATGCACAGCTGCACCAGATTCGGTGTGCTCCAGTTTTAGTAAATCTCCCCCATTTCCTCCTTATGGTTTAGTAATTAGCGATCTTAGCTGTTTGGTTGCCGTTTGAACAACCTAAAACACTAACCTTAATAATTAATAATAATTATTTTATTAAGGCCTGGTTCACACTGGTGCAAAATACGCTCCGACTTTGGGAGCACATTTCGCATTGACACGTACAAATCAATGGTTCCCTATGAGAGCCGTCTTAACTGGTTCGACACAAGTCGGTCTGACTTTGAAAAAGGTTCCTGCACTACTTTGGTCCAACTTTAGCCCATTCAATATCATTGAAGTCGAATCTGACTTGGGATATCAGACATGGTGATTACAACAATTAACTGCACATTAACTGGACACTCTTGTCAAAAAAGGTATCGTATACCTGGTTCAAGGGACAACATAGGAAAAAAAAAAGTTTATAGCCTTAGGCATTGACCTTGGGCTTCTTCTTTAGATATAGGAGGATTACAAAACTGAGAAGCCCAGATTCTGATGTAGCTTTCAGTTCTTGGCTCATTAAGCCAGAAATTAAAAAAATACAGCATACATAGAAGCATCTTACTATGTGGCCGCATTGCAATACTTAATTTCCCCCAAAGGCTGAATCTACATAAGGGCTTTTTGTAAACGACCAAATGCAGAATACTTTTAGGTGTATCGCAATTTCAGACTTTTTCGAGAACCTTACAAGTTCCCTGTGAGGTGATTCTGCTTTCTTTGTGAGTCGTTTCAAGCTGCATACTCATAGTAAGAGGAGAAAAACAATTCTATTATAAATAAATGCCCATGTACTCAAGTATTAGGGTACATTTACACCATATGTGGTGGGACTGCGTTGGGTAGCTATTCCAGTGCAGTATGACCGCATGACGAGGCAAAATGCCTGGTCTCTCCATCTGTCCAGTTCACATAACTGCGTTGCAGTGGTGTGCAGTGAAGATACGTACTGCGTGCAGTACTTTTTTTAGCGCAACGAAGTGTGAGGTAATCCACTGCCCCGCACCATGCGGCCAGCAAAAAAAAAAAAAAAAGGAACAGTGGTCTGTGCCAAGATCAGCGCATCATCACTGTGCTGATATCGGCCAGACCGCACATCAGCCGGTGTGAACATACCCTTATTACTGCAATTAAAGTCCAAGAGCTGTGTAAGGAATAGACCCTCTCTGATATTACACACATTTTCCATAAAGGGAGGGATGTCCAAAATGTCCCCTTTAAAAGCAACAGATTTTTGAAAATGTATTTAGACAGATTTGTAATAAGTAAGTGCACTTACACGTTTGGGGGCTTAATTATTTACAGCACATATCAAAGCACCTCATACAGCAGAAAAACTAGTTTGGATTTGGCCAGTCTACACCAGCCCAAAAGCATGTTGTGAATACATATTTCTGCTTCTACAGTAAGAGATTGGTTACAGGGTGACTGACATCATCAAAATTGCTTGGCCTGACAAAGATCTCACCTTCTCATACATGCTCAGGTGGGCAGGAGCGAGAACATGCAAGGTTTTGGGGCATTAAAGGATGGCCAATTCTAAATCAACTTTTTTTACTATTTGGATATGCTTAGGCAGCATAAACGTAACCACTTCAGGCCCAGGCCAATTCTGACACTTCGCTCCTACATGTAAAAACCATAATTTTTTTGCTATTTTTTGCTAGAAAATTACATAGAACCCCCAAACACTAATATATATATATATATTATTTTTTTTTTTTTAGCAGAGACCCTAGAGAATACAATGGCGGTCATTGCAACTTTTTACCTTGCACGGTATTTGCGCAGCAATATTTCAAATGCGTTTTTTGGGGAATCATGCTTTTAAAAAAAAAAAAAAACAGTAAAGTTAGCCCAATTTTTTTGAATGATGTGAAAGATGAAGTTACGCCAAATAGATACCCAGCATGTCACGCTTCAAAATTGCACACGCTCGTGGAATGGCGCCAAACTTCGGTACTTAAAAATCCCCATAGGCGACATTTGAATTTTTTTTATGGTTACATGTTTTGAGTTACAGAGGAGGTCTAGGGCTAGAATTCTTGCTCTCGCTCTAACGTTCGCGGCGACACCACACATGTGTGGTTTGAACACCGTTTTCATATGTGGGCGGGACTTGCGTATGCATTTGCTTCTGCGTGCGAGCACACGGGGACAGGGG
Organism: Rana muscosa; assembly: GCA_029206835.1. Taxonomy (NCBI): domain Eukaryota; kingdom Metazoa; phylum Chordata; class Amphibia; order Anura; family Ranidae; genus Rana; species Rana muscosa. The sequence continues at coordinate 242,131,450 of CM055118.1, read as the reverse complement.
CACTTTATAAAAATAAAAATAAATAATGTATTGTTATTTTACTTTTAAAAACAAAAAAAATAAATGTGATCACTTTTATTCCTATTACAAGGAATGTAAACATCCCTTGTAATAGGAATATGACATGACAGGACCTCTTTACAGTGAGATATGGGGTCAATAAGACCCCACATCTCACCACTAGGCTGGGAAGCCTAAAATAAAAAAAAATAAAAAAAACGACCACCGCTTCCCAGCCGAGGCACCGCCGTTTTTTTGAATGCAGAAGCCAGGCGTGACATCATAACATCGCGCCCGGCCTCCGACAATCATAGAGACTCTGGCGACCATCTGGTCCACAGGAAATCTCTACGATCAGCATTCAGGGCCGGTGGATCCGTTCTCCGACTCACCGATGACTCGGTAGAAGCACCGGAGGGTGGCGGGGGAGGGTGTCCCCTTTCGCGCCCGTAAGAATGATCAAGCAGCGGAACAGCCGATATGATGGTTCTTATGGTGTAGGGAATCGCCGGCTGAAAATGCCGATATCTGAATGATGCCTATAGCTGCAGGCATCATTCAGATATACCACCATAAAGCTGAGGACGTCATATGATGGCCTCTGGGCTCCAAGTGGTTAAACTCATTAAGCCCACAAAAGTAGATTATAAGTGCTCTTGTTCTTTATTAATTATTTATTTTTTCTAACTCTCTATCCAAACATTAATGTTTCGTTTTGATAGTTATAAAGGGCCTAAATTATTAGGCAGATCCTAAAGACATGAGCACACCAAGTACCTTCACAATGAAGCCTTCTGTAAGCCATTTGACTAGCCCATTCTTACCAGCACCCGTGCCGCTTTCAGTATTTAATCTTCTTCAAGCTTTTATAAAATTAGCCCAGGCCAGATATGCAGTTCTCCAAACATATGTTGAGGTCTTCAGCTTCTCTTAGGGATCTCACTTGCAAGCATGCATTATATGCATACTTGATATTCATTCCCATATAAAAAAAAAAAAATAGACATCTGTGTCATAAGCAGTAGATATGATCCTCAAAAGATGGATATCCTAGCTTTGAAGGCTCTTCAGGATCTTCTAGCATTACAAATTCAGTTTACATCAAGACACAAACAACCTAAAAAAAACAAAAACACATACAGACATAAAAAGAGGAAATTGGGCAGATTTCCAGCTTGGAGACAGGCAGAGGAGTGATGAGGATAGTATAGATTGTGTTAAGGTAATACTCTGCCCTTCAGCTCATCATGCAAGGACAAGTCAGTGAGGGATTGTGCAGTGTTCTGTTCAGGCCCACAGCCTGAATTAACGTTCTTCTTAAAGAGCAATAAGAATCTTCTGTTTAATGAGTTGCTGTTATTCATGTTACAGGGAGACGATCCCAGCGGATTCCAATATCAAGGATATGCTACATGTGATTATAATCTTCATATACTACAATGGTGGTATACATCATTATATACACAGAGGGCAGTGCATGGGTACTGTACTAAACCCAAAGAGGTAATGAATTCTATCAGGCATGAGATGCTCACGATCAGTACAGATCACTAGGATGTAATACCTGGATTACGTAAAGATGCATTTTATATATGGTGCTAAATCTTTCAAACGAGTTACCATTGTTGTAAAACCTTCTCTGTACCAAATCCCAAATATTTTTGTGGCAATACTGAGATGGAATCCGAAAAAGATATACTTGCTACCAATTTTTTTTTTTTAAAGTCTCCATGATACAGTCCCTAAAATGGTTTACCAGTGGGCTACTTTTTGCACCATGTGGAGGTGGGAGTAAATGAATGCTCAACCTTCTGCAGGCTGATGGTTTCCATGGATTTTCTCACTTAGAAAGTTAGTGGGTTGTTATTTGTAGATCCAGAGCTCCTGTTTGCCCACCTACTGCATGTGGCAAAGGCTCCAACAAAGGGATGTGTAAATTTATAGGTTGGGTGGCTTTAACTAATGTCAGGGAAAGCACTTCGATCTTCATCCACGCAACTACTACCAGCTCCGTTCAGTGACCAGCTTCATCTAATGACAAGGAAAAGACAGCAAATGTAATCCGCACAAAGTTACTTCAAGCACTGGTGTTGTCATCCAGACAGTAACAGCAAGCAAAAACTCTGGTGGCTTCATTCAGTCATAGACCTTAAGCGACGCTGGCGGCCTGCAACCTTAGAGCACTGCTGGCCTCACTAAGACACCAGAAATTGGTGAATTACTCCAAACTATGGCAGGGAGGGCACAGACAGCCTTATCCATCCAATGACAATGATTGCTTCTGATCATCACCTAAACAGTAAGAGTGAAAGCTCTGTAGGATTCAGATGACAACAGCAAGAGAACTGCTAGCTTCATCCAAACACGAGCTGCAGAATCCCTGTTGTATTCATCCAGGTATGGACAGAAATATCTTTGCTGGCCTGAAACAGACCATTTTTCGTTTTTCTCCCTAGGGAAAGCTGTGTTTCTAGCTCTGCAGAGATGTATCAGGAAACAAGTTATTCTCTGTTGGGTAAATCAGGATCTTCACATTTTGGACTGGTGCTCTGAACCTACAAGATGGAGAAAAAAAAAAGTTCCCCCGGTTTGAAAGATGGGTGAAAGGAAGAGGGTGCTTTGAGTCATGCTTAACATGGTGCAAAGTTCGAATGCACAAATGTGACAGGAACACATCTTCACAGGGTCACGGGTTCAATTCCACATCATGCTTCATCAATAGGAACTGGCAGATGGAAGGGTCAGCCTCTTTCCAATGTATATACTAAAAATATATATAAAATATTAAATTAGTTACACAAAAAGAATAACAACTTAAACACATCAACATTTAATACCAATGACACAATGGTGCATATTTCACAGTCAAAGGAAAAGCACCAAATACACACCACACTTTAAGGTGCATTTTTTGAGCCATGTTTCAGTTTTTTGTTCAGATGACCAGGAATGAAAATGTATGCAAAAAGCATAGGTGTGCTTTTAAATTTTAAGACAATGCTTTATAAACACTCCAACAATGCACCAGTGTGAACTGGCCCCAACTGAAGCAAGAATGTACTCAATCTCTAAATCTCAAATCACAAGAGACTTGGAAGACCTATTAAAACTAAAACAACTTTGTTTCATTATGATAGTCTAAAAGTAAAATATCTTAAGTCAGTCTGATAAAGTATTCAAAGTGTAAACCATCGTTATATACAGTGGGACAAAAAAGTATTTAGTCAGCCACCAATTGTGCAAGTTCTCCCACTTAAAAAGATGAGAGAAGCCTGTAATTGTCATCATAGGTATACCTCAACTATGAGAGACAAAATGTGGAAACAAATCCAGACAATCACATTGTCTGATTTGGAAAGATTTTATTTGCAAATTATGGTGGAAAATAAGTAAGTATTTGGTCAATATCAAAAGTTCATCTCAATACTTTGCTATATATCCTTTGTTGGCAATGACAGAGGTCAAACGTTTTCTGTAAGTCTTCATAAGGTTGTCACACACTGTTGCTGGTATGTTGGCCCATTCCTCCATGCAGATCTCCTCTAGAGCAGTGATGTTTTGGGGCTGTCGCTGGGCAACACGGACTTTCAACTCCCTCCAAAAGTTTTCTATGGGATTGAGATCTGGAGACTGACTAGGCCACTCCAGGACCTTGAAATGCTTCTTACGAAGCCAATCCTTCATTGCCCGGGCGGTGTGTTTGGGATCATTGTCATGCTGAAAGACCCAGCCATGTTTCATCCTCAATGCCCTTGCTGATGGGAGGAGGTTTGCACTCAAAATCTCACGATACATGGCCCCATTCATTCTTTCATGTACACGGATCGGTCGTCCTGTTCCCTTTGCAGAGAAACAGCCCCAAAGCATGATGTTGCCACCCCCATGCTTCACAGTAGGTATGGTTTTCTTTGGTTGCAACTCAACATTCTCTCTCTCCTCCAAACACGACAAGTTGTGTTTCTACCAATCTACCAAACAGTTCTACTTTGGTTTCATCTGACCATATGACATTCTCCTAATCCTCTTCTGGATCATCCAAATACTCTCTAGCAAACCTCAGACATGCCCGGACATGTACTGGCTTAAGCAGGGGGGACACGTCTGGCACTGCAGGATCTGAGTCCCTGGCGGCGTAGTGTGTTACTGATGGTAACCTTTGTTACGTTGGTCCCAGCTCTCTGCAGGTCATTCACTAGGCCCCCCCGTGTGGTTCTGGGATTTTTGCTCACCGTTCTTGTGATCATTTTGACCCCACGGGGTGAGATCTTGCGTGGAGCCCCAGATCAAGGGAGATTATCAGTGGTCTTGTATGTCCTCCATTTTCTAATTATTGATCCCAGTTGATTTCTTCACACCAAGCTGCTTGCCTATTGCAGATTCAGTCTTCCCAGCCTGGTGCAGGTCTACAATTTTGTTTCTGGTGTCCTTCGACAGCTCTTTGGTCTTCACCATAGTGGAGTTTGGAGTGTGACTATTTGAGGTTGTGGACAGGTGTCTTTTATACTGATAACAAGTTCAAACAGGTGCCATTAATACAGGTAATAAGTGGAGGACAGAGGAGCCTCTTAAAGAAGAAGATACGGGTCTGTGAGAGACAGAAATCTTGCTTGTTTGTAGGTGACCAAATACTTATTTTCCACCATAATTTGCAAATAAATTCTTTCCAAATCAGACAGACAATGTGATTGTCTGCATTTGTTTCCACATTTTGTCTCTCATAGTTGAGGTATACCTATGATGACAATTACAGGCCTCTCTCATCTTTTTAAGTGGGAGAACTTGCACAATTGGTGGCGGACTAAATACTTTTTTGCCCCACTGTAGTTAATCTGGTTAAAAAAGACACAAGTCCATCCAGTTCAACCAACATAAAAAACAAAATAAAAAAAAAACACCCACACCCACCATATATACAATCCTATCCACAGTTGATCAGGACAAAGGCAGAAAAAGTAGGATTTTTATAACAGCTTACCTGTAAAATCCTTTTCTTGGAGTACACCACGGGACACAGAGCTAGTCATTACATAATGGGTTAAGGGTCACCAGCGGTGATTGGACACTGGCACAACCAATGGAAGACAGTTCCCCTCCAAATAACCCCTCTCATCAGGGAAGTACCTCAGTTTTGTAGCAAAGCAGTAAGGTTCCCATAAGAAGGGGGGGACCTCTGTGTCCCGTGGTGTACTTCAAGAAAAGGATTTTACAGGTAAGCTGTTATAAAAATCCTACTTTCTTTATCGTACACCACGGGACACAGAGCTAGTCATTACATAATGGGACGTCCCAGAGCAATGCTCATATGAAGGGGGGGAGACACAGATCAAACAGGCCGCTTGCGGACCAGAAGCCCTATACTGCTGCCTGCAGCACACTTCGCCCGAAGGCGGAATCCTCATGTCCTTTCACATCTATTTGATAGAATTTGGAAAATGTATGGACTGAAGACCAAGTTGCAGCTTTACAGATCTGAACCATCGAAGCCTGGTGGTGCACTGCCCATGAAGCACTTATCGCCCTGGTAGAGTGCGCCTTAACAGGAAAAGGAGGAGTCCTGTTCTTTAAACCATAAGCTTGAACAATTACTTGTCTAATCCACCTGGAAATGGTGGATTTTGATACCGCTTGGCCCTTTTTGGGACCATCTGGTAAAATAAACAAAACATCTGTTTTACGTATCTGAGCGGTTGCTTGCAGATACACCCTTACCGCTCTCACTAGATCTAGAGAGTGTAATAATTTTTCCCCCGCCGTCCGCGGGTTTGGAAAAAAGGAAGGCAGAACAATGTCTTGATTCAAGTGAAAAGCCGACACCACCTTAGGCAGAAAAGCCGGATGGGGTCGTAGTACGATTTTGTCCTTGTGACAAACTAGATAAGGCTCTTTACAAGAAAGAGCTGCTAGCTCTGATACTCTCCTAGCAGAAGCTATAGCAATCAGAAAGGCCAACTTCCTACTCAATATAATTAAAGGAATATGGCGAATAGGTTCAAAAGGTTGCTTTTGCAACACTGACAATACCAAATTCAAATCCCATGGACACAAGGGAGACCTAACTGGAGGATTTATCCTCAGTACCCCCTGAATGAATGTCCGAACTAGGGAGTGAGATGCCAATGGTCTCTGAAAGAAGACTGATAGAGCCGATATTTGCCCTTTGATGGTGCTAAGGGCTAATTTCATATCCACTCCTAACTGGCAAAAAGCAAGAATCCTGCTTATTTCATATTTCAGAGGATTCTAACTTCTGGATTCACACCAGGAAACGTATGCTTTCCAGACTCTATGATAGATGAGTCTGGAGGCTGGCTTTCTAGCATTAATGAGCGTAGAAAGAGCCGGACCAGAGACCCCTCTCTTTTTCAAAATGTGGGTCTCAGCAGCCAGGCCGTCAAATTTAGCCTTTGTAAGGAAGGGTGGAATACTGGACCCTGTGACAACAGGTCATGTCGAAGTGGAAGCTTCCAGGGCCTTCCTATCGCCATTTTTACGATCTCGGCGTACCAAGGCCTCCTGGGCCAGTTTGGGGCCACTAGGATTACTGGTATTCCCTCCTCCTTGATCCTGCGAAGCAGTCTTTGTAGAAGAGGGATCGGAGGGAATGCATAGATCAGTGAGAACTGATTCCATGGAGTTATTAGAGCGTCTGTCCCGTAGGCTAGAGGATCTCTCGTTCTGGACACAAAGTTGTCCAATTTCTTGTTGAACCTGGAAGCTAGCAGGTCTACATCTGGGTTTCCCCATCTCAGACATATGGCCTGAAAGATCTCTGGGTGAAGAGACCACTCTCCTGGTAGCAGCTGCTGATGACTCAGGTAGTCTGCTTGCCAGTTTTGTATCCCTGGAATGAAGAGTGCAGAGATGCAAGGTACATGCTCTTCTGCCCATGCCAAGATCCGGTTCACCTCTCTTTGGGCTGCCCGACTGCGGGTGCCTCCTTGGTGATTGATGTAAGCTACTGCAGTAGCATTGTCGGATTGAACCCGAACTGGGTAGCCCTGTAACCTGTATGTCCAGGTTTTGAGGGCTAGATATACTGCCCGGATCTCTAGCACGTTGATGGGCAGGATCCCCTGAGTCTTGGCCCAGGTTCCCTGGGTAGAAGCCTCCTCGAATACTGCACCCCAGCCCGATAGGCTGGCATCCGTAGACACCACCTTCCAGGCTGCTGGGAGGAAGCACTTTCCCTTCCGTAAATTCTTGGCTTCTAGCCACCAATTGAAGCTGTGGCGTACTTGTGAGGACAGGCGCATGGGTATATCCAGAGCTTGGCTCTTTCTGTTCCAGGAGGCTAAAATATTGCCTTGAAGTAGTCTCGAATGAAACTGGACGTAAGGGACCGCCTCGAAGGAGGCTACCATCTTTCCCAATAGTCTCATGCAAAGGCGAATAGACGGCCTCTTGTTTGCTTTGACCTTGTGGATCAGGTCTTTCAGAGACTGTATCTTTGGCTCTGGCAGGTATACCCTGTTTTGGGCTGTATCTATGATCATGCCCAGGTACACTATCCTTCTTTGGGCCTGGAGAGAGGATTTTTGTAAGTTTATAATCCCTCCTAAATGCTCCAGGTATCCTACTGTAGTGTCTACAGCGTGATCCAATCCCTCCTTTGACTGATCTATTAATAGTAGATCGTCTAGATAGGCTGTTACCGCAATGCCCCGTGTTCTCAGGTTTGCTAACAGAGGAGCTAGCACCTTTGTGAATACTCTGGGCGCGGTGGCTACACCAAAATGGCAGGGCCACAAATTGAAAGTGGCGATCTTCTACCGCAAACCTTAGGAATCTTTGGTGAGCGGGGAGGATTGGTATGTGTAGATATGCGTCTTTGATATCTATGGACGCCATGAATTCTCCGCCTTTTAAAGTAGCGACCATGGATCGAATCGTTTCCATTCGAAAATGGCGAACGTTCAGAAACCGGTTTAGAGATTTTAGATCCAGGATGGGTCTGACTTCTCCGTTCGGTTTTGGAATCACAAAGAGGTTTGAGTAAAAACCTGAACCTCGCTCCTTTTGGGGTACCTCTGTAACCACACCTTGAGCTATTAAGTGATTCAAACCTTTGAAGAAGGATCCTCTTTTTTGTGGATCCTTGGAGAGTCTTGAACTTCGGAATTGAGAAGATGGGATCTCTCGAAATTCCAGTTTGTACCCTGAGGATATTGTGGATACCACCCATTTGTCCTGGGTTTCTGTCCGCCAAGTCGCTGAGAACTGACAAAGCCTTCCCCCCACTCGTTCGAGCGGGGGCGCCCCTTCAATGAGAGGTTTTGGGGGCTTGCTTATTAGCTCTTGAACCCCACGGCTTCTTGTTCTTCTGAGCCTGTTCTTTGGCTTTTGTGGGCGGCTGAAAAGGCCGTCGCCACTGGCTGGAGTCTGATTTCCCGGGAGCTGGGGAGAGAGTGCGTTTAAAACAAGGTCTCTTGTTTTTCCTTTTTCTCAGGTAAAAGTGTCGTTTTACCACTTGATATCTTTTGGATATATCTTTCTAAATCTTCCCCAAAAAGGCGTTCGCCATGGAACGGGAAACTTGCCAACAACTTTTTGCATGGGGCTTCCGCTGACCAATGCTTAAGCCAAAGTACTCTGCGCATCTGTACCAGCTGGAGTGTAAGGCGTGATGCCTGTATGATAGAATCTCTCATGGCATCCACTGTGAAGCATAAGGCTTTAGGCAAATTCTCCCAATTTTTAGCCTGCTCTGAAGGCAGCTCCTTCAGCCCCTGCTTTACCTGTTGGCTGACGACCTGACACATACCGACTGCTGCTACTGCAGGTTGGATAATTGAGCCGGCCAAAAGGAAGGAGGATTTCAGTAGGGATTCCAACTTCTTCTCAGAAGGATCTTTAAACACTTGTACATTATCCACTGGACATGTCAGGTTTTTATTTACACAAGAAATAGCCGCATCTACCGCAGGCAGGCTCCATTTCTTTAAAAAAATTTCCTCCATAGGATAAAGAATGTTAAACTTTTTTGGAGGTGAAAAACGCTCATCTGGATGTTGCCAGTCTGCGTACATTAGATCCTCTAGTAACGGATGAACCGGGAAGGAGCATGCACCTTGCAGGGATCTTAATGATCCTAGGGAGGAGACAGGTGATTCTGTTACCTCCAAAGAGGGTAACTTAAATGCAGATCGCACGGCTCCTGCATAGCATTGTACCTGTGACTTTAAAATCTGGGATACCGAAAAAGGCTCATCCGATATCCCTGATCCGTCTGACTCCTCATCCTCTGCTGATGTAGCCTCCTCCTCATCCTCAGGTACTTCTGAAGGGAGGTCCAATACTGGAGGAGATCTGCTTCGCTTATTGTCCTTTTTAGAGGATTTAGCGATTAAGGTAGCAATTTTCTCCTCCAGATTATTTAGGGCAGCTGATAAAGTGTCCTCAGTGACATATGCAGGCCCAGGCTTCACTGGGGAAGCCGCCATACCTGACAGAGGTAATGGCTCATCCTGTACAGGTGCATTTGGCAACACAGGAGAGGAAGGTACCGAGTCAGCACAGCTAGAGCCTCCTGTCTCAGGCGGCGGTGCTCTTTTATCTCTTTTTGTCCGCATTACTTCCCCTGGAAGACTTACTGTTTAGACAAAATACAAGGTACCTAAATGCATATAATACCGTGTTCAGTTTAGCAAATACATTAAGTATGCAACTTTTAACACATAACTATGCATAACATGGATGTCTTCTAGGAAGTACCCAGTCCAACCACATGGAGTCTTACGTCCCTGTATAGCTGCTGTGTTTCTCTGCCAGGAACAAGAGAACTAACGAGCTTGCTTGCTGCTGCAGTGCTTCTCACACTGACAGTCTTTTAAATTTGGCGCCGTTTCTGTGCCTGCGCGCGCCACGTGCCCGCGCACGCCTTCGGCCCCTCCCTCCGATAAAAGCGTGCTCGCGGCCTTTTTTTTTTTAAAGATATGTTTTATTACATTTTTTCATAACATACAGACATAGAAAGACATTATGTGGGGGCCTAGCCAGGCCTGTCCCACACACAACATATACAACTTGCTCCTATATCAGTCTACACAGAAGAATATCTGCACATCCATTTAAGCAGCATAATATAATATAAAGACAAATTACAGCAACATAATAGACCTACTAGACAGTCATAGCTGGTAAAATTGCATAGGAGTATAGTTATGGTTCAAGGTATGCTACAACCTACCTACTCTTTCATGGCAGTATGGGGGAAAGGGTCAGGGGGCTAGCCAGCCACCTGCCCCAGATTTTATAAAATGTTTTCTTCCTTTTGCGGATCTCAAAAGTGAGTTTGTAAAGTGGAAGGGCATCATTGACCAGTTTCAACCATAGCCCCACTGTTGGGGTTGCTGCTCCCCTCCAGGTCAATAAAATAAGATTTTTTAGCATAACAGTAAAGGATCCGAAGCAATCGTTTGACCTGGGAGGGAACAGTGAGGTCGCCAAAGACCCCCAGGAGGCAATTCTTGGGATTTAATATGTTGGGAAGCCCCAGCGCTGAAGAGAGAAAGGAGTCTACTCTCCTCCAAAACTCCTGCACTATGGGACAACTCCAGAAGCAATGAATGAAGTCAGCTGTATATCCACATCCCCGAAAGCACTCAGCCGAGGACAAAATGCCCATTCTGTGCATCTTGGCCGGGGTGAGATGCGATTGGTGGAAGATTTTTATTTGGATGATCCTGTCCCTGGAGGATACAACAGAAGCCTTGAAAGTGTCACAGAATTCGGACCAGTCCTCCTCTGTTATGGATATATCTAGGGAGTCCCATTTACGTTGTGATGCCTTGAATCTAGGGTTGGAGCCCACCGCCAGTGCTAAATAATAAGTAGAGATAAGTTTCGTGCGGTCTGGGGATCGTAAGAGTTTTTCTAAGTCAGAAATCACAAGCGGGTTGTCTAGTGAACCAAACTGTGCTCGCACAGCGTGTCTAAGCTGATAGTAAAAAAATAAGTACCGTATTTATCGGCGTATAACACGCACTTTTTTCCCCTTAAAATCAGGGGAAAATCGTGGGTGCGTGTTATACGCCGATACTCCGAATTCCCCTGCTGAAAATGAGCGAGAGGAGCGAGCGGAGCCGAAGCCGAAGTACAATCGGCTTTACTCGGCTCCTCTCGCAGTCCCGCCCATCTCTGACTGCGCCGCTGACGGAGAAAGCCGAGTGTACTTCGCCTAGTCTCGGCTCCTCTCGCAGTCCTGCCTGTGACTGTGAGCAGACACGAGTCTAGGCGAAGTACACTCGGCTTTCTCCGTCAGCGGCGCAGTCAGTGGAGATGGGCGGAACTGCGAGAGGAGCCGAGTCCAGCCGAAGTACACTCGGCCCCGCTCGCTCCTCTCCACAGAAATCGGCGCCAAATTTTAAAAACCGCCGCGACTGACACGATCGCAAAGGCACTGGGCACGGCTGCAGATGGACAGATGAACACTGGGCACGGCTGCAGATGGACAGATGGACACTGGGCACGGCTGCAGATGGACACTGGGCAAGGCTGCAGATGGACACTGGGCACGGCTGCAGATGGACAGATGGACACTGGGCAAGGCTGCAGATGGACAGATGGACACTGGGCACGGCTGCAGATGGACAGATGGACACTGGGCACGGCTGCAGATGGACACTGGGCAAGGCTGCAGATGGACACTGGGCAAGGCTGCAGATGGACACTGGGCAAGGCTGCATGCTGCATTTAAATGTAAGTTTTTTTGTTTTTTTTTCCTTGAATTTCCCTGCTAAAAGTTTTTTTCCTTTAAATTCCCTCCTAAACTTGGGGTGCGTGTTATACGCCGATAAATACGGTAGGTATGTGGTAAGTCAAAGTCAGTTCTCATCTGCGCGAAAGATTTAAATCCTTGAGGTGAGTATATGTGACATAAGTATTTTATCCCCCGAGAGGTCCACCTTTGTGGGTCAGGCAGGGAGCCAAATTCTGGTAGTGTAGGGTTAAACCAAAGTGGACTATTAGGGGAGACTGACCAGGAGCCAGGGGCGTGTTTAAGCGTCACTGTTTTAAATAGGGACAGAGATGTACGTAAAATAGTCAGTCCAGGTCCCGGGGGCGTGCATCCACGATAAACAATGTTATGCAATGTTTCGAATGATGAGACCATGGCACCTACAGTGGTGGTACAGGCATTATTCGGGTCAGGGTGCAGCCAATCATGAATATTAACCAGTTGGGATGCTTGATAGTAAAGGTAAAAATCAGGGAAAGCCAATCCTGCCAAGTGGGACGGAAGGCGCAGAGTTTCCAGTGCCATTCTAGGGGGCCTACCATTCCAAAGGAACGCTATACAAATCGAATCAATACTCTTAAAGATTGTTTTGGGAATTTTGCAGGGGGAGTTAGCCAGGACATACAAAAGTTTAGGAAGATATATCATCTTTAGGATATTGGCTCGCCCCATCAGATCCAGGGGTAAGTCCTTCCATTGTTTAGTTTGGGTTTGCAGTTGGAGTAGTAAAGGGCCTAAATTATTGGTAATATATAGGGATAATGGCAATTGAACTATAACACCTAGATATCTAAAAGGAGGTGGCTATTTGTAGTCTAGAATCCGAGTGAACCTGTGGAGCAGGAGTCTGATCTATGGGGAAGAGGGTAGATTTCTCCCAGTTCACTCGGAATCCAGAAAAGTCTCCAAAGGTGGTCACCGTGGTCAACAGACTAGTAAGTGAGTCCTGAGAGTCTGCTAAGTAAACCAATGTATCATCTGCATAGAGCGAGATCCTTTCTTCTATCTCATTTATGGGCAATCCGTGAAGGAGTGGGGAATTACGGATCCGAATAGCAAGGGGTTCCATGGCCAGGGCAAACAGGAGGGGCAACAAAGGGCAACCCTGTCGGGTGCCTCTGGTGATCTTAAATGTGTCAGTGATCTGAGAGTTAATGTGAATACGGGCGAGTGGCATGGTATAGAGGAGTTTGATCCAGGCTATCAGCCGTGGACCAAAGCCATACAACTGCAAGACCCCAAACAGGTATGGCCATTCCACACTGTCAAAGGCCTTGCAGGTGTCCAAGGACACCACAACTCGGGTCGCCGGACAGTCATGTGGAAACGTCAAGTTGTGGAACAGTCTACGAATGTTCATCCGGGTTGATCGACCGGGTATGAAACCACCCTGATCACTCCCCACTAGCCCTGGAATCACCCTGTTCAGGCGGTTCGCCAGAGCCTTGGCTAGAATTTTGGTATCAACATTAATAAGCGATATCGGCCGATAGGAGTCACATTTTAACGGATCTTTTCGCGGTTTAAGAAGTAAAACAATAAGTGCCTCTCTCATAGAGGGAGGAAGTACCCCCTCCTGCAATGCTGCATTGTATGTTTTAAGCAAAATAGGGCCAAGAAGGTGCTGAAATTGCTTATACCATTCCACTGGGAACCCGTCCAAACCTGGCGTCTTATGAGCCGGCATCTGTGAAATCGCCAATGAAAGTTCTTCCACAGACAGCGGCTCATCCAACTCTCCCCGGACCTGGTCTGTCAATCGGGGGAGCGACACCTGGCCTAAATAGTCATCTAGTTGTGTCTCTGAATAAGTAGCTCTGGAAGTATAGAGGTCTTGATAAAAGGAGAGAAAGGCTTCTGCTATATCCTGAGGGACAGTACTAATCGTAGTTCCTGAAACTAATATCCTGGGGATAGAAATAGGGGCATGGTCAGGTCTGGAAAGATATGCGAGTAGGCGCCCTGCTTTGTTACCATGCTCAAAAGTCTTTTGCGTGACATAGAGTAAACGTTTTTTAGTGAGATCTAACAAGCGAAGTTCGTATTCCCTGCGACTATGAAGCCACGGGGCTAACGTGGCCGCAGAGGGCCTTTCAGAGTACTCTGCCTCCGCCTTCACCATAGTCTGTTCTAATTCCTCAGTACGTTGTAGATTATTTTTACGCAGAATACCCGTAATTGACATAAAGGCACCTCTCAACACTGCCTTGGAAGCATCCCAGACAGTGGTGAGTCCAGTAGTACCCTGATTCAGTTGCCAGTATTCAGTCACGCCCTTCTGGCACTCTGCCTGTACAATCTCATCCTCAAGCCAATGTGAGTTCAATCTCCAGACCCGGGGGCCCGATTTTGGCAGGAGGAGAAGACCAATCAGCAAAGGAGCATGGTCCGAGATCCCTCTAGGCAGGTAAGCTATGGAATGAACCAGGGGGAGTACATCCGCCGGGGAAAATGCCATATCTATGCGAGACATAGTATGGAAGGAGTCCGAATGACAGGAAAACTGTCTGTCATCCGGATGCTTCCAACGCCATAGCTCGGTAAGGGCAAATACCTGGGTCCAGTCAATAAAAGAGGGGTACGGCCTGCCCCCACCCCGCAAGCGGTCTACTGAAGGGTCGAGTACAGCATTGAAATCACCTACAAAGAGCAGGGGACCCGGGGATCGGGACAGTAACATGAGAGACAAATGGGAAAGGATTTCTGAGGAAAACGGTGGAGGAATATATATGTTCACCAATGTAAAAATTGTGGAGGCTATACGGAGGGTGATTATAATAAATCGTCCCGCAGGATCCGACTTCACAAGCAAAGTCTCAGCCGGGAGGGACTTCGCCAACAAAATCGAGACCCCACGGGAGAAGTTAGAATAAGAGGCATGATAGTGGCTGGCCAGCCAGGGCCTTTTAAGGGACTTAAGCTTAGAGCCAGTAAGGTGGGTCTCTTGGAGACAAATGATATGGGGTCTGTATTTTTTTAGATAGGAAAACAGCAGGGACCGCTTGTGAGGTGAGTTCAACCCCCTAACATTCCACGAAATCAGTTTTAAAGTGTCAGCCATGAGTAAGTATAAGTAATACAGGAACAATGCAAGGATAACCATGTGATGCAGCATACCACAAACAGTTTCTATGACACTGTCTATAATAGGTGTGCAATAGTAGCAAAAAGAACATTTTCCTAGGAGCAGCTATACCAACCAAACACCAAAGAGGCCAGTCCTTCTCAATACCTAAAACTTGTGAGAGGACCGCCGAAATAAACATCCCACCCTTAACCCACCCCCCTCCCTGCTCTACCAACCCAAACACAGTGAGCCTTGAACCCCAAAACAAAAACATTCCCCCCTCAGCAACAGTCTGGGGAAGAAGCGAAAAACCCTGTGGCCTCGCCACCTACTGGTATGGGGGGAAGCAGCAGTTCCATAATGGCTCACAACTGCAGTGTAAACGTCCCTGTTGTAGAATCTGGAGGAAAAAAAAAAAAAAGGGGGGGGAAGCTCTTCCAAAGGAGAGAAAAAAAAAAAATATAAAACTTTTCCAATAGACATTTCTCTTCTTTTTGAGATAGAAAAAATAAATCAAAATAATCTCTTCTTTCTTTCCTTTTCCTCTCCTCCCCTTTTGAAAATTAAAAGGCACAGACAGTAATAAGTGCAAGAGGCACAGTGATAGTAATCTGCAGTTCAAAGGGCAGTGATAATAGGAGCTCTTATCCGGATTGTTAATAGTGCAAGAGTGACTTCCGTAGGGAAAAAAAAAAAAAGGGGGGGGGGGGAAAGGCAAGTGCGCGAGGCCTTTAGCGCTATGGTGGTGGCCATAGTGAGAGAGGACTCTCATCAGCCCCTGTTCCCACTTACCTGCATCTGCAGGTGTCTGTGTCGGCCACCGAAAGGAGGAGCGGGGTGTCCAAGCAAGCTCAGCAGTGGAGGTGACAAGCAGTGTACTTCGCCGAAGCCGACACTGAACAGAGTGAGGTGAGTATATTCAGCTCTTTACTCCCCCCCCAGTGGTGGAAAAAAAGAAGACATCCACTTCTTGAAAAAAGGTCCCAACCTAGTTATGGACCTTCTAATCTTACCTTATCCACGCCGCAGGTTTTTCTGCTGAAAGTTTTCAGACAGATACCAAACTTCACCCTTCACGGTGGGCTATGTGTGCCAACCTTCAGGGATATGGGTTCCTATTTAAGGGATACCTCTCCCGTGGGCCTTGTACAAGACTCTTACCAGGACTTTATAGCGAAATAGCGAAAGTGCTGGATCTTAGAGCCCAGTCCTCCGAAGAGAGACATTACAGGCGACGCCTCATGGATGAGGCCCGGATCCCATCCAGATTCGGCTTAACTTGTAGGCGTCTTGGATGGATCCGAAAGCATAGCTCTTTTACCCCCAGAGGGTCTCTTTGGTAGAGCTTTCCTTTAGCACCTCCTAACGCGTCCAACACCTTTCGACACTGGCGAAAAAACTGAGGTACTTCCCTGATGAGAGGGGTTATATGGAGGGGAACTGTCTTCCATTGGTTGTGCCAGTGTCCAATCACCGCTGGTGACCCTTAACCCATTATGTAATGACTAGCTCTGTGTCCCGTGGTGTACGATAAAGAAAAAATAGGATTTTTTACTCACCGTAAAATCCTTTTCTCTGAGTCCATGGACCGACACAGCTTCTCTATTGACAAAGTGGGTATTATCCGTTAATTAGGAGGGACTAGGCAGAAAAACTTGTAAAAAGTGTTGCATCACACCTTCTACAGTACCGCCCAGGGGGCGGACCCTCTGGGTATACCCTCTCAGTCTGCACATCGCAGATCAGTTCGTCAAAAAGCAGTACAAACTTAAGAGGGGTGGGTGCTGTGTCGGTCCATGGACTCAGAGAAAAGGATTTTACGGTGAGTAAAAAATCCTATTTACTCTTTCGTCCATGGACCGACACAGCTTCTCTATTGACAAAGTGGGACGTCCCAAAGCAGTGTCAGAGAAAAAAACGAGGGGTGGTAACAGCATAAAAACAAACTTCACCCCAAAACACAAAACAGCACTCCTCCAACGGAGGAGTTGCAACTCTAAACAGCCGCCTGCAAAACCTTGCGGCCGAAAGAGGCATCCGAAGATGCACCTACATCAACTTTGTAGAATTTTGTGAAAGTGTGAGCGGACGACCAAGTCGCCGCTTTACATAGTTGGGAAACAGACGCTTGATGTCGGAAAGCCCAAGAGGCACCTATTGCCCTGGTCGAATGCGCCGTGACAGGAAAGGGGGGCGCCTGACCCTTTAAGGCGTAAGCCTGGATTACTATCTGTCGGATCCACCTAGAGATGGTGGCCGATGAGACTGCTTGGCCCTTCTTGGGACCAGCCACCGAAACAAACAGTGAGTCTGACTTCCGGAACAGGGAAGTAGCAGATATGTATACTCTCAAAGCTCGGACAACGTCCAAGGAATGCAACGCCGACTCCTTAGGATTCGACGGCTGAGGACACAAGGATGGAAGTACAATGTCTTCGTTGAGATGAAAAGCCGAAACGACCTTCGGAAGAAAGGAAGGCTGCGGCCGCAGCACCACCTTATCCTTGTGGAAAATCAAATAGGGAGCCTTGCAGGACAAGGCTGCCAGCTCAGAGACTCGTCTAACTGACGTAACAGCCACCAAAAAGACCACCTTCTGAGAAAGTGTCAACAGGGGAATATCTCTAATATTCTCAAACGGTGCCTTCTGAAGCACCGAGAGGACCAGGTTCAAGTCCCACGGAGGTAACGGGGGGCGGACCGGAGGGGCCACATGTCGAACCCCCTGCACAAATGTACTCACGAGAGAGTGAGTCGCCAGGGGTCGCTGAAAAAAGACAGCCAGGGCAGATATCTGTCCCTTAATCGTACTTAGGGCAAGCCTTTGGTCTACCCCATGCTGTAAAAACAGCAGGATTCTGGAAACCAAATAGGTACGCGGATGCCATTTCATTTCCTCACACATGGAGATGTAGGCCCTCCAAGTGCGGTGATAGACCTTCCTAGAGGACCGTTTCCGAGCACTTCTCATAGTAGAAATTACTGAGTCTGACAGGCCCCGGTCTCTCAGTACCTGGTTCTCAACAGCCATGCCGTTAAAGCCAATGACTGTAAAGCAGGATGGAATATGGGACCTTGCGACAGCAGGTCCTTCCGTAGTGGTAGGCGCCAGGGGACATCTGCTACCAGACGTACTAGATCGGCGTACCAAGGACGCTGAGGCCAATCTGGAGCGATTAGGATCATTGGAATTCCCTCTGCCTCCACTCTGCGGAGCAGAAGAGGAAGAAGCCTTAAGGGAGGGAAGGCATAGATTAGCCGATACTGGCCCCACGATGCTACCAACGCGTCCGTTGCGTCTGCCCATGGGTCTCTTGACCGGGCCACAAACCTCAATACCTTCCGATTGAGTCGGGAAGCCAGAAGATCTACGTCTGGTGTGCCCCATCTTTGGCAGAGGAGTTGGAACACCTCCGGGTGTAAGGACCATTCTCCCTGGTCCAGCATCTGGCGGCTCAGGTAGTCCGCCTGCCAGTTTTCCACACCCGGAATGTACACGGCCGACAGTGCCGGTACGCTCCTCTCTGCCCACTTCAGGATGCGAGCGATCTCCGATGCTGCAGCTGAGCTTCTTGTTCCTCCTTGATGATTGACATATGCCACTGCTGTGGCGTTGTCTGACTGGATCCTGACTGGACGCCCTTGCAGTCTCTGAGACCATTTGAAGAGGCACAGCTTGATCGCCCGGATCTCCAGGACATTGATCGGCAGGAGGGCTTCCTCTGGGGTCCAGCGACCTTGCGCCGACTGGACACCCCAGACTCCCCCCCAACCTGTAAGGCTGGCGTCCGTCGTGATCACTATCCAGTAAACCGGAAGAAATGACTTCCCGGCCATTAGAGCCGGTGCTGTCAGCCACCATACCAGGGATCTCCTGACTAGGTGGCTCACTCGGATTTGATAATCCAGAGATGAAGGGCATCTGTTCCATCTGGACAGAACTTCCCTCTGTAACACTCGAGTGTGGTATTGAGCATATGGGACCGCCTCGAAGGAGGCTACCATGAGGCCCAACACTCGCATGCAAAAACGGAGTGACGACCAATTCCTGGAAGTCAGCTGCCGTACTGCAGCCCGGAGGGTCTGCAACTTCTCCACAGGGAGGAATACCTTTGCCTCTGAGGAATCCAGAATCAACCCCAGGTACACTAGGCGTTGAGTGGGCACCAATACTGACTTTTGCGTGTTTAGTATCCAACCACAGTCTCGAAGAGTCTGACAGGTAATGGACACGCTTACCTCTAATTCTGAGCTTGAAGGGCCCTTCAGCAGAAGGTCGTCCAAGTAACCTGTGATAGCGATACCCCGCTGTCTTAGAAGTGCCAGAATCGGAGCGAGCACCTTGGTGAACGTCCTGGGTGCTGAGGCAAGGCCAAACGGGAGGGCCACAAACTGGTAGTGGTTCTTCCCGATAGCAAATCGCAGAAACCTCTGGTGTCTGGAGTATATGGGGACATGCAGGTATGCGTCCTTGATGTCCAAGGAGGCCAGAAAGTCCCCCGGATGGAGAGCCGTGACTACAGATCGAACCGACTCCATCCGAAAACTTTGTACCTTCACAAAGCAATTGAGGGCTCTGAGATCCAAGCTTGGACGAACCCCCTCCTTCTTCGGCACAATGAACAGATTTGAGTAAAAACCCCGTTCCAGTTCTGGAACTGGAATAACTACCCCGCGTTCCAGTAGACCCTGGACCGCCCCATACAGGGCCTCCCGACGGGTCGGTAGTAGCTGGAGATTGGAGGTGTTGAATCTGTCCGGTGGACAAGAGAGAAACTATCTTGTAGCCTGAGGAGATTACTTCGCAAACACACCTGTCGGAGATTAGTGCTGTCCACTGAGTCGCGAATTTGCGAAGACGTCTCCCCACCCGAGAGCTGGGTGGGGGTGGACCTTCATGCGGACGCAAATTTGTCCGCAGGCTTATTGGGTATGCGGGACCAGGGACGCTTTTGTCCTTGGGCAGGCGCTTTATCGGCCTGGGGTCTTTTCCCTGTCGCCCTAGGGGGACGAAAAAAACCACTTGTGTGCAGTAAAGGAGGGCCCTTGCCCTTGGCGTGGCCCCTTACCCTTGCTAATTTGGGGAAGCAAAGTGCTTTTACTTCCTGTGGCATCCTTGATGATGTCATCCAGAGAAGCCCCAAAAAGTCTGTCGCCCTTAAAAGGCAGATCCAACAGGGCTTTCTTGGAAGTCTGGTCCGCAGACCAGCCTTTTAGCCAGATCAGGTGGCGTATTGCTACTGCATAAACCGAAGTTTTAGACAGCAGGGGAATAGTATTCATGTCTGACTCGCAGACAAACCTAAGGCCCTGGACCAACAGGTCGGCCAATGTTATCTCATCAGGAGGAGCATCTCGCTCCTTAACCCCTGGAGTAGCAATCTTGCCCATTCAGTAAGTGTGTGAGACACTAGGGCCCCCGCCAATGCCGGGCGTACTGCCGAGCCTACCACTGAGTATAGGTAGCAAGCGAGTGCTTCAGCCTTCTTATCCACAGGGTCCTAGAAAACAGGAGCCCCTTCTACAGGAATTGTGGTGGCTCTATTAAGTCTGGACACCGGAGGGTCCACTATAGGGGGGAGAGGTCCATTTCTTCAGAAAACTCTCCTCAAAAGGGGTACCGTACCGCAAACCTCTTTGGGGCTGTAAAGACCCTCAGTGGGTTCTCCCATTCCTTGTATAAGAGTTTATCAAAAGACACACAAGGGAACACCTTAGCAGTGCGGGCAGGTCTATGAAACCCAAGTGGACCGGAGTCTCTGCTGCTTCTGCAGTATTTTCCAATTTTAGCATATCCCGCACTGCAGTAATAAGGTCAGATACCAAAGCCGTCTCGCGTACTGACCTGGACTTTGAGTCATTCTCACTGTCCGGTCACGGTCTGCAGTCTCTGGTGCGTCAGAATCTGGGCCCCGAGCCATAGCTGGACCTGGTTCTGCACCAGAATTATCCCCAGAAGCTTGCAGGGGATGGGGCGTTTACTACCCCCTGTATTCCCGTGTGCTGCTTCCACCCTGGCAGCAAACGCCTCTAGGATTGCCGACATAGCGTCCATAGACACCTCAGGGACACCAGCTGCTAAATCTGGTGTTTCAGGGGAGAAGACATCTGGCTCAGATGCCATGCTGACCACACGCTGACACTCACAGGGCTCCAGGCAAGATATCAATAGGCCACCCTCCTGCGCTGCAGAGATGCTGGGTCACCCAGAGGACTCACCACCCTGGATAGGTACTGCTATGCTGCGCCTATGATGCTGTCCCCTTGCTGCTGTGTCAGTCTGCTTCTTTTATCAGCACTTCCTGTGTGAATTTTCGCGCCAGTGTAATGCACCCTAGAGGCCGGAGGCTCTCGCAAAATGGTTGCCAAAACCGTCTGTATGGAAGATAATGTGGGCTCTAAGAAAATGGCCGCCGACAGAAGATAGAGGTCAGGCAGCCATAGCCCACAAAAAAGATGGCCGCCGAACGGCAATATCTGCATACAGGGTGGACAAACATGGCCGCCGATCACCTGATAAGGGCCAGTGGGTGTGGCCGAACTACAGGAAGATGGCCGCCAGGCAGTTACAAGAGGCCAAACTTGGCATGGACCACCTCAAAATGGCCGCCGACAGCATGGAGACACAGAAACACAGGTAAGCAAAAATGACATTTCTTTTAAATGTTAGTTACAGCCAGCCCGCTCCAGTGGGACCCCCTAGGTGACCCCCAGCACCCAGCAACCTTTAGCTAGAAGCCCAGGGAGGAGGGAAAGGCAGGGAGAGAGGGAAGAAAGGGGCCACAACCACTTACTTGATCTCTCCAGGAATGTCCAGCTAAATCACCCAGCCGAGGCAGGGGAGTTTTACTTACCTATCCTGCATGTATTCTGCTGGAAGACATTCCAAACAGATCATCGTCCGCGCACGGAAGGTGACTGTTGGCCAGGCATGCTGTGATTGGACCCAGAAGGGACGATCATATGTATGCCCTGGAGCATGACGCTCACCGGACAGGCTGCTGCGACTCGGCCGTAAGGTCAGCCGAAGCTGAGCGGTCCGATGCAAGCCTTTGAGCGTAAGCTCACCGGCCAGGCTGCTGCGACTCGGCCGTAAGGTCAGCCGAAGCTGAGCGGTCCGATGCAGGCCCTGGAGCGTAGGCTCACCGGCCACCCGTGGAGCGACGGGCATGTCGTGGAAAACCCAGCGCGTAGCTAGGGTCGGCACACGCTCGATGGCCGAAACTGGGGAGACTACAAGGATCGAGGATCCAGCCTGTCACCCAGTCGGCAGTTGATCGAAGATCGCAGGAAACAACAAATGTAGCAAAAAAATAAAAATATATATATCTTTTTTCCCCGGACCAATGAGCCCGAAGGGAGCCATGTCCTACTCCTTGCTAGACAGAAAAAAACTGATCTGCGATGTGCAGACTGAGAGGGTATACCCAGAGGGTCCGCCCCCTGGGCGGTACTGTAGAAGGTGTGATGCAACACTTTTTACAAGTTTTTCTGCCTAGTCACTCCTAATTAACGGATAATACCCACTTTGTCAATAGAGAAGCTGTGTCGGTCCATGGACGAAAGAGTAAACAATAAAGCATGACCCAATGTGCTCTAGTGGGGGGAAAAATTCCTTTGTGACCCCCCTAGAAGCAATCAGATATTCCCTGGAACAACTTTACCAATACATGTTAGTATGCAGTTAGATTATGTACATTTAGGAAATAATCCAGGCCTTTTTTAAACTATCTACTGAGCCAAAACCAGCTCTTCAGGGAGTCTAGTCCACATTTTCACAGCTCTTTCTGTGTAGAAGCCTTTCTGTATTCGGAGAGTGCCCCCTTGTCCTCCATGATGACCTTAAGGTGAATAAACTCAAACACAAAGTTTACTATATGAACCCCTTATGTATATGTACATGTTGATGATATCTCCTCTTCTCATGAGAGAATAAATTCAGTTCCTCTAATCTTTCCTCAAAGCTGAGCTCCTCCATGCATCTAATCAGTTTGGTTGCCCTTCTCTGCATGTTCTCCAGTTCCCCAATATCCTTTTTGTGAACTGGGGCCCAAAACTGAACTGCAGATGAGGTCTTACTAATGATTTGTACAGGGGCAAAATGATCTCTCTCTCTGGAGTCCATACCTCTCTTAATACAAGAAATAATTTTGCTTGATTTGAGAACCACAGTTTGGCATTGCATGCTATTAAGCTTATGATCTACCAGAACACCCTGATCCTTCTTCACCATGGATTCTCCAAGTTGTACTCCCCCTAGTATGTATTATTCATGCATATTCTTAGCCCCTAAGTGCATAACTTTACATTTAATCAACATTAAAGTTATATTAAAGTCTTGTTTAAAAAGAATAAATACGTTATCCTTACCTGCTCTGTACAGTGGTTTTGTACAGAGCAGCCCAGATCCTCCTCTTCTCAGGTCCCTTGCTGGCACTCCTGGCCCCTACCTTCTGCCGAGTGCCCCCACAGCAAACAGCTTGCTATGGGGGGCCCCCCCAAGACGAG
This sequence comes from Rana muscosa, assembly GCA_029206835.1. Lineage (NCBI taxonomy): Eukaryota > Metazoa > Chordata > Amphibia > Anura > Ranidae > Rana > Rana muscosa. Next base: position 242,108,138 of record CM055118.1, on the reverse strand, counting down.
CTTCTGTTCTGTGTGTTCATTCAGACACGGAGCTGGGGCTCAGCCCCACCCCCCTCTCTCTCATTGGCTTACTGACTTTGATTGACATCAGCGGGAGCCAATGGCGCCTGCTGCTGTCTCAGCCAATGAGGGAGAGTCTTCGGACTTTGTGGCTCTCTTGCAACATCGCTGGATTGAGATAGGGTAAGTATTAGGGTAGAAATTATGTATGTATGAATCTGTAGAAGGTTTAAACCGCTAGCCAACATAAACTTCACTGAAAACAGCACACCAGCCCAGTACAATGATCGGTCTTCCGCTGTGGCCACCATAGATTGCGTTGCTGTGCGGCCCCTAGTGTGCATGTGGGGTGCAAGAAATGGAAGGACCGCATATGACATCCTTCTTAGGAAAATGGGGCTTCCGTCTGGCCATATTATAATTATAGGCCGGGCAGGAGGTGGTTAAATAACATTTACGCTGCAGCATGAATGGTAACCGAAACACATTATGAATCAGTGTTTCTTATAAAAATATAGTAATAACCTTAACACTATTCATTAATTTATTATTGGCATGCTATGGCCAGTATTAGCAGACTTTTGTTCATCTCAGTACTGCTGCTCTACCCATCTAAGACTTTGACAAAATACAAAAGCAGCTTGAAGTAGGTCAGAAAGAAAACTAATGCAGGTCAAATGCACCTGCAATGAATGATCTCAGATATGCTTCACACTGATGTCAAAATCAAGCTGCATTTGCCCATCAATGTAAGCCTAAAGAAAGCTCTATGACACAGATATTTAGAACACAATTCAGTCTCTGACTTACCCCAGGCCCAGAGCCAGAATATGAGAGATGAATAAAGAAGGGATAAACACTTTCAGGAACTCTGCAGAGAAAATGCCCCCTTTCTTCATGGCGCCAGTCTTTCTCATGCTCAAAGACACTGAGCGCTTGGGGTGGCGGAAATTAAATTCCCTGATAGAGAAATAGGAGAAAAAAAACACATCATTACAAGAACCTCAGGCATAACTATAGTGGCATTATCAAGGGGTTAAAAAGGCAGAATAATGTGTGCGTTTTACACAATTTAAAAAAATGACGGCCAGGTGGGGGATCAGTTATCCTGACTGGGCGTCATATGATGTCCAGCAAGATAAGCCGCTCGCGCACGCCCCTGAGGAAGTGCAGAGCGAGGATCGGTAGTGCATTGTGTCACTCTGGCACACCGTATCTCCCATCTCGGTAAAAAACCTATGGTTAAAAATCAACACTGGGTCACCTTTTTTTTTTTTTTTTTTTTATTTATTTGATGATTTTTTGGTCTCTAGACTGAATAGAAAAAAACATTTGTTGCTAGTCCCCAAAATTATATATATCTATCTATTACTTCAGCATTAGTAATGACAATGTTTTTGCCTTATTAATGGGTCCAAAGTTGAAATGTAAAAATAGCTCTAGTATACAGGTGTAGGAGAGTTCTAAAAGTGTAACTGCACACCTATATCACCGTCTCCCCACCTCCCTTACACCTGTTCTTATCCAGTGAGATATCGCTGACTAAAGTGCAGAGTTGCTATTCAAAATCTTTCTGTCCAGGCTCATGCCCTGGTATTTTTTAAAGTGAATCTCTTGCCCAGATAAGGGACATTAAAGTAATTGAGATGTACAGCCCTCACTGACCTCTGTAGACACAGACACTGTGCAGCAATTCATTTGCAAAGATCACAGCAGAAGCACTCAAGCAATTTAAACATTTTTGTTTTGCAAATATGAGTTTTATTAAGTTTTTCAAGTTGGGGTAGAGCCCCAAGAAGTACAATAAGAACTCAAAACAGTGAAGGGCGCAGCCTCCTGAATATACATTATATTAGGTAGTGTTATACAACAGTGAATTTCAGGTGTTCGTACAGTCACAGTATTGCCTTGGTCTAGTTGGACACCCAGTTAACACCAGTGGGTGTCATGCATCCTGAAATCTAGAGTAAACACCCTACGTAAAGCGTATGCTAGGCACGTTAGGGTCTGCGGCCGAAGTAGAGAAAGAGACAGTTGGAAAAGTAAGATGAGAATAAGAGAGAGGTGTGGTAGGGGAAGGGAAGGGGGTGGGAGGGGGAGGGGGGGCCGGGGGGGGGGGGCGTTACTGTTACATTAATCTGTGTTTCTATTTAAAAGTAACTCAGGTTCCGAGAAGGGTTTTACCTTCTTCCGAGTAGATAAACATGTTCCACATAGTCAAAGTCTTTTTATAAGCTTGTTGTCTGTCCTGGGCTGTTAGTATCAGATCTTCCATTTTATTTATATCTTCCACTTTCCGCAGCCACATTGCTGTGGTCGGTGGATTTTGTTGTTTCCACAGTATGGGAATGCAAGACTTAGCTGCATTTGTCAGGTGGCGTAGTAGGGACTTTTTGTATGTTCTGGGGGAAAGAGTCGATACAGGTAGTAGGAAGAAAGCTGGGTCATTTGGGATCTGGTACTCCGTAAATTTTTGGGATATAGTCCGGACCGCTGCCCAGAATGTCACCAGCCTGGGGCAAGACAAAAATATGTGTAGCATTGTTCCCCTCTCTTCCCGGCACCGCCAACACTGTTCTGAAGTGTCTGGGAAGATCACATGTAGGCGGCTGGGTGTTAAGTACCACCTTGTGAGAATTTTATAGTTTGTCTCCTGTGTTTTCGTGCATAGGGAGGACTTGAGGGAGAATTGTATTATGTTTTGGATTTGGGGCGCCGTGAAGGTGCGGTTTAGATCTGCTTCCCATTTTGCAATTCCCGGGAGGTGTGGTTGCTGAGTTGGTGTATTGAGAAGTGAGTAAACTTTTGAGAGGACCCGGGGTAATGGCTCTGTCTCTGAGCAGTATTCTTCAAATGTGGTCATGGGTCTGGAGTAACTTCGTGGGTTTGGGGTTGTCTGAAGAATGTGGTGCAGTTGTGCCGCATTCCAGAAGAGAAGTTGGAATGGGCCTGTTGGTTCCATAAGTTCTGGGATGGAGGGCCATCTCTCTCGTATCACAAATTGAGAGGCTGTGGTACGGCCAGAGTCTCGCAGCGCCTGAAATTGTGTGGTTGCCATCCCTGGGGAAAATTTAGGATTCCCCAGGATCGGGGTTAGTGGTGACATTTTGGTTGTCAGGGAATATAGTAATGCCGCTTGTAGGCCTTGGCGGAGGGTGTTGCCTATCAAAGGGTGCGATTTCGTCTCTGATGCTAATGCTTCGCTACACCACATCGCCGTTTTCAATGGGACGGCAGCCTGATGCTGTTCTATTTGTGCCCACAACTTAAATTCTTGGTGGCGACTCCAATCTATAACTCTGCCCAAGTGTATTGCCTGGTAGTACCGTTTTATATCTGGTAGCGCTAAACCTCTGCAGTGTTTTGGCATTGAGAGTTGAGTGCGTGGGGTCCGTGGTTTTTTAAAGTGCCCAGATGAAGCGGGTGAATAAGGCTTGCACTTGTTTAAAGTATGAGGGTGGTATTTTAATAGGTAGGGCCTGGAAGAGGTAAAAGAATTTTGGCAGTATGCACATTTTCAGCACGTTACATCTTCCAAACCAGGAGTGAGTTCCCTTGTGCCAGGAGTCTAAAAGAATTTTTACTTTTGTTAGTAGAGGGGGGAAATTCCGCTCATATATGCCGGAAAGTTCGGGCGGGATATTAGTCCCTAGGTAGGTCAGGGAGGAGGGCGTCCACTTAAACTGGAAATTTGATCGTACGATGGGGACCATATGCAATGGTATTGATATAGCCATTGCTTCTGACTTAGAGAAGTTTATCTTTAAGTTTGATAATTTCCCGTAAGTTTCAAATTCCTTAAGCAGGTTTGGCAGGGACACTCCCGGTTTGGTAAGTGAAAATAGCAAGTCATCGGCATATGCCGAAATCTTGTGTTGCGATTGCCCCGATAGTCACTCCTTGTATGTCGGGATTCCGTCTAATTGTGGCTAAGAAGGGTTCTAGTGAGAGGGCAAACAGGAGGGGGGATAAAAGGGCATCCCTGTCTTGTCCCATTCGTTATTGGGAAGGGATCCGATAGTACCCCATTTGCTTTCACCTGTGCTGTCGGGTTGGTATATATTCCGGATATCCTTTTTAACATTACCTCTCCCAGACCCACGTGTCTGAGAACTGTAAACATAAGCAACCAGTTCACCCGGTCGAAGGCCTTTTCGGCGTCGGTGTTTAGCAGTACACACGGAGCATTTGTGGCTCTCACAACATGTAATAGGTTCAGCACCTTAGTGGTGCTGTCCCTTGCCTCCCTAGATGGGATAAAGCCTACCTGGTCCAGGTGAATTAAATGGTGGAGGTGTCTTGCAAGTCTGGTAGCAATGATCTTAGTATAAATTTTTAAATCTACATTTAGAAGAGATATCGGTCTGTAGCTACCACAAGACGCTGGGTCTTTCCCTTCCTTATATATTACTGAGATATGGGCACTCAAGCTTTCCCTGGCAAATACTCTGCCGGCTCCTATAGCATTGAACAACACAAGCATGCGCGGTCCCAATATCGCTAAGAGTTTCCTATAATATTGCAGGGTATACCCGTCGGGGCCCGGAGCTTTACCCGGCTTCATTGTCTTAATAGCCTGTTGAAGTTCTAAGAAAGTTATCGGTGATTCTAGTTCCTCCCGGGTTTCTGGTGTAAGTGAGGGTAGGTTGGAAGAAGTGATGTAGTTTGTCATTTCTACTTGGGATGGCGATGCTGCTGGGAGATTGTACAGTTTGGAGTAGAAATCATTAAATTCTTGTTATCTGTGTGGGTAAAGTTGCTTTCTGGCCTCCCGCCTTGGTAATGTGGGGGATGTATGTAGAAAGTTTATGTTCCCTGACTGTCTTTGCTAACAGTTTCCCACATTTATCTCCTGATTCGTACATCATCTTCCGACATGACTGTATGGCTGCCTTGGCTCTGTAGTGTAGGATGTCGGTGATTGGTTTCCTAATAATTGTCAGCTCCGTCTCAGAGGTCTGTGTGGGGGCATGTTTATGTCTGGATTCAGCAAAGTTTAATTTTTCCAATAACTGGGTAAGCTGTTTAGTGCGTTCCCGTTTAATACGGGCACCGTGTTTAATGAGAATCCCTCTCATAACTGATTTGTGTGCTTCCCATAGGATCCCCGGGTCGCACTCTGGTTTGTCATTTTCTTGGAAATAATGGTTCAACGCTAAAGTTATCTCCGTGAGGATCTCTGGGTTTTGCAGTAAGCTTTCATTGAGTCGCCAGAATTTATGTCTGGGTGAGGATACGTCGGATAGTTTATAAGTCAGGAAAATTGGTGCATGGTCTGACCACGTCCTATTTCCTATAGATGTGGTTTCTACCGCATGTAGTTGCGCGTGGGGGATCAAAAAGTAGTCTATTCTGCAATATACCTGGTGTATGGGCGAATGAAACATGTAGTCACGTTCTCCCGAATGTTGTAGTCGCCAGATATCAATAAGTTGTGATTTATGTAACGCCTTTGCTATTCGTTTGAGTTGGCTCACTGGCATGGATGATTTGCCTGATGAGGTGTCTACTGAAGGGATCAATGGGGCATTGAAGTCTCCGCCAATCAGTAAGTGTCCTGCCTTAAAGTCCTGGAGTTTCTCCAAAGTATGCTCCAAGAATGTGGCTTGTAGCTCGTTGGGGGCGTATATTGTTGCTAGCGTAACTTGTATGCTGCCTATGAGTCCCTTGAGGAAAATGTACCTTCCAGAGGGATCTATTAGTGAATCCTGGCAATGCCACGGGACTTTGCTAGAGATTAATATGGAGACTCCTTTCGATTTAGCTATTGGGTTAACAGAATGGTACGTCACAGGGTAATGTCTATTGCGTAAATACGGTAGTCTATTGTGCTTGAAGTGTGTCTCTTGGATAAGAGCCACATCCGTGTGGGATCTTTTCAGATCATCCAGCAGTATATGTCTTTTTTCTGGCGTGTTAAGGCCTTTCGCATTAAGCGATTGTATTTTGAGATGGTGTAACGCCATGTTTGGGTAGGGGGTTTAGGGAGGGGGAGGAAGACTGGGGCCGGGATAGAGAAGGGAGGGGGAGGGTGCGGGTTAAGGATAGAGGTACTGCGAGGGATATAACGGGGGTAGGGGAAGAGGGGGAAGTAGGAGCAAGAAGAAGTAAGGAGGAAGGGAGTAAGATTAAAGAATGAAGAAGCAAACGTAGAGGTACGGGCCTATTGCCCTTGGTCCTCCTATTAACTTGCTATTTGCATATAATGCTTGGGGGGCTAAATTGTGCTCCCCAGCAGAATATACCAACCTATTTGGGGTGTGAGTAGGTCAAGGTTCGGGAAAAACTGACTCCCGTCTCTTGTCTCCCATCCCGGTAAATTGCTGGCTCTAGCCCTTTCAAGGTCATTCAATAGCAAAAGGTGACGCAATTAATCCCGACTGTGCCGAGTGGGGGGGGGGAAAGGGTAAAACAACAAGGGATGAAGGCAAAAACCAAAAATATAGAGGGGGGGGGGGATGAATAGAGAGATGAGGGAGCAAGAATAGCTCAAGCAAAAGCAAGATAAACAATAAGTGCTCACAATATACTTGTTCACGATTGATCGTTAAAACTCAATCAACCGTAGTGCAAAAATTTTGCAAAGAAGCACACTCCGGGTATCACCGGATGAAGCGCTTCGACCTAGTGGGGAGGAGGTTAGATCACGACCGGGGGAGTAACACCGGTCCCGTCCCGACCCCCCAGCCCTAGGGTATAAATTGGGCATGTACTCTAATAACCTGAAAAATGAAAAAGGTGAGGCTATAAACACAGAACAGGGAAATGGATTAACAAATAACAATACAATCACATTCTCAGGAGGAACCATGCACGTCCCCACATCCAAAGTGAGAATCGCGAAACTCATGTCGCGGCCCTTAGAGCAGTAAACAGTACTGCCGGCGTGAGGCAAAGACATGGACCCCTCGATTCCATTCGGGGACATAAGATCCAGTCGGGATCCCACCCACTCCCCCATCATTTACTTCCGGCAAATGAGTGTGGAATGATGGGATTTGAGTCGTATGCACGACCAGTAAAGTCTTGGCCCCGCATAGGAGGTTAGCCCGCCTGGTACTATGGCCTGTCATCTGCAATCCCGCCCTCCAATTACAGGACCTTTCTATTGCTCCACACATTATCCTAACAGATATACCCCTACCAGGAGCATTGTATACAACAAATAAAGGCATGATCACAGCGGTCCGCTCATAACCTCCACAGTATCCCCGGTAGCATCCCATCTATTGGTCTCTCAGGTTTCGGGGTACAATGGCCTAACTTGTAGCCCTACCCGGAGAAAGTTACTGCTTAGAGATCCCAACGCGGACCGCGCAGAGATCCTGCCTGAGAGGGAGTCAGCCAGTCTTCCGGGACTCTCAAAGGGGTCGGTTTCCGGTTCCTTCGTCCCACGATAGGGTACCGGATAGGGCATGATGAGATATAGGTCAAAGGCCCACCCCCACCCCCCCTAACCCTGCCCCACCTGCATTCCATTCCCCAAACATCCCATCTTCTATAAAAGAGCAGGCAGGTCGCAGAGACCGTGAGGGGGTAATTTAAAATTTTAATTGGAATTAAAAATACTGACAGGAGTTTTTTTTAAAGTGTAAGTTCACCTTTACAGAAAAATCTGTAGGGTGAACTTACAGGACCCCCCTCCTCACCCCCCACCCCGCTGACCTGGAGCGTGACGATCTCCCATTCCGAGCCCTGCTATAGCCGCGTCACCAGTCCGGGGCTTAAAAATCCCCTCAGCATTCACGCGTCTTCTTCCCCACTGACAGGACAAGCTACACGAGTTCCGATTGGTTGGCTCCACCCAGGTGAAGGTGCCGACCTATTAGAATCCGAAATGTCCATCCCGATGGGGTTCATTTTGAGGATTCAGATGCAGGGATTTTTAAGCCCCGGACCCCTGACACAGCTATACCGGGGCTCAGAACAGGAGATCGCCATGATCCAGGTCAGCGGGACTGGGGGGGTCTTGTGTTCACCTTACAGATTTTTCTGTAAAGATGAACTTACACTTTAACTGCTTCCACCTGCCTGTCAGCGTTAACGTACACTGAGCATGCATTTACCGAACTGCTCTGTGCCGTGATGATTTGACTCCCATGCGCACAAGAGTGACATCATCGTGGCCCAGCCAGCCAAACGGTTGAAGAGTCCGTACCATGAGGAAAGACTGGGAGAAGATGGAAGCACCTGCGATAGCCGAGAGTAAGAAGGCAAGTCCACAATAATGTGCCAATATGCTGAGCATACTAGTACAATATGGCATAAGGCCTTGTTCACAGGGGTGTACTATAGCATATACCTGTGCAAGGGCAGTGTTTGCCCACACAGGGATGCACAGGTGTTCCCTGCATCCCCCTGTTGGCAATCCTATTCATGTCAACTGTAATGCTGTGGCTGCAGACACAGGCTGGTCCTCAATTTGACAGCCATGTGGGCAGTGTGTGTTTGGGGCCGTGCACCCGCACAACTGTCAAATTGGGAGTAGCGCCTGTGTCTGTGCAGTCACTGCATTCCAATCGACATGAATGGGACTACCTATATGGTGATGCACAGAACACCTGCAGCATCTACTTGTGGGCAAAAATGGCTTGTGTGAAGGAAGACTTTATCTACTGGAAGACATTTGTTTAAAAAAAAAAGGCCTAATTCTGCTTTAAGACAGCTCTATCAGCAGCTCAGCTCACAAATTCTAGAGCACATCTTCATTTTAACCTTCACAGAAATGTTAGTTTTAGCTAAAACTGGATCACACATAAATTTTGCCACATATATCTTTAAAAGTGGAACTTCACTCTCTCAACCAACATTGTTGATTGTTTATTCCTTATGCTTTGAGCATTAGCAAATAGATAGGAAAGTAGACCGTATTTGCTGATTTTAAACCTTTTTTCATATTTGGTTACTTCCTGCTTTCCATGCCTAGACAAATGATGTCATACATCCCAGGAGTCTGAGAACTGTCATCAAACGAAAGAATGAGATGACATCACAAATCTGTAAAAAAATTAACACCACTTACTTGGGAGGAATATTTTCAGGTCTACTTGACCAGTCAGATACCCAGTCTGCACTTTTCTTAAGAGCTTCCTCTTCTTTTTCTACATCTTCATCTTCTTCCTCTGACTAAAAAAAAAACAATTGTTGGAAATAAGTCAGAGAGCAAACAGAATCCTAGAGATCTGCTCAGAAGTCCAAACAAGGACATTTAGTATAATATGTCATTTTAGATACAATGATGGAAATTTATCAAAACTGGAGTAGACAGAATCCAGAGGAGCTCTGAATGGCAACCAATCAGCTTCTATCTACAGTATATCAAAAAGATCGAAGCCGATTGGTTGCCATACACAGCTGCTCCAGATTAGGAGCTGGTTCCCTAATCCGAAAAGTTGATACATTTCCCTCAATGTGTTGATTATCACACAAATTAATACAGAATACTCTTTGATTGACCTATGCTTACAGCTTATGACTCTGTACAGTCCTTATCCAACTAGGCTTTGTGTCTTGCGTACAATCCAGCAGTTCAGCTATAGTGCCAAACTTACAGATCTGCACTCTCAGCCAATGGCAGAGAGCGCTGATCAGAGTGTTCTGTACTGTCAGAACACAACAGCTCAGTGGGGGGATCATTGGATCATTAGTACTGCAGCTCCGACTGGAGCTGTCAGGTTTTTTTTTTCCAACCCGCTGAGCTGAATGAAAAAAAATCTGTAATGCCGTGTACGCACGGTCGGAATTTGCGACAACAAATTTTTCGATGTGAGCTTGTTGTTGGAAAATCCGACCGTGTGTATGCTCCATCGGACATTTGCTGTCGGAATTTCCAACAACAAAAATTTGAGAGCTGGTTCTCAAATTTTCCGACAACAAAAGTTGTTGTCGGAAATTCCGACCGTGTGTACACAATTCAAACGCACAAAAATTCTACGCATGCTCGGAATCATTGAACTTCATTTTTCTCGGCTCGTCGAAGTGTTGTACGTCACTGCGTTCTTGACGTTCGCAATTTCCGACAACATTTGTGTGACCGTGTGTATGCAAGACAAGTTTGAGCCAACATCCGTTGGAAAAAAATCCACGGTTTTGTTGTCGGAATGCCCGATCGTGTGTACGCAGCATTAGTGTGTACTAGCCTTTAGTCAGGTTGGGTCGAGAATTCTTACAAAATAAAACTGGGCAGCTGGGACTAGATGGGAACTCAGTGGGGGGCCGGAGGTAGAGCAGATGGGGACTCCAAAGTTCTGTGCACCAATGAGCTAATCCCCAGCAATGCAGCTATTTAAATAAAAAAACACTTCTCTGGGTCCCCTATGTTCAGTGGGTGGCGGGGGACAGAAACCGGACTATTAAACCACTTTCGAGTTTAAGAGGACTAATCTGCAGCAGCGCTCCCGACTGGCCCTAGTGTACTCATATAGAAGAGGCTGGCCTTCAATGTAATTGTGTGGAACGCTGCTGCAGATTAATCTGCCTAAACCCCGAAAGTGGTTAAATAGTCCGTCTTCTGTCCCCCGGGACCCACTGAACATGAGGTCCCGGAGAAGCTTTTTTAAAAAATGGCTGCACAGCAGGGGTTTAGCTCATTGGTACACCTAATTTTGGAGTGCCCTCCCCCTCTACCTATAGTGCTTACTTGACTCTCTCCAAAGCACTAAATGTCATTTCTCTCTGCTATCTAGTTACTCTGTTATCAGCATGGGTCACTTCTGACAAGTTTTCCTGACACCAAGAGGTAAAAAGGTGACACAAGAGGGATCTTCCAGCACACAGCTGATTGACAACCTCAGCTATGTTCCGGTGTGCTGTGTGAAGGGGGGGGGGGGGGTGTCCCTTCCCCCCAATCAGCTTCCAACAATCTTGTGCAGTGTGTAACTGCAGCTCCCCGCCCCCCGCTTTGTGAGTCTGTGAAAAATCCTTTTCATATCCCAGTTTTAAAAGGACGCACAGGAGAAATTGCGGCAGATAAAACAAATCCTCCTACATAAGTTTCACCTGTTTATCTCTGTGCATCACCTGAGGTTAGTCACTTTACTGGGTATAGGTAAGGGTTTACAACCACTTTAATGGGTGTCAAAATGAAATGGATAAAAAAAAAAAAAAAAAAATCTCTGCAGCACACACACACTCATGTTTTATTCTGTAAAAATGATGCAAATTACAGAAAATACCTGTTAATCTGCCAGAAATTTAGTCCCAATAACTTCCTGTCTGAGCCTGCAACATAGTGCCTTTGCTGAAATACAATCCCGGCCAGCATTGTCAGGCTTGCCTGCTAGACTACCAGATCCTAACACCTACCCCTTTCTGTCCCGCTCTATAAGCATGCATTTATTTTCTTCTCTGTAAAACAATCCTGCTGTCTTGACTCCCAGGGGCCGCTCTTGGGAGGTGTAGTTCTGGAGGCGCGCCTAGGTCAATAGGAACTGAGCACTGAACAGCTGCAAGAGTTTTACTAGCCTGGGACTGTCACAGGGAGTAATAAGAGCTGCTTTTGCTACAGGAAAAGGGTAAAAGGACACAATATTCTGGGACATGTTCTAGTTGTGCAATTCCTGGACAAACTGTTTAAAAATAAAATGTTTAGATAAATGCTGCATGATGAAATGAATAGACACAGCCAGTGCACATCCCATTGGTTCAGATTTGTGCCGTTATACCCTTTGGGGAAACCGTCTGCATTCCTTGTCCATGCATAAAAACAAACAGGCTCTAGTTGCTGAATCATTGTGAAAAGTCTTGGACAGAAAAACACTAGAGCAACAAGCTAAGAGGATTTCATCATGCTTTTGTTACTGCAATCCAGAAAATATAAATCTAATGGGATTGTTGACTGGAAGATGCAATGACTTCACATCAGATTAATCACTTCAGTTCTGGTGGTATAGTAGTATTTGATCACCACTGGGGTTTAAAAAATTTTGCAATATAAAAAAACAAACAAACATTCAACTTTCTGCTATAAAACACATCTGATTAAGAAAAAATGTATTCTGCTACATGTCTTTGGTAGGAGAAAAAAAATCCCAATAAGTATGTCATTTGGTTTGTATGAAAGTTAGAACGTCTGGCATAGAATCTTTTTTTTTTTTATGTGGGTAATGACGGTGATCAGCAACTTGTAGTGGGACTGTGATAGTGTGGCAGGCAATCTGACACTAGCTGATGCTGGCTGGGGGGTACACTAAACGGACACCGACACTTATACAGTCATCAGTGCTTATAATATACACAGTCACTGTACTAATGACTTTGGCTGGGAAGGGGTCAACAGCCAGGGGTGATAAAGGGGACCTCTGAAGGTACACGGTAGTATCTGCCACCAAGTCGTCAGTAGCACACCCTTAACAACTTCCTTTCCGCTGTACGTTTATAAACGTCCTCAGATGGAAAGGGTGATTTCTTGGTCATCGCTGCAGCAATGCTAGAGATATCTTTTTTTTAAATTTTTTTTTAGGGCCGGCGACACCCAACAAACTAAAAGTAATCCTAGCGGTGATTGAGCGGTGGTAGGGGGTCCGAGGCCATGCGATCGGGGAGCCCCGTAAGCATGTGACTGGTGGCATCTGGCTCTGGGCACACAGTGAGGAATGGATGTTGTTCCTCCCACTGTATGACGTTAGAAACCGGAAGCGATGAGGATTTCATCACTTCAAGTTTTTGTTCTTTGCTTACCTGGCTGTGAGGTATCACTGCAAATGCCAGAGCGAGAGCAAATATTTTAGCACCAGACCTCCTGTGTAACGCTAAACTGGTACCTGTAAAAGGCTTTTAAAGCGTTGTCTATGGAGATTTATTAGGTACCGTAAATTGGCTCCATTCCACGGACGAAAGCAATTTTAAAGCATGACATGTTTGGGATCTATTTACTTGGCGTAACATTTTTTTAATTTTACCAAACTACTGGGTATTAAATTGTGATTTTGTGCATTAAATTCAAAGTGTATTTTTTTCAAAAAATTTGCATTTGAAAAACTGCTGCACAAATATCGTTTGACATAAGTATATGCAATGCCTACCATTTTATTCTCGATAGTTTCTGCTTAAAAAAATTTGATTATATATAAATTATATTTTTTATATGTTTGGGGGTTCCAAGGAATTTTCTAGCAAACAAAAGGATGTTTCTTTACATAAAGGAGAGGAATGTCAGATTTGCCCAGACTGGAATTGGTAAAGTGTCACTAAACCCACATCATAAAAAACTATCAATAAATGGTGTATTACATGCTATTCATACTATGAGATTTGTTTTCTGTATTTTGCAAAAAATTATTTTTGATCCTGCTGTTCTCCCTTCTGTCCAAGTCCCCAATTCAGCTAGGGATTTTGCAGCTGTGGTGGCAACTCTACACATGCTCAGTGTTTTCAGTGACTTTCTATGCTGAGCATTTCCTCCCTATCACATCTGAGCATCCCATGTGACTATAGAGTCACACATGTGGACTTATACACAGTGGTAAATGACAGCCCACTCCCTCCCTCTATGCCCACCAACCAGCTAAACACAATGGGGGGCGGGATATTACATGTAGATTCATGTAGGCTTCACCCCCCTCTTATTCTAAGACACAGGCTGGAGGGGTGCGACACAGCCTGTGACTGGCAGAAATCCGCCCACACAATGTTATTGGCAAAAAATAATAAAGGATTTGATTTCAAATATAGATTTGTATGACAGTTTATTGAGATTATTTTTTTTTTTTTGTACTTTGTATTTCAAAAAGGCCGTTTTGTTTTTTTTAACTTGCGACTTGTTTTTCCAGCACATCCCACAGATGCTCGATTGGATTGAGATGTGGAGTATTTGGAGGCCAAGACAACACCTCAAACTCATTGTTGTGTTCCCCACACCATTCTTGAACTATTTTTGCAGTGTGTCAGGGCACACTATCCTGCTGAAAGAGACCACTGCCATTGGGATCTACCGTTTCCATGAAGGGGTGTACTTGATCAGCAACTGTTTGGGTAGGTGGAGCATGTCAAGTAACATCCATATGAATGGCAGGATCCAAGGATTCCCAGAACAAGAATACTCAAAACATCACAATGCCTCCACAGGCTTGCCATTCTCCTATAGTGTATTCTGGTATCATCTCTTCCCCTGATAAGCAAGACACACACACACACACACACACAGCTGGGCCTTCCACATTATATAACTCAACGTGATTCATCAGACCAGGCCACCTTCTGCCATTGCTCTGGGGTCCAGTTACGATACTCACATGGCCCATTATAGGTGCTTTTGGATTTGGACGCGGGTCAGCATTGGATCCTGACTGGTCTGCGGCTACGCAGCCCCTTAAAACAACAAACTAAGGCGAACTATAAAGTGTTATCGCGTTGGTACCTTGTTCCTACAAAGCTGGCAAAAATATACCCTGGTTCTTCCTCCCTATGCTTTAGGGGAAGCGGACAGGAAGGAGATATGTACCATGTCTGGTGGTCTTGCCCAAAGGTCCGACGGTTCTGGATTAGAATGTTCAAGCTAATCTACTCAGTGGCTGGACAAAATATACCTAGAAGGGCCAAAACGGGGTTGTTTAGTGATCTCCCCGAGGAAATCCCCAGACATCTGCGTACTCGCATATTCTTCATTCTTCTAGTGGCTAAAATAACCATTGCATGTGCATGGAAATCACCTGTCATCAATATTGCCATGGTAAAAAACACAAGATATCATGGATCACGATCAATGAAAAACTGACTAGTATTCGACGAGATAGGCAAACTAGGTTTGAAAAAGTGTTGATTCCCTGGATCGCTTATCTACAGGCTCCTTGAGGGTGTGGCAGGTTCGTGAGAGGGGACCCGGAGTGAAGGGACACACCCAACTCTGCTCTTTTCTGATCCCCCCCCTTTTTTTTCTTCTTTCTTTCCTTCATTTTTCCCCTTCTTTATTTTTGAATTGTCTTGCTATCAGCTCTGTAATGTCATGAGGCAAAAGATTTTGGTAGAATGCTGCCAGGAGATAGTAAAGTCTCCCCAACTATGCTACATTCTTGATTACTATGTTTTAGTGATGTTTACTGGGTTGGGAACACTGATTTTATCGGATGCTGCATCCTTGTTGTAACTATTTCATAACAATTATTTGAACGTGAACATCTGTATGATGACTTAAACTTGTAATAAAAACCATTGAAAACAAAAAACAACAAACTCTGAATCCCATTTGTTTCTGCTTTCAACACATCAACTTAGGGGACAACATGTTTACTTGCTGTTTAATATATCCCGAGTTTCAGATGCCATTGTAACAAGATAATCAATGAAATTCACTTAACCTGGCAGTTGTCATAAACTTATGGCTGATTGGTGTAATATACAGTACATACACCTTATTGTAAGATGCATATGGTAATATGTTAATATCCTATTTAGCATGAGGAAGTACACAAGGTTCATTGCAGCCTGGGGCTGAGTAAGTGTCACAGAGCAGGTTTTTCTACTGCGTAAAAGTGGTCAATAATTAGAATGGCTTTGAAAATATTTGGAGGTACCCATTTAATTACGCTTCTGTATTATGGAAGTGACTGTACTGGGCTTTACAGGGCAGGCCCTGCTCTCAGTCCCTGAACTTGGTCTATAAAAGCATTAGGAGCTGAAATCCATTAGCCCTAATGATTTTTAATACGGTTTCTACTTGAATCAGGACTGAACTAAAGTAACCAGCATTTCCATCCATCAAGCCAAGAGGATTTTCTAGTTGATCTTATAAAATCAGATACAATCGTTTGTTGTCTGTGTCTTCCCTGCTTCATAACAGAGTCAATGAGAGCTGTGCCGTCAGTGCCCACCCAAATCTATGACATTTTGATAAAGAGGAGTGGCCACACAAAAGGTTTCCTAATTCTTTCACATGTGTATGACTACTTAGAACAATAATGATGCAAGGTTCTGTGCCCTTTGGTTTACACCATATGGCCAGATTAAAATCAAACACAGCTTACGCAACTTCTTTTAACCTCCTTGGCGCCGACCACCTCCCGGCCCTTTAAGAGTTCTAAAAGCCAGGAGGCAGAGACGGCATTTGGGTCATGTGACTGCTGTGATTGGCTGTCACATGATCGGAAAGCTCCCGATTGCTTTCCGAATTAGACACACCCAAAAGAGGAAAGGGCTGTGATGTGCACTCTGCTAGGGAATTGACATTTTCTGAAAAGTCAGTTCCCCAGTAAGATCAGAAATTGCGAGCACTGAAAATGCTTTTGCCTGAATTTTTTTAGGCTGGTTAGAGTTTCTTTAACCTCTTCAGCCTCGGAAGGTTTACTGCACTTCATGACCAGGTCATTTTTTGCTATATGGCACTGCGTTGCTTTTACGGACAATTGCGCGATCATGCCATGCTGTACCCAAATACAATTTATGTCCTTTTTCCCCCCACAAATAGAGCTTTCTTTTGGTGGTATTTGATCACCTCTGTGGTTTTTATTCTTTGCGCTATAAACAAAACAATAAAAAAAAAAAAAGAAGAAAAAACAGAAAAACAAAAAACACAACTATATTTTTTACTTTATGCTCTAAAACATTCCCAATTAAAAAAAGAAAAAATAATCTAATATATTCATAAATTTAGGCCAATATGTGTTTTGCTACATGTTTTTGGTAAAAATCCCAATAAGCGCATATTGATCGCAAAAGTTATAGCGTTTACAAGCTATGGAATATATTTATAGAATTTTTCTTTTTTTTATTGTTTTTAATAGCGGCGATCAGCAATTTTTAGTGGGACTGCAACATTGCGGTGGACAAATCTGACACCAAGTGACACTTTTCGGGGACCCGTGACACCAATACAGTGGATCTGTGGTAAAAAAAATGCAGTCACTGTACTAATGAGACTGCCAGGGAAGGAGTTAACATCAGGGGCGATCAAAGGGTTTAGGCCCCTTTCACACTGAGGCGTTGAAAAAACGCTCAAAAATTATGGGATTTTGTACCCCTATTTTACCGCGATTGCGGTAAAAATAGCGCTAACGCGTGTGCGTTTTTACCGCGTTCGCGCTAAAAATAGCGCGAACGCGGTAAAAACGCATACACGTTACCGCTATTTTTTAAAATAACGCTTATGCCTATGCGTTTTTACCGCGGTTCCCATTCATTTCAATGGGGATAGGCGTTTTTACAGCGCTATTTTATGCGCCCTAAAGTTGCTCTAAAAAAGCGGTTTGCAGGATTTTTTCCAACGCCCAGCCAGCATAACGCCTCAGTGTGAAAGCCCTCAGGGCTTTCACATTGAGAATGCTGGGGCAGGATTATTTCAGGCGTTATAACAGCGCTATTTTTAGCGCGAAAACGCGGTAAAAGCGCCACAGTGTGAAAGGGGCCTTAATGTGCTCCTAGGGAGTGCTTTGTAACTGTGTGGGGGATGCTTTGACTGGGGGAAGACCGAGATCCATGTTCCTGCTTAACAGAAACACAAGATCTCCATCTTCCTCTCTCACAGAATGTCAGTCTGCCTTGTTTACACATTCTGCCTCTCCTGAAAACTATCACGGGGTGACGGTGAACATCAGATCCACCGGACCTGCTGATTGGCTTCCGTTGTGTGCAATCACAGCGGGAGAGGGTCACCGGCAGTGCACCCCAAACCCAGTGCACAAAATCACGTACAGGTACATGATATCACGCAGGAGGGCCGTCCTGCCACAGTATATCTGCGTGGGGCGGTCCAGAAGGGGTTAAAGTCAGGAGCTTTATACTGCCGATTCACATCATGAGTAGAAACAGGTTGAGTGGTTGTAAACCCACGGGGAGGAAAAAAAAAAAAAACCTGCAAGACAAAAGGCATAATGAGCTAGTATGCATAGCATACTAGCTCATTATGATATACTTGCCTTAGATCGAAGCCCCCGCAGCAGTCCCGGCACACTGCTTTGGCTGGCGACATGTCTCCCGGAGTTACTTCCGGGTATCGCGGGCTCCGGCGCTGTGATTAGCTGGAGCTGCGATGACGTCACTAACGCGCATGAGTGTGGGACTCGATGGTAATGGCACGTCAGCTAAAGCAACGGAACGAATGAGCTGTTTCTTCCATGCGCATGTGCCGATGACATGCTGATACAGGGAATATCTCCTAAACGGTGCAGGTTTAGGAGATATCCACAGTAGCTACAGGTAAGCCATATTATAGGCCTACCTGTAGCAAAAAGTGGTTGTAAAGGGTTTACAGCCACTTTAAGGAATACATTAGGTAATTTTAGCCATAAACGCAAGAGCCTCAGTACAATAATAACAAACACCACTGTTCCTGTTAGCTTGTGAAAACATAAAAACAAACTAGATACATATATAAATCGTCCAGCTCAGTGAGCATTGTTGTCACAGCAGACAAAAATAACTGACTTCAGGTATTAAAGGGCCAGCTTATGCAAACTGCTTTCAGAGAATTGCAAAACATTACAGTCCTGCTGCAAAGTAATGTAAGGGAGCAACACCACGCCAGGACCTAACCCAGTACACATTTCAGAAATAGCCAAAGTGTAGTGCTGGCAGAGCTGTATTTATTATTGAGCTCATTGCCGGACGTAAACCTGAGCCTGATACTCAACAAACATGATCCAGATAAATCCAAAAGGCAACAAACAAGTGTCCTATCCCATGGGCTAGGTTAGCACTAGTACGCTGCAACACAGGAGGACTGGGTTTAACTCCAACAAAGGATCCATTGTTTCCTTTCACATTCCAAATACATATTGGCTTCTACCCATAATTCACTACAGATTGTGTGGATCCCTGTAGTTGGAAATATACACCATAAGCTTTTTGGCATTGGAGGGACTGATGTGACAGTCTCAATGCTCTAAGAACTACAAGATATGCCATTGCATATAAAACAAGTAAAATAAAGAAAACGCATGTCAACCAATCAGAATTCATCTCTCACTGACAAATTAGATCATTAAGCATTGGGTTACAGCACTTTGTGCAAGATACTCTCACTGTGCACATATTAACCACTTGCCTACTGGGCACTTTTACCCCCTTCCTGCCCAGGCCAATTTTCAGCTTTCAGCGCCATCACACTTTGAATGACAATTGCGCGGTCATGCAACGCTGTACCAAAATAAAAACATTTCACACAAATAGAGATTTCTTTTGGTGGTATTTAATCACCTCTGGGTTTTTTTTTTTGTTAAACAAAAAAAAAAAAAGTCTGAAATTTTTATTTTTTTTAAAGATGCCCTTTCGGCAAAGTAAAGCCGGCCATACACGGTTCAAATTTCTAAAGAATTTTCTTTCGAAAATCGTATCAAAGAATTTTCGTACGAATTTCGCACTGTTAGTGGGCTGCAGCAACAGCCAATTTTCGTGCGGCAATCAAATTTGAGGAATCGGACATGTTGGAAAAACAAACGATTTTCTAATCAATGATGGGACAATCGTGCGAGAAATGTAATAGAAAAAAAAAAATGCGCATGTGCACGAAAAGAAAATTCCTGGAGAGAAAAGAATATTCCTGGCCGAATTTCGAAAATCAATGGTGGCATCATCAGATCACAAAAAAAAAAAAAAAAAGATAGATTTTGAAAAGAAAATTTGTTCGAAATTCGACCGTGTATGGCCTGCTTAAGCCTGCACTGTAGCAGTCATTGGCTAAAGCGTAGGCGGGAAGGGGTTAAACAAGCCTGAAAAAAAAAGGGTGCCTGTGCGCCTACCACTAGGTATTACTACACTAAAATAATACTAAGTGCAAAGTGCTAAAATATATATGAGACATACAGCAGCTGACTTCTAAAATGCAACCAACATACACAAATAAATTCTAAATATTGAAGCAGCGCTAAATGTCAATAATATGGTAAAGTGCTACAAATGTGCTAAAACAGCAAATACTGCAAAAAAACTAATAACAAGGTGCTAATTTAAACTATAATATGTATTAACTATTATATATAATTAATAAAGTGCAAAAATGCAAATCTTGATAAGTCCCAAAAATTATTGTGCAAAAAAGTCCAAACAATCACTGAATAAATGAAGTGCTAATTTTCCAACAATATCAGCAGCCAAAAGCAGGGAGGGGGGGGGAACAAAGACCGGTGTGGGAATCCAACTCGTCACATCAGAAACAAGGGGGGGTCAGTAGGGAATCGATAAGCCTACACAATCCTCCCCCATAGACGCTAGCCTCTCACCTTACTGCTGGGCCCCTAGGGGTCAGATACAGCCTCAAAGGATTTCCCCTGCTCCGGATAATAACTTCCAATCCTTTTGTGCGGACAGGGACCACTACAGGACTCTCCACCACTTCCAGTCGTTGTTCCTTAAGGTAAATCTTTCTTCCTCATGTGTTCATCTTAGAGCCTTGTCCGCACAAAAGGATTGGAAGTTATTATCCGGAGCAGTGGAGATACTTTATTAATTATATATAATAGTTAATACATATTATAGTTTAAATTAGCACCTTTATTAGTTTTTTGCAGTATTTGCTGTTTTAGCACATTTGTAGCACTTTACCATATTTATTGACATTTAGCGCTGCTTCAATATTTTGAGGTTAAACAAGCTTGCCGTTCTAAAAAGACCTTTACACTTGCCAAAGAAACTACAGGCTCGTGGAGGTGCAGATATGATCTTACTGCCCACAGGCCAGGATATCACTAAACAAAAATGTTCACATGGGATGACCCGGATCTGGATATCACTAAACAGGAATGTTTACATGGGATGACCCGGATAAGGACAGCCCTCAACAAGAATGTTTACATGGGATGACCGGATAAGGACAGCCCTCAACAAGAATGTTTACATGGGATGACCGGATCAGGATATCCCCAAACCAGAATGTTTACATGGGATGACCCGAATCTGGATATCACTAAACAAAAATGTTCACATGGGATGACCCGGATAAGGATATCCCTAAACAAGAATGTTTACATGGCATGACCCGGATAAGGATATCCCTAAACAAGAATGTTTACATGGCATGACCCGGATAAGGATATCCCTAAACAAGAATGTTTACATGGCATGACCCGGATAAGGATATCCCTAAACAAGAATGTTTACATGGCATGACCCGGATAAGGATATCCCTAAACAAGAATGTTTACATGGGATGACCCAGATAAGGACAGCTCTCAACAACGTTTACACGTTTACATGGGATGACCCGGATAAGGACAGCTCTCAACAACGTTTACATGGGATGACCCGGATAAGGACAGCCCTCAACAAGAATGTTTACATGGGATGACCGGATCAGACAAGAATTTTGACATGGGTGACCATACATATCTAGGTAGCACAGTGGCTACATGGTTAGCACTTGCAGCACTAGGGTTGTCCGTTCAAATCCCAACCACAGTACTACCTGCCTGGAGTTTGCATCTTCTCCCTGTGCTTGTGTGGGTTTCCTCCTGTTACTCCGGTTTCCTCCCACACTCTAAAGACATGCTGGTAGGTTAATCATCTCCTGTCTAAATTGACCTTAGTATGTGTATGCATTAATGTCAGATAGGGACCTTAGATTGTAAGCTCCTTGAGGGCAGGGACTGATGTGAATGTATAATATTTATACTTACTGGCCACTTTATTAGGTACACCTGTTTAATTGCTTGGCAACACAAATTGCTAATAAGCCAATCACATGGCAGCAACTCTAGGCATCTAGACGTGGGGAAGACAACTTGCTGAGGTTTAAATTGAACATCAGAATCGGGAACAAAGGGGATTTAAGCGACTTTGAACGTGGAATGGTTGTTGGTGTCAGACAGGCTGGTCTGAGTCTTTCAAGCACAATCTCTAGGGTTTACAGAGAATGGTCTGAAAAAAAGAAAATATCCAGTGCGCGGTTGTGGTGTGGATGAAAATGCCTTGTTGATGTCAAAGGTCAGATGAGAATGGGCAGACTTTTTTGAGATGATAGAAAGGCAATTATAACTTGTTACAACCAAGGTATGCAGAATACCATCTCTGAATGCACAACACATTGAAGCAGATGGGCTACAGCAGCAGAAGACCACATCGAGTGCCACTTCTGCCAGCGAAGAACAGCAAAGGGAGGCTACAATTCGCACAGACTCACCAAAATTGGACAATAGAAGGTTGGAAAAACGTTGTCCGGTCTGAAGAGTCTCAATTTCAGCTGCGAATTTCAGATGGTAGGGTCAAAATTTGGCATAAACAACATGAAAGTATGGATCCATCCTGCCTTGTGTCAACGGTTCAGGCTGGTGGTGGTGTAATGGTGTGGGGGATATTTTCTTGGCACACTTCAGGCCCCTTAGTACCAATTGAGCATAGTTTAAATGCTACGGCCTACCTGAGTATTGTTGCTGACCATGTCCATCCCTTTATGACTACAGTGTCCCCATCTTCTGATGGCTCCTTCCAGCAGGATAATGCACCATGTCACAAAGCTCCAATCATCTCACCAGTGGTTTCTTGAATATGACAATGAGGTCACTGGACTCCAATGGTCTCCACAGTCACCAGATCTCAATCCAATAGAGCACCTTTGGAATGTGGTGGAACGGGAGATTCGTATCATGGATGTGCAGCCGACAAATCTGCAGCAACTGAGTGATGCTATCATGTCAATATGGACCAAAATCTCTGAGGAATGTTTCCAACACCTTGTTGAATCTATGTCACAAAGAATTAAGGCCGTTCTGAAGGCAAAAGGGGGTCCAACCCACTACTAGCAAGGTGTACCTAATAAAAGTGATTGGTGAGTGTATGTAAAGAGCTGCATAAAATTGTTGGCGTACCTGTAATAAATACAAATTATAAATGAAAAGGCCTATGAAGACGGTTGCACTGCCAACATATCCAACGCTGACTTACCAAGTGAAAATATTGCAATAATTCAAGTTTTTACGTGTAAGGCAAGTTATACCACCATATGTTGGCAGGTGGCCCATACAGTTGGTCAGGCCAGATCAGGGGGTTGCCATCTATTCTCTATGGCCACCATAAAGCAGTATACATAAATGTGTTCAGCAAGGGCTGTCAAACACAAGGATAGACATAAACCTTGGTTGCCCCGCGAGACTCTGCACTTATATATATATATATATATATATATTGCTAATTAGGAGAGTAATGACAATGATGAGAAAGTACATCTTGTGCTCAGACCTAGATTTAGATCTTGCTTCTCAGTGACATGTGTCGCTTCGTTTGTTTACATCGTTCTGTACGTTTTATGAAAGACAAATACCTGGAAGCTGTCTTTACTTGTGTGCATCTCGACATCAAAGGTGATTTGTCCTTCTTCAGGTGAGGGGCTGCAAGACAAAAAGTTCAAACAAAAAAAACAGATTAATGGTCTGCCTGAAAAATAGACACATGGACAATAACAGAAAGACACTGGAGGATAATAATCAATTAGGTCTGACCATGAAACACGGAGGCATAAAACACTGGAATTAAAGTAGAACTATAGGCAAACCTTTTTTTTTTACATTTTGGATAGAGTATGGGATGTTTATAACTCCTGTCTTATTTTTTTCCCCATCTGTGTCCCAATAGGAAGAATTCCCTTCACTTCCTGTCACATAGCCAAAACAGGAAATATAAGGAAATCCCTGCAAATTAAGGGAATCCCCTGGGGGCCCACAGGTCACCAGAACTAGTGTCCCCCATTGGAAAAGTCCCCATCTATTACTATTCTGGGGACAACCCCACCCCCTCCCTTATACTTACCTGGGCTCCATCTCGATCCAGCAATGTGCATGAGACCAGCGTCTCTCCTCCTCATTGGCTCACACAACAGCAGGAACCACTGGCTGCATGTACAGTAAATATCTCCTAAACGGTATGCGTTTAGGAGACATTTACACTACCTATAGGTAAGCCTATAATAAGGCCTACCTATAGGTAAATGTCAGCAGAGGAAGTTTACTTCCTCTTTAAAACTTAATTTTTTTTCATTTTTTACATACTTTAAGGCCCCTTTCACACGGACGGATAGAATGGTGCTTTTAGCTGCGGATTTTCTAGTTTTCTACCGCAGCTAAATGCACACAATGCTTTCCTATGGCCCCATTGACACACAGCGTTTAGCTGCGATTTCGTTACATGCGGTTCGGTGCGAATAGAAAAAATAGAATTGAATGCGTCCAGGTGCGATGTAGCGCAGCTATCTGCACATAACTGCAGGTAATCGCAGTGCACTGTGTCAGCTGCGGATAGCAGTGTGAACAAAAGAAAAAAACAACAGGAAGCACATCAAAATAAAAATGGTTGCTATGGGGATGACAATAATGGGCAACCGCAGCTAAAACGCAGCCGTACGTAAACGCAGCTAATCGCAGTGTACAAATGCAGCTGATCGCTGTGCCTGGGGTCTTGAATTTCAAAAGGAAGAAACATGCTTTTAACTGCGGCAGAACAGCCGCCCGTGTGAAAAGGGGCCTAATAAGAGTAGTTCAGTGTCACCATAGTAACACTTTACTACTCTGAGGGGGTGATTTTTTTTTTACACTTTGTTTGCTGGTACAATGAAGATCATTGTAACAGCAACGTTTTCAACTGTCATGAATGGGTTAACCATTCGTGACAGGTGTGATCACTAGTGATTGGCTACAGCTAATCACATGGTACAGGGTACTGCGATTGGCCCAGGTACCATGTGATAGTGGTGGGCCAATCACAGCATAGGAAACATAGCCGTTATGAATTAATTCATACCAGCTTTGTTGACATTGTGATCACATGATCACCAGGCCCTGAGTACTGGGATCCGCAATCTGCTGTGTCCGAGGAACCAGGCGCAGGAAACCAGAGCAGGCACAATGACATACATGTAAGTGTTTGTGCCTGCCCGTGCCGACCCGCCGCAGTATATGTACTGAGGAGGGTCGGCAAGTGGATCACTTTATAAATAAGATGTAAAGAAACCTGGGCGCTTAACCACAAGGTCTTACTAGTGAAAAATACAGCCCACCACCATTTATAACTGAATTGGTTGTTTTTTTTGGTGGATTCGTCCTTTAACCCTTTTACTGTCGCACACAAACATAACTAATATATTGGTTGCAGCAGTGGTATGTAGGCAATATCAGCCATGAGCGTGTGTACATTTTTAAAGCGGAGGTCCACACAAAAAGTGAACTTCCGCTTTTCGGAACCCCCCCCCCTCCGATGTCACATTTGGCACCTTTCAGGGGGGAGGGGGGTGCAGATACCTGTCTAATACAGGTATTTGCACCCACTTCCGTGAATAGACTCCCGCGGGAGTCACGCCCCTTCACGTTACCCCCCGCTGTCTTCTGAGAAACACACTGGTCCCAGGAGAGAGCGGGGACCAGTGACGACACGCATGCGCAGTAGGGAACCGGGCAGTGAAGCCGTAACGCTTCACTTCCTGATTCCCTCACCGGAGGATGGCAGCGGGGGCAGCCCAGAGACAAGCGATTGCTCGGCTTTGGCTGCCGTCATCGTGGGCACCCTGGACAGGTAAGTGTCCATTTGTTAAAAGTCAGCAGCTGCAGTATTTGTAGCTGCTGGCTTTTAAGATTTTTTTTTTTGCTTTAAAGCAGACGATCTGTAAAATTCACCCAAACGCTTCTATGGGTTTTGTTTTTTCTTGTGGCACTGCCATCTGGGTACCCCTATCCTAAGTCCCCTTCTGCACCTGCTTCTCCAGGAACAATAACTGCACAAAACAGGTTGGAATTGGAGGAATAAGTCATGGGTCATCATTTATGGTTAACAACCTGGGAAAGGCTTTTAAGGAGCTACTTAGGGACAATTTTGGGTATCAGTTTGTCACGCCACAGTTTTGGTGCTTTTAGTTAATCTTCAGGTTTTAAATGTGCATTTTTCCACGTGTGCAAAAAATAGAAAAAAAAAAAAAATGACTGGCAGCAAAAGAGTTAATCACAGTAATAAAAGTCACGTTCAGACGCGACAAACATATCATATGACCAGGATGAAATAGGTCAGGCTGACATTTACAACTTTTTGTCAGCTTCCCCGGTGTTTTTAGTTTTAAAAATGATGTATGCTTCAGAGGCTATCAGAGCGATCAGGTGACACAGAATTGGGAGTTCCGGGTCCTGACAGCTAGTATGGGGCCCAGGGCTCTCCATGGAACCTGGTCTCTGTGCTGGGAGCGCACCACGTGGCACGCTCCCAGCACAAAGGGAGATACGCAAATATGTTTCACCCTTTAAGCAGTAATTAAACCCAAAAGCAAAAATGTGCCGATCCCTAAAAAAATTACAGTTGCATTCGTTTTCTTTATTTAGGCTGGTTATCATCCTTTGCTTTCACCTGGTGATCTGCCCAGTTTGTCTGTTATTTTTTTTAACTACCGTATTTATCGGCGTATAACACGCACCCTAACTTTAAGAGGGAAGTTTCAGGGAAAAAAAACTTTCCACAGCCCCCTGCGTATAACACGCAGGCACAGTTTACCCTCTATTTTCAGGGTAAAAAAGTGAGTGTTATACCCCAATAAATACAGTAATTATAACAGACCAAGCTTCTCCAGAAAATGAGACAAACCATTTAACATGGACAGGGGTGCTTACATCGGTCAGCTTTTATTCATTTATGTAAAAATTTCATCTAAAAAAGAAAAACAATTTCTGTAAACGGCTTAAAAAGTGTTTGTTGGAGTTGGACTTAAAATGTTTTAGTCACTTATGTAAAGACCATTGAAATTTACTAGTCCATCAAACACTACCCGCTTCAGTCAGTGCTGCTGTCCAAGGGTGTCACTAGACTCCATAGATAGAGGAGTCATGCTAAAGCCTGGCCATACATGGATTGAAATTCCGGCAGGATCAGCAGGGACTGGCCAAATTTTTGATCTACACTATATTACCAAAAGTATTGGGACACCTGCCTATACATGAACTTTAATGGCATCCCAGTCTTAGTCCGTAGGGTTCAATATTGAGTTGGCCCACCCTTTGCAGCTATAACACCTTCAACTCTTCTGGGAAGGCTGTCCACAAGGTTTAGGAGCGTGTCTATGGGAATGTTTGACCATTCTTCCAGAAGCACATTTGTGAGGTCAGGCACTGATGTTGGATGAGAAGGCCTGGCTCGCAGTCTCCGCTCTAATTCATCCCAAATGTGTTCCATCGGGTTCAGGTCAGGACTCTGTACAGGACAGTCAAGTTCTTCCACCCCAAACTCGCTCATCCATGTCTTTATGGACCTTGCTTTGTGCACTGTTCCAAATAATTTGGTGGAGGGGGGATTATGGTGTGGGGTTTCTTTTCCAGGGGTTGGGCTTGGCCCCTTAGTTCCAGTGAAGGGGATTCTTAAGCGGTCAGCAAACCAAAACATTTTAGACAATTTCATGCTCCCAACTTTGTGGGAACAGTTTGGGGATGGCCCCTTCCTGTTCCAACATGACTGCGCACAAGTGCACAAAGCAAGGTCCTTAAAGACATGGATGAGCAAGTTTGGGGTGGAGAAACTTGACTGGCCTGCACAGAGTCCTGACCTTAACCCGATAGAACACCTTTGAGATGAATTAGAGCAGAGATACTGCGAGCCAGGCCTTCTCGTCCAACATCAGTGCCTGACCTCACAAATGCACTTCTGGAAGAATGGTCAAACATTTCCATAGACACGCTCCTAAACCTTGTGGACAGTCTTCCCAGAAGAGTTGAAGCTGTTATAGCTACAAAGGGTGGACCAACTCAATATTGAACTCTACGGACTAGGACTGGGATGCCATTAATGTTCATGTGTGTGTAATGGTAGGGGACCCAATTCTTTTGGTAGTATAGTGTATGTATGGGCTAGCTGGATGTATACAAGTTGATCCATTGATCGACTTGAGTACAATCAGCCTGTCAGGTTTTTCCAGAATGGCCAGTACCACCGGCTATAACCAGCAATACTGATGATTGTATTCTGCCTTCCCCGCCAGCAGAATACAATAGCTTGGCCGGACGGATTCCCTCATCCACATTGAATGTGTGGATGGGGGAATCAATTCATAGTGAATCATGTATGGTCTGCCTAAGACAGGAAATGTGTTACTGGCCAGATCAGGAAAAAAAAAAAAAAAAAAGGGAAAACAGCCACCACATCTAATGATTGATAAGCTGCAATATATTACATTTTTGTTTAAGGCCGGGTTCACACTGTCGCCGCATGCGGCGCAGAGCAGGGGTCCGGTGCGTGCTGGTTCACTGTTTCAGATCCAAATTCAGCCTGAATTTTGGGCTGAAATCGAACCTGAAACACACCAAAAAAGGCACGCGTTTTTCCGGCACACCGCACCGGACCCGCTGCGGAGATATGTGAACCGGCTCCATAGAGAGCCAGTAACATTCTCCGGCTATGCAAATTGAATGCGTGGAAACGCGCATCCAATTTGCATAAGTGTGAACCCGGCCTTAGATATGCTTTAAGACAGTGGTCATCAAGTCTGTCCTCAGGGCCCACTAACAGGCCAGGTTTACAAGATAACTGAAATACATCACAGGTGATATAATTTGCTGCTCAGTGATTGCAGTATTCTAGTCTGCATCTCCCCAAGGTAGTACATAAAGCCTGGCCTGTTAGTGGGCCCTGAGGACAGGGTTGATGACCACTGCTTTAAAACACACAGACACTGGTCAATTACCAGCCAGGTTAGGTCCAATTTGCCATTAATCTTCACAGACAAAGGAAAAATCCCATCACACAATGACTTTATCTGAACTTATATAGCAACCATTTCTAAGGCTTCCCCACACAAACCGGTTAGACTGGCCATAGATTGCTTGAATTTCATTTGTTTCCTACTGGATCAGCTGAAATTAGCGATGTGGGTGGCCCTGCAAGCACTACCTGACTCAATGAAGTTGATTTAAAAATTGATTCAGCCAGCAGGAAAATTTTCAGCCAAACAGCGACTGCATCTTAACAGATGTAGTTACTGTTCGGCAGTACCACTGCATTCAGGCAGGCATAGCTGGCAGTGGAGATTCCACTAGTCACACTGTTTAGCATGTATGAGAGAATCCTAGGCTAAATAAGAGACAATCAAGCCATATATGGCTAACTCACCAGAGGCAAGTACAGCGGAGACCTGGTGTACGGTGTTAGTTCACCTTTACATTTTTTCTGTAAGGGTGAACCAACACTTTAACGTAAACCTAGCCATACATGGCTTGTATATGAGAGAAAGATCAAACTATTCCCTAAGCCCTGGTTCACACTGGTGTGTTTTGACATGCGATTTGACATGTCAAAATGGCGGCATTTGCCGGCAATGGCACCGTCCTAATCGGTGCGACGCCGCATCTGCGGCACTGCACCGATTTCAAAAAGTAGTTTCTGTGCTATTTTTTGCGATTTCGGCCCGCGATTTACATTGACAGAAACCTGCACAGATGTCTCTGTAATCGCGGCCGAAATCGGGACTGACCAGCGGGAGTGAAATCGTGCGAGTTCAGCTGAACTCGCATGGCTTCATTCCCACAGTCCAGGGGTAACCTGGGCTTAGGGAGAGAAAAAAAAAAAAAAAAGTGGATGCAGAAATCACCCCAGCCGGGACTTTGTATTCTGACAGCGGGATCCGCTGTCAGAATACACTGATCAGTGGGTGCAGCCGCTGATTCGAGAAAAGTTCTCCAGCATGTCCCTTCAACAGAAGTAGAAATGGTCACACACCAATCAAAATTCATCAGGTCCCTGCCAAAATAGCCAAATTTCCCCATCAGTGTACGGCAAGCTTTGGTATTAGAGCCGCTGGATTAGAATGACAGCCAGGCAACTAGTGACAAGAAAGGATCAGCAATGGCAGTCCACAGTACAATGTTCCTCTAATAAGGAAACTTTGCTACAGGATACATATAATGCCATAAGTAAAGTTCTTGATAAGGTCCCACCTTTCACACTGTGAGCTGCTTCGAGAACTGCTCTGTCCGGACTCATGCTGGGCATCCAGGAGGATCTTCTCCATGTCTCCATTGTGGATAGAGGAGGAGGATGGCACATGTTCCAGGCCTCCATTCCTGTTGTTGTCTACATTATTCCCGTTGCTGTTCATTTGGAGCTCCACCCAGGAACCTGTTAGAAGAAGTGAACTGCACTCGTTAGCCAGGATAAAACAGAGAAGTGTCCTCACAATCTAATCAGACAGAACAGAGAGGAGAGGGCCAGCCTGGGCACCAGATAAACAGCGCACAGCACACGGATTACGTGACAGATGAAACCTTTTTGTACGAGCGCCCAGTAACAAACTCACAGGATCCTCTGCTTAGCAGCTCAGTCCTGTGACACATCTAGGACAAGCCCACACCACAGGCACACGTGTATGAGTGCCACACATTGGAATGATCCTCAGAAGGAAACCAACAATTACTTACATCATCTAATCAACACTTATTACATACAGGAGCCGTGCTTCACCTCTCCAGCACATGACACGGCAAACTGACATGTATGATTTAACCCTCACAAGTCAGGCCCAGGGGAAGCACGGAGCACAATATCCGAGGATACTGATGTGCTATTTAAAGTACACCGATTAAATGGCATCCCAGTCTTATGCCGCGTACACACGACCGTTTTTCATGGCGTGAAAAATGCCATTTTTTAAATCAGTCATTAAAAACGATTGTGTGTAGGCTCCAAAGCATTTTTAACGACGTGAAAAATGGCCTAAGAAAAATTAGAACCTGCTCTATTTTTTCACGTCGTTCTTTTTAACGTTGTGTTTATGCTTTTACGAGGGGAAAAAAAATGAGCATGCTCAGAATCAAGTTATGAGACGGGAGCGCTCCTTCTGGTAAAACTAACGTTCGTAATGGAGATAGCACATTTGTCACGCTGTAAAGGACTGAAGCGCATGAGGCTGAAAAGTGCGAATCGGCTCTCAAACTTTACTAACACGAGGATCAGCAAAAGCAGCCCAAAGGGTGGCGCCATCCGAATAGAACTTCCCCTTTTTCTTTTTCGTACATCACGGGACACAGAGCGACTTAGTCATTACTAATGGGTTATATAGATACCTTCAGGTGCTGGCACTGGCAACTTCCAAAACCGGAAGTACCCTCCCCTATATAAGCCCCTCCCATCCGGGAGCACCTCAGTTTTTTGCCAGTGTCTAAGGTGTTGGCCAAAGAGTAACACGTGTTTTCACTGGGCTTGCGTACAGGTTCTTTTACGGGCCTTAGTAAGCTGTTCCGGATCCGACCAAAAAAGCTTCATAGCTAAACGGTCGGTACCCGGGCCTTGCAGCAGAAGAGCAAGGTTTTGCCTGTAATGCCTCTCTTAGGAGGGCTGGACCCTGGGATCCAGAGCTCTGGTCATACCCACGACCAAGATGTTGTCTGTGCAGGGTGCTATACAGGTCCAAGGGAGTGGAATCCTTGGGAACCCGGTCCCTGAAGGTTTAATTACAATGCCTGCCGTGATAGGTGAAGTTTGGGCTTCTGTGGACCAAACAAAGTCCTGCGGCGGGGAACAGGTAAGAGGGGGCCCCCAGGAACTTGGTTCTATTGGGGGACCCCCAAGCCTAATTTGTCTGTCTGTTACCTAACGGTATTCCCGCTAATATCTGTGTATGCCTGTAACTACTGGAAAATGTAAAATTTTAATAGTAGTCAAGAAAAAAAAAAAAGAAGAGGGCCGCGGTACCTGTGTTAAACCACTAGAGGCCGCTGTGGTCCATTTTTCTTGTCATGTGGATCTTTGGTTTTTTCAAGTCAAAAGATCCAGGCAGTTGGTAAGTTTCTCTGTGGGAATCCACTTCCTCTGCCCTGTTGCTGCGCTCATCCACCGCACAGGCCCTCCGGCAAAAAGGGCCCTGGCTCCTAGTCCCTGCTTGGTTTCAAAAGTGACCAGTTACACTTACCGGTAACGGTGTTTCTGGGAAGTCTTCCAGGACGGCACAATGAGAGATGACTGGCTCCACCTGACAGGAAACACAATCAATTCAAAGAGGTTAAAGCACCCGCCCCTCCCCGTGCTCCTCAGTTATGAAAAAGTACAGACCCACACCAGTGCACGAGAGAGAAAACACACACCCAAATAACTCTATACAAACCAATGTATCAACCAAAGCGGTGGGAAGTAGGCCTGCCGTCCTGGAAGACTTCCCAGAAACACCGTTACCGGTAAGTGTAACTGGTCACTTTCTCAAGTCGTCTTCCAGGGCGGCACAATGAGAGAGAAGCAAGTAGCTTCAGGCCTACCTTAGGGTGGGACGACTGCTTGCAGGACCTTTCTACCAAAGGACAGGTCCTGAGGTGACAGCAACTCCACTCTGTAATGCCTTAGGAATGTATTCTGGCTTGACCAAGTCGCTGCTTTACAGATCTGTTCCACCGAAGCTCCGGCTCTTTCTGCCCAGGAGGTTGCCAAAGAGCGAGTAGAATGAGCTTTAACTTTCGGGGCTGTCTTACCAGCCTGGTCATAAGCTATGGAGATTGTCTGTCTGATCCATCTAGATATGGATGCTCTAGATGCCTGTTGGCCCTTTTTCTGTCCAAAAAAATTAATTAGTAAATGGCTGGATTTCCTAAATTCACCCACTCTATCCAGATAAGCTAGCAGACACCGTCTGACATCCAGACAATGAAAGGAGGCCTCTCTTTCATTTTGTGGATTTGAACAAAAGGAAGGAAGAATAATTTCTTGTGATCTATGAAACTTTGACACTACCTTAGGGAGGTACAGGGGGTCCTGCCTAAGAATAACTCTGTCCTCGAATAAACTAAAGAAAGGCTCTTTAATCGTCAGAGCCTGCATGTCGCCTATTCTTCTGGCTGTAGTAATTGCCAGAAGAAAAGCAAACTTAAATGTCAGTAATTTAACTGAAATATCTTCTAGTGGCTCAAACGGAGCCTTAGTTAATTGTTCCAAAACTAACGTAAGGTCCCAGGGCGGGACTCTAGAGATCCACACCGGGGAAAATCTATCCCTGGCCATTAGAAATCTTTTAACTAGAGGGTCCAGTGATAACTTTTTGTCCAAAAAATACGATAAGGCTGCTACCTGTACTCTTAGAGTCTTGGTAGCGAGACCTAAGTCGGCGCCATCCTGGAGAAAGTCCAGGATGACCGAGGTTTCTTGCTGGGATACCTTTCTCACTAGACACCAGTGAGAGAAGACTCCCCACACCTTCCTGTAGATACGTCTGGTGACTTCTTTTCTACTTGAGAGGAGAGTGTTAATCACTCTCTCGGAACATCCCCTCTCCCGCAGGTTCTGCCTCTCAAGCACCAGGCCGTCAGCTTGAAGAAGCTGGGATCTGGGTGAAAGACTGGTCCCTGCCGAAGAAGGTCCACCCGAACTGGTAGATGGAGGGGAGGTGCTACGGACCAGTTCTGTAGAGCGGGAAACCAGGCTCTCTTGGGCCACCAAGGAGCAATTAGAATGAGTCTGGTCTCTGAGAGACCTAGTTTTTGTAGGACTCTTGGAATTAGACTCAGAGGGGGAAAAGCATAAGCCAGGTGAAAACTCCATACCTGAGCCAGTGCATCCACCCCCCCTGAGCCCCACTCCCGGGACAGGGAAAAGAATCTTCTTACTCTCCTGTTCTCCTTGCGGGCAAAGAGGTCCATTTCTGGCCTTCCAAAATGTTGGCACACCAGGTTGAACACCTCTGGGTTCAGCTCCCATTCCCCCTGGAGAATCCGATGACGGCTTAGATAGTCCGCCTCTATGTTGTACCTTCCCTTTATGTGTACTGCCGTAATAGAGGCAATCCGAAGCTCTGCCCAGCCCAGAATCCCTAGAGACAAGGTCAGCAGGGAGGGAGACCTGGTTCCCCCCTGATGATTTATGAAGGCCACCGTGGTCGCATTGTCGGAGAGGATCTGGACCTCCCGGTTTCGGATCCTTTCCTCAAATGCTTTTAGGGCCTCCCCGACCGCCAATAATTCCCGGAAGTTTGAGGAGGCATGTTTCTGATCCTGATTCCAGGAACCCTGGGCTCGGAGTTCGCCTAAGTGGGCCCCCCAACCCCAGGAGCTTGCGTCCGTCGTTATCCTGAGGGGGTCTGTCTGAGTCCATAGATGACCCACCTGCAACTTCTGAGGAAGAAGCCACCAGCTCAGAGAGTCCTTTACTACCTCTGGGATGGAGATTCTGTGGTCTAATGTTCCTCTTGTTCCGTCCCAGGAGGATAAGAGGAATTGTTGGAGGGGTCTGGAGTGGAGCTGAGCCCACGGAACCGCAGGTATACAAGAGATCATTAGACCCAGTACCCTCATGATGCCTCTGAAAGAGGACTCCCTTACCTCCAACAGAGACCTGACCGCTGTTATGAGGCCCTGGACCTTCTCCTGGGGTAAACAAAGCTTCCTTTGTAAGGAGTCTATCAGGAAACCCAGGTAAATCTTTCTTTGGTCCGGGATCATCGAGGACTTCTCTCGGTTGATGATCCAACCCAGGGATTCCAAGGTACTCACAACCTTGGCCAGGTCTGTGAGGAGGAGATCTCGACTCTGGTTGTAAAGTAAAAGGTCGTCGAGATAAGGGACTATCGTTATACCCTCTAGGTGTAGGAAGGCAACCACCTCTGCTACGATTTTCGTAAATACCCTTGGGCTGGAAGCCAGTCCAAAGGGGAGGGCAGCAAACTGCCAGTGTTGAATCCCCTGAGGAGACCCGATTGCGAATCTGAGGAAGGCTTGATGTCCTGGAAAGATCGGGACGTGAAGGTAGGCGTCCTTTAAGTCGATCGTTACCATGTATACCTCCTTCAGAAGGAGTCTTCTGAGGGTGTATATGCTTTCCATGCGAAATTTCTTGTGACGCAAGGAGGTATTTAGGGGTCTCAGGTTTATTATCAACCGGTACTTGCCTGACGGCTTTGGGACAACGAAGATGTGGGAGTAGACCCCCAGTCCGCGCTGTCCCGCAGGTACCGGGACTACAACTCCCTGTTCTGCTAGTTCTGAAATGTTTTGCAGAAGACCTGCTGCCTTGAGGGGGTCCCTGGGGAGATGCGTTACTAGGAACTTTGAGGGGGGGGGGGGGGGGATGAAGAAACTCCAGCCTGTAGCCCTCTTTTATAATGTTGAGAATATGAGGGCTCTGGGTAATACTCTCCCACCTGGAAAGGAATTGGGAAAGTCTTCCCCCTACCCTTACGTCACTTAAAGTCTTTTTCATTTGACTTTTGGTTGGAAAAGAGGATACCTCCTTTTTGCTTATCCTTTCCAACGCCCCACTTCCTATTACCGGCAGGCTTCTTGCTCGAGAAACGATTTCTACCCTGGGGGCCTCGAAAAAATCTTTTTTGGTCCCTTTTAGGTTTAGTGGGGAACTTTTTGCTCTTTTCGGTAGATCTTGATAGGGCTTGGTCCAGCCCTGTACCAAAAAGGAGTGAGCCCTCAAATGGGAGTCCACATAAGCGGGTCTTGGATGCGTTATCCCCATCCCATGTTTTGACCCATACGGCTCTGCGAGCCGAGTTTACGAGGGCACCCGTTTTTGCGGTGGTTCGCACAGTCTCAACTGCAGCATCTGCTAGGTATGCCACTGCGCTACCTATTACCTGTAGAGAGTCTATGACTTCCCTGGACTTGGACACACGGGAAACATGTTCTATTAGTTTGGTTATCCATGTATCCGCGTTCCTAGCTATACAAGCTGAAGCCAGCGCGGGGCTCATCGCTGCCGCATTGGCTTCCCAGGCTCTACGCAAGGTCGTCTCAGTACGGCAATCCATAGGATCCTTGATATTACCTGCGTCCTCAAAGGAGAGGTCGGATTGCTTTGACACCTGTGCCAAAGAGGCGTCCAATCTGGGAATCTTAAAGAGTTTCTCCTCATCCTCCCCCTTAAAAGGGCACCTACGCTTCCAAGTCTTATATTTCAGAAGCTTCCTCTCAGGTTCCTTCCACTCTAAGAATCACATCATGGAGAGCCTGGTGAACCGGGATGGTTCTGGGTTGGGCCCTTACCAAGCCTCGGTACAATCTATCCTGTGCGGATACCTGTTCCGTCGGCTCCTGAATTTCTTCAGAGGTGTAGATTGCACCAAGGAGGCCTTCCATGTCGTCAGCTGAGAAGATGTGTCTTCCTGACCTAGAGCCTTCTTCCTCCTCCTCAGCCTGACTATCTATCAGGCCCTCATCGGATAGTCCCTGATCAGGGATCTCCGAATCCTCCTCTGCCTCTGAGCCCTGAGACAGGAGGGATCTCAGGGATTCTGGGTGTCCTCTCCTGGTTGAGGAGAAAAACTCCTGTGAGGAAGGGCCCTCCCTGCTTGTCTGGGGCTCTGGTTCCTTAGCTTTAAGGGAGGCTTGAAAATCCTTAAGGGTGGCAAGCATCTGGGTTTGGACAGAGAGAAAGTCTCTCATCACCTGAGATGTTTCCTTCCCAGCCAGCTTCTGGATACATTTGAAGCAGAAGGGCTTGGAATGGGTTGAGGGTAATTTCTCGTTACAGTAACCGCATCTTTTGGAGCGGGCAGGGGTTCTAGAGGAACGACTGGCAACCCCCTGGGCAGTGACGTCCTCTCCTGCAATGTAAGAGTACACAGGAATACATTAACAACCAAAAAGAACCCTGTGACAGGCAAGGGGAAAGAGTCGGGGTACCATCCCCCATCATGACCCCTGCTGGCTGGGTTGACTCACCCCCTGTGGTCTCCTCTGTAGCCGTGGCCGTAGTCGGCCTCTCCTCATGCTCCATGTAGGTGAGATGCTCTGCTCCCGATCGCAGTTCCACTGGAGGAGAAAAAAGGGCGCCTCCTTCCTGGCGTCCCTCCGTTTTTTGAATGCGGTAACAGACGCCGGCCGCCGCCATTTTGCCGGAGACCGGAACCGGAAATGACGCGGCACGCGATGGCGTCATCCTTGACGCTAGAGGACGAATGTCCTAGACGCCGGGAAAATGGCGCCGGGAAAATGGCGCCGCAATGCTATGCACCTGCATAGAGCGGCGCCCTAAGCAAACAGACCGCGCGAGCGGACGGAGGAACCTGCCAGCCCCCCCCTCCAGGATGGACACCCAAACAGGTAGGAGGGAGGAAGGAGGATATCTGGCCCCTGAAGTCCCGGGTACAGCCCCGCACCTAGGGAGCTTCAGTGCTCAGGGAGGCTCTTCAACTGCCCTCCCTGAGAAGGAATGGGATACCCCCCAGGACGGACAAATAGAGTCCTGCTAGGCCCAGAGGCTTCCCAGGCATGCGGCTCAGCTCCCGGGGGGGGGGGGGGGGGGGACTTCCAGCCCCAGGCCTTCAGTCTGTGGAAAAAAAATAAACGGTTTCGCTGTGGGGAAACACAATCAAGAACTGAGGAGCACGGGGAGGGGCGGGTGCTTTAACCTCTTTGAATTGATTGTGTTTCCTGTCAGGTGGAGCCAGTCATCTCTCATTGTGCCGTCCTGGAAGACGACTTGATAAAAAGGCGCCAATGGCGCACGGGCGCGTGCACGCGCCTCCTATGAAAGGAAAGGGGCGGGTGGATGACGTTCGATGCGCGCCGCGGCGCTTCTGCGCATGTGCAGGCGTCCCAGCATGGATAAAGGACACAGTACAAGTGTCAGCTGGATGCAAGCAGAGCTAGCAACAAAACGGTGGCACACAGAGGCGGTTGATGCAGGCATCCCCATAGAAAGACACTTTAGTGGACACCAGCTGGTATATAGCAGCAACTGTGTTAGACTATTACCAGCAAAATTGGTGTATGACGACGTGAATACCTCAGCTTTGTGCTTATAGGATATGTCGTCCAGACGCTCTGGAAATAAGTCTTCCAAGAAGCGAAAGGGGTCTCCATCGGGCTCTGAGGATTTTGGGCATGCTTGTACTGCGCCAATCTCCCCTGAAATTTCAGAGGTCAGTAGCCGTAGGAACCCCGCAGGAGTACCTGGTGCTGCGGCTGTCCCCAGTCCACCTGCTCCTGTATATATAACAGAGGAGGTTTTTTCCTCAACTCTGGGAGGATTGGAAGAGAGATTAACAGCATTGATCGCTGCTTCCCTGTCACAGGGAAAGCGCGTCCGATCTCGGTCTCCTCCTTCAGAGTGCCTGTTAGTGGAGGAACAGTCCCACAGAGAGATCGACCTACCTGAAGGGGATCAGGATGAGGTTGATTCAGTTATAGAGGAATCAACAGTGGAAGAACTTTTCTCAGCATCTCAGGCTGAAAGATTATGGGTTCAGTCTCTGACTAACATGGTCCGAGCAGCATTTAAAATGCCTCTGGCGGAACCATCAACCACTACTGCTTCCTCGCTGGGGTCGCTGAAAGCTCCCCAGACTGTCTGTTCCTTCCCAATCCACCCTTT
Source organism: Rana muscosa (assembly GCA_029206835.1). Lineage (NCBI taxonomy): Eukaryota > Metazoa > Chordata > Amphibia > Anura > Ranidae > Rana > Rana muscosa. Next base: position 242,069,969 of record CM055118.1, on the reverse strand, counting down.
ATTGGAAGGGCTTATTTACCAGGATTGGGAGCATCCTGATAAAATATTTACTCCCCCCCAAGAGATTTCCAGTGATCTATCCCATGGAGGATAAGTTCATAAAAAAATGGAGGGTCCCTACAGTGGACGCAGCCATCACTTGTGTAAATAAATCACTGACATGTCCAGTAGATAATGTTCCAATGTTCAAAGACCCAATAGATAAAAAATTGGAGTCTTTACTAAAATCTGCTTTCTCTACAGCAAGCATGGTGACACAACCTGCAGTAGCAGCGATTGGAGTCTGCCAAGCAGTGAAAGATCAGTTGAAACAAGTCTTAAGGGACTTACCAGATCAGCAGGCTCTTGCCCTAGCTGACCTACCTAGAGCCTTGTGTTGCGGTGGACACCATAAAGGATACAATCCAACAGGCCTCCCGCTTTACGCTGTCTGTAGTACATATGCGTAGGCTTCTATGGCTCAAAAACTGGTCTGCTGAAGCTCCCTGTAAGAAATTGCTGATTAGCTTCCCATTTCATGGAGAACGCTTATCTGGAGAAGATCTGGACAAATATATCCAGAAAACTTCTGCCGGTAAAAGTACACTCTTGCCGGTTAAGAACAAGGGTAGAAGTCCTTCTTTTAAGAGGCCTACTTCTCCAGTCCCTGGCACATCGGCTGTGAAACAGTTCCGACGGCCTCCGCGGTCAAATCCAGGGGGCAGAAATCAGGGACAATCACAGGGTAACAAGAAACCCTGGGTCAAGAGAGGTACAAAACCTCCCCCCAAGTCATGAAGGGTTGCCCCCACTCAATCGGGTGAGGGGAAGACTTCAGTTGTTCACAGAGACCTGGCGGGACACCATCAGAGACAGATGGGTGATCTCCGCAGTAAGTCTGGGATACAGGCTGGAGTTAAAAGACATTCCTCCTGCCCATTTTATGAGGTCAAAGGTGCCAAGCGATCCCCAGAAGAGAGGATCCCTCCTTCTGGCACTAGAACAACTATTGCTCCAAGGGTAATCATGAAGGTTCCCTTGGAAGAAAGCGGGTTCGGGTTTTACTCAAACCTTGTCACAGTCCCCAAACCAAATGGGGACGTGAGGCCCATATTAAATCTAAAAGGGCTAAACAAGTTCCTACATATCAGGACTTTTTCGGATGGAGTCGATCCGATCGGTGGCAACCGCCCTACAAGGGCAGGAATGGTTAGCCTCGATCGACATAAGGGATGCTTATTTGCATATTCCCATCTGTCCGGCCCACCAGAAATTTCTACGCTTTGCAGTAGAAGGGCGCCATTTTCAGTTCAGAGCCTTACCTTTCGGTCTGGCCACAGCACCACGAGTGTTCACAAAAATTCTGGCCCCACTATTGGCCAAACTAGGAACACAAGGTGTAACGATAATGGCATATCTAGACGACTTGTTGCTGATAGACCACTCAGTGAAAAAAACTAGAAGTGGTCGTTCACAAGATAATCAAGTATCTGGAATCTCACGGTTGCATTATCAAAAGTCTGGAATACTTGGGGGCTAAGACTGGATTCAAATCAGAGAAAGATTTTCTTACCTCCAGAGAAGGTGTCATCTTTGAAAGATTTGACCCACTTAGTGGGTACAAAAATGAAAACCATCCATACGCCTGTGCATGAGGCTGCTGGGAAAAATGGTGGCTTCATTCGAAGCAGTACCCTACGGTCAATTCCATTCAAGGAACTTGCAGAGGGCCATACTGTCAGCCTGGAACAAAAAAGTTCAGGCTTTAGACTTACCAATGTCCCTGTCCCCTTCCGTTCGCAAGAGCCTCCATTGGTGGTTGGTGCCCCAGAATCTGGAAAAAGGGAAACCCTTCAGTCCGGTTTCTTGGAAGGTGGTCACTACAGATGCCAGCCTCATAGGCTGGGGGCAGTACTGGAGCAATGGTCTCTCCAGGGCAAGTGGTCAGAAGCAGAGAAGGCCCTGCCCATCAATCTCTTAGAGATACGAGCAGCCCGGTATGCCCTAGTAGCATGGACATCCAAACTCCAAGGGTCCCCTGTCAGAATTCAATCGGACAATGCCACAGCAGTGGCATATATCAATCACCAGGGTGGCACCAGTAGTCGTGCAGCCCAGAGGGAAGCGAATTGCATCCTGGAATGGGCAGAAAGATATGTCCCAGCCATATCCACGGTTTTCATCCCAGGAGTGGAAAATTGGAGAGCGGACTTTTTAAGTCGCCAGCAATTATGCCCGGGGGAATGGTCTCTTCACCCCGAGGTTTTCCAGGCAATATGCCAGCGGTGGGGAACACCAGATGTAGATCTGCTAGCATCCAGATTCAACGCAAAGGTGTACAGATTTGTGTCTCGCACAAGGGATCCCCTAGCTTGCGGCTCGGATGCCCTAGTGTTCCCTTGGGATCAGTTCAAGCTAAAATATGCATTCCCACTGCCACAATTGTTACCGCGTTTAATCCGCAGAATCCGGGTAGAAAAGAAACCAGTGATTCTGGTGGCTCCAGCGTGGCCCCGAAGGGCATGGTACGCGGAGATTGTAAAAATGTCAGTGGGGAGTCCTTGGACCCTCCCACATCGTCCGGACCTGCTTTCGCAAGGACCGATATACCACCCTTCCTTACCAGCCCTAGGTTTGACGGCCTGGCTATTGAAGCCCACATTCTAAAAAAAGAGAGGGCTCTCTAATCCTGTGGTATCTACCATGATCAATGCCAGGAAGCCGGTATCCAGGCAGATCTATTATAGGATCTGGAAGGCGTACATCACGTGGTGTGAGGCCAAGAAATGGCATCCACGTAAGTACGTAATAGGTAGGATTCTGGACTTCCTACAGTGGGCTGTAGATAGGAAGCTTGCCTTGAGTACTATCAAGGGTCAGACGGCCTTGTCAATATTTTTTCAAAGGCCCTTGGCTTTGCATTCATTAGTCAAAGCTTTCATACAAGGAGTGATGCGTATTAGCCCTCCGGTTAGTATTCCCATATGTCCATGGGACTTAAACCTGGTTCTGTCGGTTCTACAGAAACAACCATTTGAACCATTGCAGCACATTTCCTTGGTTCTTCTCACCAGGAAATTGATTTTCTTAGTAGCCATTTGTTCGGCTAAAAGAGTATCGGAATTAGCCGCCTTGTCCTGTAAGGAGCCATATCTGGTTGTCCATAAGGACAGAGTAGTAGTACGTCCTCATCTAGCCTTTCTTCCTAAGGTGGTATCGAGGTTTCATTTGAACCAAGATGTGGTTCTTCCTTCCTTTTTCCCCAAACCTAGCTCGGTAGAGGAAAAGTTATTGCATTCTTTGGATGTAGCAAGAGCAGTTAAAGCTTATCTAAAAGCCACTGCTCAGATTCGTAGAACGGATACTTTGTTTGTTCTGCCGGAAGGCCCCAGAAAGGGTCAGGCAGCATCAAAAATCTACTTTAGCCAAGTGGATTCGACAGGTCATAATACGAGCCTATGGCTTGAAAAGGAGACCGCCTCCGTTCAAAGTTAGGGCGCACTCCACAAGAGCAGTTGGAACTTCATGGGCAGTGCATCACCAAGCCTCCCTGGCTCAAGTCTGTAAGGCCACAACATGGTCCTTAGTACACACGTTTACTAGATTCTACCAAGTAGACGTTAGAAGTCAGGAGGATGTCGCCTTTGGGCGCAGTGTGGTGCAGGCCGCAAAAGATCCTCATGCCTGATGGCGCCCAGCTTATGTATAGTGTATCCCTCCCCTCATTTGGCATTGCTTTGGGACGTCCCATTAGTAATGACTAAGTCGCTCTGTGTCCCGTGATGTACGAAAAAGAAAAAGGGATTTTTATAACAGCTTACCTGTAAAATCCTTTTCTTGGAGTACATCACGGGACACAGAGCTCCCACCCCTCTTTTTTTTGGGACACTTATTGCTTTGCTACAAAACTGAGGTGCTCCCGGATGGGAAGGGCTTATATAGGGGAGGGTACTTCCGGTTTTGGAAGTTGCCAGTGCCAGCACCTGAAGGTATCTATATAACCCATTAGTAATGACTAAGTCGCTCTGTGTCCCGTGATGTACTCCAAGAAAAGGATTTTACAGGTAAGCTGTTATAAAAATCCCTTTATAGTGCCGTTGTACGTCACCGCGCTTTGCTCGAGCATTTTTTTTCATGATAATGTGTAGGCAAGGCAGGCTTGAGAGGAAACACGAAAAATCACGTCGAGAAAAACTTCGTTTTTTTCAATGACATGAAAAACGTCCGTGTGTACACGGCATTAGTCTGTAGGGTTCAATTTGTAGTCGGTCCACCCTTTGCAGCTATAACAGCTTTAACTCTTCTGGGAAGGCTGTCCACAAGGTTTAGGATTGTGTCTATGGGAATGTTTGACCATTCTTCCAATAGCGCATTTGTGAGGTCAGGCTCTGAACTGTTGTTCTATCAGGTTGGAGGTCAGGACTCTGTGCAGGTCTTTCAAGTTCCTCCACCCCAAACTCACTCATCCATGTCTTTATGGACCTTGCTTTGTGCACTGGTCTAAATCATTTGGTGGAGGGGGGATTATGATGTGGGGGTGTTTTTCAGGGGTTGGGCTTGGCCCCTTAGTTCCAGTGAAGGGAACGCTTAAGGCATCAGAATACCAAGACATTTAAGACAATTTCATGCTCCCAACTTTGTGGGAACAGTTTGGGGGATGGCCCCTTCCTTTTCCTTGCACAAAGCAAGGTCCATAAAGACATGGATGAGCGAGTTTGGGGTGGAGGAACTTGACTGGCCTGCACAGAGTCCTGACCTCAACCCGATAGAACACCTTTGGGATGAATTAGAGTGGAGACTGTGAGCCAGGCCTTCTTGTCCAACATCAGTGCCTGACCTCACAAATGCGCTTCTGGAAGAATGATCAAACATTCTCATAGACACAATCCTAAACCTTGTGGACAGCCTTCCCAAAAGAGTTGAAGCTCTTATAGCTGCAAAGGGTGGGCCAACTCAATATTGAACTCTACAGACTAAGAGTGGGATGCCATTAAAGTTCATGTAAAGGCAGGCGTCCCAATACTTTTGGTAATATAATGTATATATGGGCTAGCTGGTTGTAAACAAGTTAACCCATCAACTTGTGTACAATCAGCCTGTCAGGTTTTTCCAGAATGATCAGTATCACTGGCTTTAACCAGCAATACTGATCATTGTTTTCTGCCTTCTCCGCCGGCAGAATACAAAAAACAACCCCACACCATAATCCCCCCTCCACCAAATGATTTGGACCAGCGCCCAAAGCAAGGCCCATAAAAGACATGGATGAGTGAGTTTGGGGTGAAGGCAGGTGTCCCAATATTTTTGACATATAGTGTGTGTGTGTGTGTGTTATATTATATATATAAAAAATATACCACACATATACACACACATATACATACATACACACATAGATACCATCCTTAACTTTATGACCACTGACATCTCATTACAATGGCATGTGAAAGTCAGTGGGATATATTAGGCAGCAAGTATACATGCTGTCCTTGAAGTTGATGTGTTGAAAGCAGAAAAAATGGGCATCACAGTTTGTTGTGTATGGGGCTGCGTAGCCACAGACCAATCAGGGTGCCCATGTTGACCCATGTCCACAGCCAAAAGTGCCTACAATGGGTATAGGAGCATCAGAATTGGACCACAGAGCCATGGAAGAAGGTGGTCTGGTCTGGTTTGATGCTTTGGGCAATGTCCTGCCGGGAAACCTTGGGTCCTGCCAGTCATGTGGACGCTACTTGACATATTGCATCTAACTAAACATTGTTACTGACCCAGTACAACCTTCATGGAAATGGAATTCCTTGATGGCAGTGGCCTCTCATCAGGATAATGCGCCCAAGTAAACTGCAAAAATGGTTCAAGAATGATTTGGGGAACACAATGAGTTTGAGGTTTTGACTTGGCCTTTAAATTCGCCAAATCTCAATCCAATCGACATCTGTGGAATGTGCTAGAAAAACAAGTCTGATCCATGGAGGCCTCACCTCACAACTTATAGGACTTAAAGGATCTGCTATTGACGGCTTGGTGCCAGATATCACAGCATACCTTCAGAGGTCTAGTGGCATCCAAAAGGGGGACTTATATATGGGTGAGGCTGGTGGCATAAGATGTTGTATACCTTCTGTTGATCCCTGGTGTGGTGCGTTTTGCCTGTTGTGAGTATATCTACTTCTAATAAATCATGTGGTTTTAGAATACTACTCTATGGTCCTTTGTTCTTTCTCCTACCCATTGTTACACTTTGAGGTTCTGGCTTTGGATAACCAGTGAAAGACTGTGGAGGCAGTGGTATTCTGGGTGGTGGACATGCCAATTGGATGATTTCTGCACTTTTCATCTCTTATCATTTGGAGATCGTTACTGTTTGGTAAGGGAACTGGCTCACTTGTCTGTGAGGTGGTGAGGGATTCTTACACATGGACTTTCATCATTTTCAAGATTTCACATATTTCTACAGAGATATTGGTTTTGCGCACCTTTTCGATAGAGATTACATATATATATATATATATATATATATATATATATATATATATATATATACACACACATACATATACATATATATATACACACACACACACACACACACACACACACACAATCACTTTTTTTTTGTCCGAATCAACAGATTCAAAATAAAACATGATCATTGTGTTAATTTGATGTACAAAAGCCATCAGAAATGGAAAACACTGGACAAACTGAGTTTCCAAACATGCCAGAAAATCATACTTGGCAGATAAGAGATGTTATTAGTGCAGTGCAGGGGACGGCAGCGCATGATAAACTTTAAAGTGGATAGAAATCCAATTCATGACATTTGAGCTGGGCACATATATCTACCGTATTTTGTTATCTCTCTACATAGAGCCAAGTCCAGTAGCTCTCTCCTGAACTGTTCCTGTTATCAGCCTGATAACTCCTGACAAATTCTCAGACACATCAGATAAAAGCAGCCTGACATTTCTGTCGGGGGAGGTTCCTATAAATAGATTAGCAGGGAGCTGGTCCTGTTACAAAATACCTCTGAGAGTCTATGCCTATGATGAGAGGGGGTGTGTGCCTTTTCTCCAATCAGCAATTTTAGCCATCTTGGCTGTATGCCCAGACATCACACTCTGTGTTAAACAGGAAGAGAAAATTTCTTAACATGATCTGAACTTTCTAAACAGTAAATAAATGTGGAGACAGCAGGTATGGATGTAAAACTTATGTAGGGAGATTTTTTTCATCTCAGTGTATCATCTGAGGCTGTTCACTTCCCTGGGTATATGGAGGGTTTACATCCATTCTAAGGGATTGTTCTCACATGTAGCAGCCCTTGCCACCTCTATGAAAAGCAACCTGTGGTGGACTGCTTTTCAGAGAGCGTTTCACAAGCGGTGTGGAGGCAATATGTCAAAAAAGGCCGAACCACCAAGACACAACCGAGTGAATTATGGAGTGTTTGCATTTGGCTACAGGCATTTTTATTTTTGCTGTGGCATGGGTACAGCTCTGAGCAGCTGCATCCACTTCTTTAGGTGGACAGTCTGGGGGAAGTTAAACCACAGCTCAAAAGCCTGCTTTCCTATAAAGTACTGTTTTTACCCTTTTCATCCTTTTTTTTTACATCTCAGTGCTATTAAAGGAGTTGTAAAGGTACATTTTTTATTTTCTAAATAGGTTCCTTTAAGCTAGTGCATTGTTGCTTCACTTAACTTTTCCTTTGATTTACCTTCTAAAGGTTTGTTTTCTTTGTCAGAATTTCTCACTTCCTGTTTCTCCTCACTGAACTTCACACCATCATCCGAGTGGTGTGGAGTCAGCCAGAACAGCTTACTGAACAGCTTACTGAGGATAAACAGGAAGTGAGAAATTCAGACAAAGAAAACAAAGAAAAAAAATATTTAGAAGGGAAATCTAAGGAAAAGGTAAGTGAAGCAACAATGCACTAGCTTAAAGGAACCTATTTAGAAAATAAAAAATGTACCTTTACAACTCCTTTAATCTACTGCTGCCCCTTTAAGCCACTTCCTGTCTGCTAGCATTCGCGTTAGCCACACATCATTGCTCTGGACTGGCTTCCTGATGGTGAGAAGGGTGGGCTGTGCCTGACGTGTGCAAGCACGGACTCTTGAAGTTTCCATCAGGGGCTTATGTGACAGAGTGATCATGCAACTTGTAACTCCATATTATGAAGTTTCTGAATAAGGACCTTCATAGAAGGATCACCAGGTATGGTATTATAAAAAGCTTCAGACTGAAAATAGTTATAAAAGCTTAAATATGGTAATGTTGTTTTCTAAGAATAAAGTATAATAATACGATTAAAGTATTATTAAACCCTCCAAAATATAAAAGGCATTTCCCTTTAGATACATGTTGTTATGCCGCGTACACACGATCGATTTTCTCGATGGTGAAAACACCGTCGAGAAAATCGACGGGAAAAACGAGGAACGGCTTGTTCCCCTACACACGGCCGGTTTTCCTGCCATTTTTTCTCTTGGTCGAGAAAAACGACCGTATGTAGGCTCCCCGGCAGTGTTTCCCTATGAGAAAACTGCCGCGGTAGAGCTGCAACTAACGACTATTTTGTCTGTCGACTAATCCAACGATTATTTCTTCGATTAGACACGACTATAACGGCTACTTTTTATTTATTTTTTTAATTAATCTAGTGTGTTCTTTTTGTGATTAGCCAATTAATCCTTTGGATAACTTTACAAAAAATGATAAGTACATAAAAAAAAAAAAGTAAGATAAAAGAATATACCTACATTATAATATATATATATATATATATATATATATATATATTATATATATATATATATATATATATATATATTTTTTTTATGTTCCGTTTTTCTTTTCTGTTCAGAAGTTCATGAATGTTTATAATTTATTTTTTACAATGCTTTATTTTTTAAAGGGGGGGGGGGGGGGTCAGTGTGCTTTTTTTAATTATTTTTTACAATTATTTTTTTTATTATTATTGTTGTTTTTTTTTGTTTGTTTTTTAGCAGCCCTGTTGGGGGGCTATGGTGAGATATCAGGGATCTTAACAGACCTCTGACATCTCCCATTTGAGACAGGGAAAGGGACTAGGGACACAGATTCCCCAGTTCCTTTCTCTGCAGCCTCAGTTGCACTGATAATGAATGGAGAGAAGACAGCGGCTTCTCTTCATTCATTAACTGAGACATCGTAATCACAGGAGGTTACGATGTTTCAGTTATGTGAATGGACAGTCAGTGATCACTGACTCTGTCCATTCAGAAAACTTTACCTGTTAACCGGCTCCTACCTCCGCTCTCCATCCTGAGATACTGAGGGGGACGGCAGCACGTAGGGGGAAAAGAGAGAGGGGGAGGACACGGAGGAGAGAGGGAGACACGGAGCAGCATGGAGGGGGACAGATGCACGGAGGAGAGAGGGAGACACGGAGCAGCATGGAGGGGGACACGGAGAAGAGAGGGGGACAGGGAGCAGCATGGAGGGGGACAGCAGCATGGAGGAAAGAGGGAGACATGGAGCAGCATGGAGGGGGACAGCAGCATGGAGAAGGATGGATGGGGACTGGAGGAGGATAGGGGACAATCAGCGGCGATCGTGTGTGGGAGAGAAGCACCGCGCTGAAAGCCGCGGTGGGGGTGTTTTTGACCTGCAACGTGTGACGCGTCGACACCTTTCACGCACGTCAACGTATTTTCATAGTCGACGCGTCGTGGCAGCTCTATGCCGCGGAAAAAAATGCTGCGAATCACGACGAGAAAAATTAGAGCATGTTCTAATTTTTCTCGTTGTGATTCATGCCATTTTTCTCGTCGGGAAAAATTATGAAAAGCCCACACACAGTCGTTTTTCTCGTCAAAGAGAAAAAATTTAATTTTTCCCGACGAGAAAAATGGTTGTGTGTACGGGGCATAAGTGCTAGAATACCTAGCACTTAAAAAAGGACTTTCGCAACATTGTTACACCCATAGTCAGGATTGTAACCAGTAACATGTTACAGTTGCGCCAGCCTCCACACCTACCACCCCCAATCCCCCATTTTGACAGCAAGCAGGAGATCTTCTCCCCCTGCTCGCTGTCACAATTTAAAGGAATATATGCAGGTCTTCACCCACCTGGCTGTGTCGCTCATTCACAGTGTTTTATGAATGTGAAAACTACAAATACTGACAACCTTTGTGGCTGTCGGCTTGTAGTTCGCAATGAACTACCAGGTTGCCGAGCGCTCAATGTAGTTCATTGATGCTTCCTGTCAGTGTGTAACTGCCTGATCATATGAGAGATGAGCTGACAGCTTACACAGACAGTCTACAAGAGCCCTGCTTTGCACCTACGACCTGCTGATCGCAGGTGCAATACTTAGCAAGCTTATAGTAAGAAGGGACAGAGTCTCTGTCAAGCTGGAAAATGTCTTCATTACCAGAAGCTTTTACCCCCTTCATTACATGAGCACAAATAGAGCTTTCTTTTAGTGGTATTTGATCACCACTGTTTTTTTTTTATTATACAGTATAACCTAATATATATATATATATATATATATATATATATATATATATATATATATATATATATAAATAAAAAAAAATTTTTTTTGATTATAAAACATTCAATAAAATCAAATGCTAGCACCGCATTATTGGGGACACCGGTATAGTTCGCATTGTGATCAAGATACTGATCCATACAGACACTATAATAGAAATGGCGGTGATCAGCGACTTCTAGTGTGACTGTGATAGTGTGGCAGACAATCTGGAGCTAACTGACACTAGCTGGGAGGGACACCAACGGATACTGGCATGGCTAGTGGCACTAATACAGTGATAATACTGTACACTGTACTAATGGCACTGACAGGGAAGGGGTGATCAGGAGGGCAATCAAGGGGTTACCTGTGTGCCTAAAAAGCATTATGGGTGCTGCTTTCACTCACAGATCTGGTTGGGTTTCTCTCCTTGCTTTCATTTTTGAGCTACAGGGAGATATCCAGCCAGAGTCTGTGTTTACAAACGCAGAGGTCTGTGCGGTGATTGGCCACAGCTGATCAGCAGGTATACAGCCATAATCATTCGCTGTTACCTGCTGACAAACTCACGTTGTGTCCAATAAAAGCACAGGTCAGCAGGGGGTGCACGTATGCGCGCCCATAAACCAGGAAGTACATTGCGACATAGTGGATAAATAAAAAATAATAACTCTACCAGGCTTGTTTGAATACATACACCAGTGTGAGATCTTGGACTTTGTATACCTTGGCTGTGTTCTACATCCACACCCTCCAGGAACAGATGTGAAGTGAAAGGATCCGTCTCTTTCCCCTTGGAAGGACGTCAGATGGATAATGCAAACAATCCCAAGACACAGGACAGGAAGAATGTACAGATACAATTATATCCTAAATGCAATATAATAGCACACAGGCACGTTCCCTGTATGAAGAGGAAGAGTTCTTTGTAACATTTACTGCTATTTGTATGTCCTCATTTTCCAGTTGGATACAGCTCATTAAACCTGGCAAACTGAACCTATTCATTATTATACAAGTCAGGCAGTGTTCAGAGGATCCCATTAATGAACCAAATTAACTTACAATACAATCTGGAATAAGTGAAAACTCTACCCACAGCATTTACTTAAGTCCCGTACACACAGGTCAAATGCCGGACGACATTGGCTGATTTAATAAAAAATGGCCGACATTTGGCCCGTGTGTATACGAGCCGGTCCGACAGACGCCAGCCGCTCCGGAGCTGTGAGCTTGGAGTGAGAGAGGAGAGCTCCATTGCTGGATTGTGGCCTGCTGGGATTGTTGATTGTTTCTGAAATACTTTCATAGTTTTCAGAGAGATTTTAATCCTAAGTGACTCCGGAATACTCAGCCGCCTGACAAGTCGTGTTCCGCTCTATTCAATGGAACCGTTCTAATAGGAGCGACGCAAGTCGCTCCAACTTAGAAAAAGGTTCTCGTACGACTTTGGGGGCGACTTGCATTGACTTCAATACAGAAGTCATTTTGCAAGTCGCCTCTCAAGTCGTCTTGAGATCGCCTTGCCGAGTCACCCCCAAAGTCGCGCCGCCCCAGCTCTGACTAGACCTGAGGTGAGAGGCCGGGGCACACTATTGGTGTACTACGGATGGTGGAAGCTACTATCACTTATAATGAACTGAACTTTTTGCACCTGATATCACATTCAATCACCAAGGATTTTTGCACAAGCACTTTATTATACTTTTTGGATTGACTACGTTATTGTTCTTTAAGCATTTATTATTACCTTCCATATATAGATTTGTGGTGTGATTGCAACTTTTGCACATGTTTTTCATCATCTTTTTTTACCATTTAGGTGTACTGATTTAATTGCTTTTCATGGTGTATTTGCGCTTTATTTTGTTTTCCTTTATTGAGTAAGTGCCACATTATCATCTTTATATTTACTTTTTACTGTGTGGGAACACTTTCAATGCTGGCAGCCACTAACTGATCTTTTTATTTTTGGTTGCGCATTAGTGTTTTTATTTTTATCTTTTGCTTGTGTACATTGCCCTTCCATGTGCACCTTGCTACAAATGCCAGTTATAAGTTGGGGTGGTTGCCAATTTATAGTTTCCTTTCAAACAGCTGCCTTGACAGATAAAGCTGGGTTGCACCCCACTGAAATGTTAGTCTTAGGCCCCTTTTACACGGGACGGATCCGTGAAGATCCGCCCTGTGAACCTCCGCTTGCTCAGCGGGGATCGCTCTGCTGATCCCGCTGAGCCAGCGGATGACAGGGCGGTCCCTGCACAGTGTGCAGGGACCGCCCTGTCAGATCTCCGTTCCCCCCTATGGGGGGGATCGGATGAACACCAACCGTCTGTTCCACTCTGCAGACGGATAGAAAAATAGGATTTTCCTCTGTCTGCAAAATCGGGTGATTGCGGACACGGAGGAGATCGGATGTTCATCCGCTGACACCCGCGATCTCATAGGGACCAATGTATGTCCCTTTTTCATCCGTTAACGGATGGATGAAAAAGCGGACATACGGTCCACTGGTGTGAAAGGGGCCTTAATAAAACGTATGTTTTTTGCTTAAGGCTAGGTTCTCACACTTGTGCGGCTCTGGGAGCCCGTATTGCGTGGATATGGCAGCCCATTCATTTGAATGGGCTGCCACACCACCTGAAAACGCAGGGAAAAGGCCCCTTCTCTGTTCTTGAAATCACAGCCTGCACAGTGTAGTGCGATTCCCAGTGAGGAAGAAACCCAACTAAGGAAAACCACATTAATTACAAAGCACTCACTAAGAAATATCACAAAGCAATTTTCAAAGCAAAAAAGGAACATTTCTCAAACACCATCAAAAAAGGCCTAAACCGACCTCGTGAACTCTTCAAACTAATAACTCAAACTATGAACCCCACCTGCCTAGAACCTTCAGCAAACGAAACACAAGAGTTCTGTAATGAGCTATCGGACTTTTTTATCGACAAAATCGAAAACATTCGAGAATCAATTCAACAGAAAAAAACAACCAACCCTGCTCTGCCAAAGCAAATAGAGGAAATCAATATGAACACTATACAATTGACAAAATTTTCGCTGGTCCCGATCACCATCGACACCACCAAAAATATAATCAGAAGCCTCAGAGACAGCACATCTCCAAATGACATAATCTCTACAAAACTCCTGAAAGAATGTACCGACATTTTAGCACCCACCATAACACACCTCGTAAATCAATCAAAGAAGGTATTGTTCCAATCTCTCTCAAGCAAGGCATAATCAAACCCCTCCTAAAGAAACCCAACCTGGACCCCAAAGACCCAAACTACCGCAGACCGGTAACAAGCCTCAACACCATCTCCAAGATCATGGAGAAAGCAGTAGTACAACAGCTACAACTCTATTTGGACACCCACAAACTCTTGGATCCACTACAATCAGGCTTCCGCCCAGGCCATGGCACAGAAACAGCACTTCTTAAAATATGGGATGACACCCTCGAAGCAGCAGATGGAGAATCATGTCTCCTGGTGCTGCTAGACCTCAGTGCAGCGTTCGACACAGTAGACCACAAAACTCTACTCATTCGCCTTAAAGAAGTAGCCGGAGTCGCAGACCCTGACCTACACTGGTTCGCATCCTTCCTAGACAATCGTTCCCAGACAGTGAAACTAGGAGCCTTCACCTCTGAAACTCGCACAATTTCTTGCGGAGTCCCCCAAGGATCACCCCTGTCACCCGTGCTCTTTAACATCTACCTCCGCCCACTCCTCAAAATCATCAGCAAACAGGGCCTGTGCTACCACTCATATGCTAACGACACCCAACTCTACTTTCGTATCACCGGGAAAAAAGACCAATATCACGGATTGGAAACCTGTCTCACATTGATCGATGAATGGATGACTGAGAATTCCCTCAAACTCAACGGATCCAAAACAGAACTCCTTCTCCTCAACGCAAACCGAAAGACAAAAACTAAGACTTCTTGGACACTCCCCACTATCCTTGGACAGACCGTTACCCCGAGCACCAAAGTCAAAAGTCTCGGAGTCATCTTTGACTCGGAGATGTCGATGGACGCACAAATTGGATCAGTAGTCAGCGGAGCTCACCATCTCCTCCGTCTACTACGTAGACTCATCCCCTTCATCCCAAAAGAGGATACAGCAGTAGTAGTTGGAACAATTATCAACTCCCGACTCGATTACGCAAACGCCCTCTACCTCGGACTACCCAAATACCAGATTTCGCGCCTACAAGTCATCCAGAACACGGCTGCCAGGCTGGTAACGGGAAAAAAACCTTGGGAATCCATCACCCCATCACTAAGGACCCTTCATTGGCTAACCGTAAAGGATCGGATCACATTCAAGACCCTCTGTCTCACCCACAAGTGCACACAGGGAAACGCTCCACAATATCTATGCGAGAAGATAAAACACTACACCCCCAATCGCAATCTCCGATCAACCAACCAAAACCTCCTTCACATCCCCAAGTCCCGCTACAAATCAAAGGGAGAACGAAGATTTGCAGTCCAAGGACCACGGCTATGGAACGCTCTACCCACCAACATCCGCATGGAAGAAAACCACCGGGCCTTCAGGAAAAAACTTAAGACCCACCTATTCTGAAGGGTCAGGATGTCACTGGATGCAAAGCGCCTTGAGGCGATTTAGTTCGCATTTGTAGCGCTATACAAGTTATTCACTCACTCACTCACTCATCTGGTGTGATTTTCAGTGCCTGTGGGTGCCTTTAGAATTAACGGCACTCGCATGCACCTCCTGTGTTTTCTGTGTGGGTGGTTACAGCTGCAGGAACAGGTGCAGACCAGCTGCAGGAACCACCAGCACAAGTGTGAACCAAGCCCTACACATGAAAATATCCTGTCGAGGGCTTTACTACCTGAAACACTAGTTACTAGTTCTGCAGGATCCCCAGCCTCCCCTTTTACTTACCTGAGCCTGGCCTTGATCCAGAACTGTGCATGTGAGCAAAGGCTCTCTCCTCTTTCTCCCTCCTCATTGGCTCAGACACAGCAGCGAGAGCCTGTCAATCATAGCCAGTGAGGAGGGAATGGGCTCTCTGTGTGTCTTATAGACCAGGATAGATCAGGAGTGAGGACAGCTTGCTATGGGGGCACACGGCAGGGAGGGGGGTTTGGAGGAGCTCAGGAGCAAGCCTTCACATGTGCCCCCATTGCAATCTGCTTTTTATGAGGGCACACAGAGAAGAGAAGAGGAGGAGCCAAGAGCACCGGCAGAGGACCCGAGCAGAGGAGGAACGGGGGCTGCTCTGTGCAAAACCATTACACAGAGCAGACAAGTATAACGTTTGTTTGTTATTTTAAAGCAAAAACATTGTAACATTTAGACCCCTTTCCCACTTTTATCACCTGAAAGTCACGCGACTTGAAGCCATGCCTGTGTAATCTTGAGGTCTATGGACCTCAAGTCACATCAAAGTCGGACCAAAGTAGTGCAGGGACTATTTGAAGTCACACAGATGAATGGTACTCACTGGAAATCATGGGGTACGGCTTGTCATGTGACTTTGCAGTCCGAAGTCGCAGGCCAAGTTGCACAAGTGTAAAAGGGGCCGTACAATCACATTAGCCCCCGTTCACATCGGTGCGATTAGACATGTCAAATCGCAGCCTATATCCGGCAAAGGCACCGCCCTAATCTGTGCGCCGCCACCTTTGAGGCGCCGCACCGATTTCCAAAACTAGTTTCTGCACTACTTTTGGTGACTTTGGGGGTAAACTCAATAGACATCTGTGCATGAACCCACACAGATGTCTTTCAAATTGCCCCTGAACGCTCACCGAAATGTGGGTTTGAAATCGTGCGCGTTCAGCTGAACTCACACGATTTTAAACCCGCCTTCAGTGTGAACAAGGGCTCAGGCCCCTTTCACACTTGTGCGACTTGTCCTGCGACTTGGGACTGCAGAGTCACATGACAAGTTGTACCCCATGATTTCCAATAGGTACCGTTCATATCTATGCGACTTCAAAGTAGTCCCTGCACTACTTTGGTCCATAGACCTCAAGATTACACAGGCATTGCATCAAGGTTGTGCCTCTTGATCCATCCTGCCGTTTGCCCACCTCTCACAGCTATTGGCTTTCTTTGCCAGCAATCATGTTTATTACTCATCATATGTAGGTGTAATCTTTACAATCTGCATCTGCCACTTTTGTATTCAGCCTGTAACAAACCAATTACAAACACCAAAGCATGCTTTGAACAGACTATACTTAGATGATGGTAACTACAAACACATGAATGAAACACTGAACACAGATGTAAGTACAGCTGTAATACAGTTTTCCATGATAAATCAGTTTTCAGTACTGCTAGCTTTTGGCCCCTGATGCCGACATCCAGTGTGATTGGTACATCTAGGCAGCACATCATCTGCTATAGTAAATCACCCCTAATGCCCCCTTTACTCAGGCTTTCCCATCAGGTCTGCCGGACTTGTCAGTTTACATACACCTACTAAAGTCAAGAAAAAGTTTTTCTACCCCTAACTATAATGGATAGGAGGTAGCCTGATGTAAGTTTACATCCGGCAGCCCATGGAGACATCGCACGTCCACCACAGTCTGCTGTCAAAATGCAAACACAAAAAAAAATGGAACAGCACAGATGTCACATAACTGACATCCTTCCCATTCAGCAGATCTAATAGAAGATCCTCTGCTGAACAGAGCAGAGAGCCCACAAGTGAAAGGGCCCTACCTCTCAATGTGAATCTCTGTATTGTTTATAAAAGACAATGCTGTTCAATAAGGCCCTAGTGGCTGCACATACCTTCCCTTTCCTCCCTCAGACATAAAATATGAACAAAGCATATCCCTCTATAACGTGTACTTGTCTCAATCCAGAGCACTCAGTGTCATTTCTGCCTGCTGCTTCTCTCTCTTCTGCTATTAGCATGAATCTCTGCTGACACATTTTCCTGACACCGAGAAAAATGGTGACAGGGGAGGGACATCCAACTGATTGACAGCCTCAGCGCCATCCCTGTGTGCTGTGTGGAGGGGGTGTGTCTCTTCCCTCCAATCACCTCTCAGAACTCTCCTCACTGAGCTCTGCATAGTACAACTTCAGCCCTCTGCCCCTTTTTTTTCTGAACTCTCAGACAAGCTTTTAAATAATTCAGCATTTTGAAAGGATGTAGAGAAGACTGCAGATAAACAGGTACCACTTATGTAGGAGGATTTGTTTAATCTCTGTGTATCAGCGGAGATAGTCCCTTCACTGGGCAATATGGAAGGGTTTACAACCACTTTAAGGCTCGTTCAACATGCGGTGTCTTCTGAAGAATGACTCGAAAGACTGCCGTTTAGAGGACATCTGCTAGACGGTGAAGAGGCAATCTGTTGACCCCTCACGGCTTGATTTAACCCTATAATTGGTGCACTACCATGCTACAATTGTGTGCAATGCAGGGTTGTCACAGTGCAGACCCACAGGCTTGCATTGGTTACATTTGGCAGGAGGAAGGCTTGCCAAATAAGACATGTGGTTTACATTTTTGGTGTGGCCAGCACATATACACAGCCCTGAGTGGCTGCATGCCCAGGTTCAAGCAGGCGATTGGGGGGGTGGTAAAGCCACAGCACAGCCATCTGGTTTTACTGTCCCCTAGCCACACGTGAACAAATCTGCTTTGTTCATCTGCCAGGAGTGAAGAAATGGTCTGGTATATATGGGTGCGGGAAGCAATGTGTTCCTTCCCATATGACAGCGCTGGTGCAAAATGCATGGCTGTTCAAGGTCCCAGCTCTGTCACTTGGGAGGTAGAGAATGAATTTTATCCCAGTCTAGGTTGTGTGACTTGGAGCTTACACAGGGCTTCCCGTCTTCACTCCCTGTAGCTGAATGGAGTGTCAGGAGAGTACAAGGTTAGTGATAAACTGTTAGGAAAAGGGCACTCACCTGAACTTGTTGTATTAGCAAAGCACAAATTCACATTAAAAGGTGTGTGTAAGAACCAATTGCATGCATATATGCAGGGACACAGGTGAAAAGGTAAGGTACAGTGCATCCAAAAAGTATTCACAGCACTTCACTTTTTCCACATTTTATGTTACAGCCTTATTCAAAAATGGATTAAATTCATTATTTTCCTCAAAATTCTACAATTACCACCTCATAATGACAACCTGAAAGAAGTTTAACCCTTTCAATACAGGGCTTTTTATACCACTTCCATACCGGGCCTATTCTGGCACTTCTCTCCTACATGTACAAATCATCATTCTTTTGCTCGAAAATTACTCAGAACCCTCAAACATTATATAGGTTTTTTTTAGCAGACACCCTAGGGAATAAAATGGCGGTCGTTGCAACTTTTTGTCTTGCATGGTATTTGCGCAATAATTTTTCAAACGCCTTTTTTTGGGGAAAAAAAAAAATGGTTTCATGAATTAAAAAATAACAAAAAAAAACAGTAAAGTTAGCCCAAAAATTGGGCTAAATATGAAAGATGATGTTACGCCGAGTAAATAGATACCTAACATGCCACGCTTTAAAATTGCGCACACTCATGGAATGGTGCCAAACTTCGGTACTTAAAAATCTCCATAGGCGACACTTTGAAATTTTTTACAGGTTACCAGGTTAGAGTTACAGAGGAGGTCTAGTGCTAGAATTGTTGCACGCGCTCTAACGCACATATGTGGTTTGAACGGCATTTACATATGCGGGTGGGACTTAAGTGTGCGTTCGCTTCTGAGCGCGAGCTATTGGGGACAGGGGCGTTTTTAAAAAAAATATATATATTATTTATTTTTTATTTTACTTCATTTTTTCACATTTTTTTTTGATCACTTGTATTCCTATTACAAGGAATGTAAACATCCCTTGTAATAGGAATGTGTGTGACAGGTCCTTTTTATGGAGAGATGCGGGGTCAATAAGACTCCACACATCTCTCCTCCAGGCTGGAAAGCATGAGATCGTGAAAAAAAAAATTCACCGATCTCATGCTTACTAGCCGCAATGGCGGCTTTGTTTACTTCTGAGGACCCAGGCGTGACGTCATCACATCGCGCCCGGGCCTCCGAAGGTGACCCACCACCGGCGCCGGACGATTCTCTCCAGGTCCCTGATGGCACGGGAGAGCCCGGAGAAGCACCGGATGGCGGTGGGAGGGGGTGTCCCCTCCCGCCGCTTATAAGAACGATCAAGCGGCGGAACCGCCGCTATGATCATTCTTATGGTGCGCAGAATCGCCGGCAGAAGAGAAGGATATCTGAATGATGCCTCTAGCTGCAGTCATAATTCAGATATCCCCCCCACAAACCCAGGACGTCATATGACGTTCACCCGGAGGTAGAGAGGGTTCCTGCCGGTGTCATTTTACAATGACCCAGTATGGAAGTGGTTAAAATCTTTGCAAATTTATCTATAAAAAAAAAAATATTAAATTTAATTTGCATAGCAGGAGAATGTGATTGGCTCTCTATGGAGCCGGTTCACGTATCTCCGTGGTGACTGCGGAGCGCACTGCACAGAAACGCTGTGCGTCTTTACCTCCGTTTCAGGGGTGAATTCAGGCAAAGATTCTGCCCTGATTCGTCCCTGAAATGGAGAACAGGGGTGGACAGCATTGCTGTGCAATCCGTGGCCAGTTTAGGTGTGAACCGAGCCTAAAAAAGGCACTTGACAAGCCACCTGGAGTTTGCCAAAAGGACTCTCAGACCATGAGAAACAAAAATTCTCTGGTCTGGTGAAACAAAGATTGAACTCTTTGGCCTGAATGGCAAGCATCATGTCTGAAGGAAACCAGGCAGTGCTCATCACCTGGCCAATACCATCCCTACAGTGAAGCATGGTGGTGGCAGCATCATTCTGTGGGGATGTTTTTTAGTAGCAGGAACTGGGAGACTAGTCAGGATCGAGGTAAAGATGAATGCAGCAATGTACAGAGACATCCTTGATGAAAACCTGCTCCAGAGCACTCTGGACCTCAGACTGGGGCAAAGGTTCATCTTCCAACAGGACAACGACCCTAAGCACACCGCCAAGATAACTATAACAAGATATCTATGTGAATGTCCTTGAGTGGCCCAACCAGAGCCCAGACCTGAACCCGATTAAACATCTCTGGATAGATCTGAAAATGGCTGTACACCGACGCTCCCCATCCAACCTGATGGGGCCTGAGAGGTCCTGCAAAGAAAAATGGGAGAAACTGCCCAAAAATAGGTGTGCCAATCTTATAGCATCATACCCAAAAATACTTGAGACTGTAATTGGTGCCAAAGGTGCTTCACCAAAGTATTGAGCAAAGGCTGTGAATACTTATCTACATGGGATTTTTTTTTTTTCAATTAATTTGCAAAGATTTCAAACAAACTTCTTTCACGTTGTCATTACGGGGTATTTGTTTGTAGAATTTTGAGGAAAATAATGAATTTAATACATTTTGGAAGAGACTAACATTACATGGGTAATAAGAAACATCTTCTTCACTGTCAGCCTGGTTTGAAATTTCATCTCGTGTCTTTAGGGCTGTGGTGATTTAATATACCGGTAAGTAAGCTTTGCAGGTGACTTTATATGAAACAAAATATACGGGCCGCCGGCAGGGGCCTAACTGCAGGTCACAATGGAGACAACATACCAGCATTTGTAAATTAAATCCAGTGCGGAAATTGTTAACTAGAAATAAACTAGAATAAAATATCCCCCCCCCCCCCCACTGATGGTATAACGCTTCCCATCACTTGTCTCCATCCGCTCAGCAACAAGCCATGAGCCCCAGGTCAGCCCTCAGCCATTCCTTGACTTCAATCTAGACAGAAGCTATTTCCACATAATCTGTCCCGCTTTTCCATGTAAATCTCTGTCCTGAAATACTCCCAGACTGCCATTCCTCTGCTGTGAATGGATGAGAAGGAGGGGGGAGAGGGCAGTCTGCGGAGACCTCAGGGTGTGTACAGAGCTACATCCAGCTGATCCATCGTGCAGAGCAGCACGCACACCACTAACCTGGTGACACCCACCCCACCATCTCTCCTAATCCTCTCATTAATGTACCAGACCCAGGCGCTCATTGTACAAGCCACGGGACCCGCTGGGATCTACAAAACACTTTAATGAGACATGTTTACCGAGCAGCCAGCAGCAGACACAATGGAAAAACACAGACGTAAGTGAAAGACACTTAAAGTGCCACAAAAAAGGTGTCAGTGTCACTTTCACACAATACTCTAGCCATTCATTTATTGAACCCAACCAAAGCCGACGTAAAATTAGTTGCATTAATACAGAGACTACAAAGAGCCTCCTAGCACAGTGATGGCACTGCTTCCATCAGACATGAGTGACAGGTACACTTTCGTCTCCATTTGGCTCTTGCTACTTCATATGGTACAGAGTTGCCAGTTGACATTCCATAAAGTCCAGATTGCTAGATACCGTCTTCAGCCTATTGTCTGACCCGATCATGATCTTTGATACTGTACTATCTCTGTGAGTGTTGCCATCGACCACCTTTGTACCATTTGAAAAGAAATGCTTAAATGTGCATCCTCACAGGGTGATTCTGTGGATGCACTAGTATAAATGTGCCAATGTCCCGATAATTATAGAGGAACACTAATAAAACTAAAAGATGGACTTTTGGCAGCACATATGTAAATAGTGTAAAAAATCTAGGGGTTTTTATTGGTAGAAAAAAAAATAAAAATGTAAAAGTACATTAATACATTTGACAATGTCATCATACTAATCATTAATACATGACCCTGAATAGTGCTCTATTCTCACTTCCAAAAACTACAGTAACATAGAAAAACTCAAAAATATAAAAGAGATACATATCCAACAGACAAAGAATTGGTTGAACGGTATGCGTGGGAAGTGGATAGCCTCAATCATGGGTCCAGTATGCAGAAACGTAGTCTTGCTCTGCTCTACATGTTTCACGTATCGTGACGTTTCTTCAGGAGCATAATAGTAAGCAGGTCGTATTGAGTGGTGTAACACGGACCTGGATACCAAAAAACTATCAGTATATCTAAAATGAGTAGCCACATAGGCGTGCGCACAGGGTGTGCCAGGTGTGCCCAGGCACACCCTAATCACCCTGTGCAGCACAGATTCCCCTTACTGCTCTAGTTCTCCCCTCCTTCCCACCGCGCTGCTTGCGGCTTCCCTACTCTCCTCTCCCTGCAGCTGCAGAGATGTTTAAGGATGAGTGAGGGAAGGGGCCGGTAAATATGTAACTTATCGGCCCCTTCCATTTCATTGTGAGTGATCGGTATTATGTGTTTGATCTTTGGGGTGCAAACCCTAATGCAATAGGCTGCGCACACCTATGAGTAGCCAGTTAGGTTAGTAGAAATCATGGTAGTCAACAGCAGGGTAATAGACGAAGCACAGTCTGCTGGTAAGCAGAAAAAAAGAGAGTGTTCCCTCCAGGTATATTTAGCCAAAAATGCTGGGAAGTGTGCACCAGTCAAAAAAGCTGGTGCGTGGGCTGGGCAGAGGTATTCTGTCCACAGTGTAGCCCCAGAGCATTAGCGTAGCCAAGCTTGAGCTTGGAAAAATGCGTGTACTGGCAAAACCTGTGTGGAACCTCTTCCGTGGTTCCACACAGGTTTGCCAGTACACGCATTTTACCAGGTGCGCTGGCGGCATAGCGCCGCTATTTTTAGCCGTGCTATACCGTCGGAATTGCGGCGGTATTCGGCCGCTAGCGGTGCGGTTTTACCCCCCGCTAGCGGCCAAAAAAGGGTTAATACCGCCCGCAATGCGCCTCTGCAGAGGTGCATTGCAGGCAGTATAGTAGCGGTTTCCCATTGATTTCAATGGGAAGGAGCGTTGGAGGAGCAGTAAACACACCGCTCCAAAGATGCGGCTAGCAGGACTTTTTTTTACCGTCCTGCTAGCGCACCGCTCCAGTGTGAAAGCCCTCGGGCTTTCACACTGGAGAAACAGCAGCAGCTGTTTAGGGTTGGTTTGCAGGCGCTATTTTTAGCGCAATAGCGCCTGCAAACCACTCCAGTGTGAAAGGGGGTCTTAATGTGACCTATAAACTGTACAACTCAGTTGAAAAACAAACTGAAATCTTTTAGGGGGGGGGGGGGATGTAGCTGTGTTCAGGATCAGTGCTGTATTATGGCCTAGGCCGACAAGGCCCAGGCCTAGGGCGGCACTTTGCGGGGGGCCGCGCAAACCCCCCCTCCTCCCGCACGGAGAGCCGCACAGCTGAATCCCGGAGCTCAGTGCCACGACAAGTTTCGGCACTGAGCTCCGGTAATTGGTCAGTCTAAGATGCGCTGGCGCGGTCACCCGGGACATCTGCCGCCCGGGGTCCCGCAGCGTCAATCAGCTTTACGAGCAGCCGTCCCTCTCTCTCTCCACTGACATCGCACAGTCAGTCTCCGGCTCCTCCCCCCTCTTGGATCAATGTTCCTGTGTACACAGCCAGGAGGAGGAGCCAAGGAGAGACACAACTTCAGTCAGTGAGAGAGCCGAGAGCCGTGCTGCTGGTATGTGAGACAACATCAGTGAGAGATGACACAGGCAGGCAGATAAGAGGTGAACTAACGAAGTGATGGGAGGGGAGAGGGGGGTATGGGGATATATGCTGGGAAGTGATTTAAGAGGGAAGAAGATATGTGCTAGTGGGGGGTCTGATTCCCCCCCCCCCACTAGCACATATCCTTTCCCCTCCCAAATCACTCCCCAGCACATATCCCCACACCCCCCTCTCCCCCCAAATTAAAAGATGCTCTGCCCCTCCCCACCCTGTCCTCATCCCACCCTGTCCCCCTGTCCTCATCCCACCCTGTCCCCCTATCCTCATCCCACCCTGTCCCCCTATCCTCATCCCACCCTGTCCCCCTATCCTCATCCCACCCTGTCCCCCTATCCTCATCCCACCCTGTCCCCCTGTCCTCGTCCCACCCTGTCCCCCTGTCCTCGTCCCACCCTGTCCCCCTGTCCTCGTCCCAACCTGTCCCTCTGTCCCCGTCCCAACCTGTCCCCCTGTCCCCGTCCCAACCTGTCCCCCTGTCCCCGTCCCAACCTGTCCCCGTCCCAACCTGTCCCCCTGTCCCCGTCCCAACCTGTCCCCGTCCCAACCTGTCCCAACCTGTCCCCGTCCCAACCTGTCCCCGTCCCAACCTGTCCCCGTCCCAACCTGTCCCCGTCCCAACCTGTCCCCGTCCCAACCTGTCCCCGTCCCAACCTGTCCCCGTCCCAACCTGTCCCCGTCCCAACCTGTCCCCGTCCCAACCTGTCCCCGTCCCAACCTGTCCCCGTCCCAACCTGTCCCCGTCCCAACCTGTCCCCCTGTCCTCATCCCACCTTGTCCCTCTGTCCTCCCATGAAAATGACAGGACGGGTCTTAAAAAGGAAGGGGTGTAGTCTTGACAGGAAGGGGTGCGTCATATATAAAGTAGGGGGTGCGCGAGTTTCGTCAGGCCTAGGGCAGCACAAAACCTAAATACACCACTGTTCAGGATTAAGCAGTCATATTCAGCCTGGGTTCACACTAGTGCGATGCAGAAACCAGCGCAATTCCAGCATTGCTCCTCTCCCTCAGGCAATTCAACAAAGTTAATGACACCCCCCCCCCCCGTTTAGTTCATAGATCGCAGTGTGAACTGTGAACTCGCACAGGAATTGGATCGCATAGGTGAGAACACCCATGCGATCCGATTATAGTGCGAGGAAAAACAAGCCCCTGCACCATTTTCTGTGCGAATTCAATGCGAGTTCAGCCATACAACTGTATGGCTGAACTCACATTGCTAAGACATTGCATGTGATCGGGAACCTGCAGTGCGGGTGCAAATCACAAGCGATCTCTGAGATCGCAGCAGTTTGAACCCAGGCTCAAACTCACGTTAAATAGGAGTCAGTACAAACCTGCCATCATTTAAAGTGCCTCTAATTAATCTCTAATAAAGTTCAGCTGTTCTAGTAGGTCTTTCCTGACATTTTCTTAGTCACATCCTACAACAAAAGCCATGGTCCACAGAGAGCTTCTAAAGCATCAGAGGGATCTTATTGTTAAAAGGTATCAGTCAGGAGAAGGGTAGAAAAGAATTTACAAGGCATTAGATATACCATGGAACACAATGAAGACAGGCATCATTAAGTGGAGAAAATATGGCACAACAGTGACATTACCAAGAACTGGACGTCCCTCCAAAATTGATGAAAAGACGAGAAGAAAACTGGTCAGGGAGGCTGCCAAGAAGCCTACAGCAAAATTAAAGGAGCTGCAGGAATATCTGGCAAGTACTGGCTGTGTGGTACATGTGACAACAATCTCCCAAATTCTTCATATGTGTGGGCTATGGGTAGAGTTGCAAGTTGGAAGCCTTTTCTTACAAAAAAAAAAACATCCAAGCCCGGCTAAATTTTGAAAAACACATCTGTAGTCTCCCAAAAGCATGTGGGAAAATGTCTTATGGTCTGATAAAGCCAAGGTTTAACTTTTTGGCCATAATTCCAAAAGATATGTTTGGAGTAAAACAACACTGCACATCACCAAAAGAACACCATACCCACCGTGAACCATGGTGGTGGCAGCATCATGCTGTGGGGCTGTTTTTCTTCAGCTGGAAGAGGGGCCTTAGCCAAGGTAGAGGAAATTATGAACAGTTCCAAATACCAGTCAATACTGGCACAAAACCTTCAGGCTTCTGCTAGAAAGCTGAACATGAAGAGGAACTTCATCTTTTAGCATGACAACAACCCGAAGCATGCATCTAAATCAACAAAACAATGGCTTCACCAGAAGAAGATTAAAGTTTTGGAAGGGCCCAGCCAGAGCCCAGACCTGAATCTGATTGAAAATCTGTGGGGTGATCATTTAAATGCAGCCTTCGATGAGCTGCGGTGCAGTGTGAAAATCTGCAACTAGGTACGCTTCCTGATGACTTGAAACACACAAAACGTACGTCAAGGCAGTACTTGGTCATGCTACTTCCGGTCCATTTGGTTGTCCTGCATCGACAGTGGAACGCACGCCAGCCACAAGTGTGAGCCGCAGGGCACCATTCGATTATCTGACACGCACAACAGCCTCAGTGCTGGGCGAAGGCACAATCTATGTAAGCAGCCAGTTGGCATTTGTATTTCACCAATTTTAAATAAAACAGGATTACACTATTGGTTCCTTCTAAATTTCTTCCACATATCCCATTTGCAATCCTTGTCGGTTTGAGGGATTGAGCAGTCCATTGCAGCAAGCATTATCTTGCTAAAGCGCGATTGACCTGTTTTTCATTAAAGGAGGTCAACACCATCTGGTAAGCAGAACCCACATATAGACCACTTTGGGTGTCTAGTCTGTAGTTGGTGAAGGTGTACCTATAGTCTTCAGCAATCAGAAGAAATAATCACTTACCAGTGTCACTTCACATTGGACTTTCAAAAATTGTTTTTTTTTTGTGTCATTTTCACAATTTTTTGCAAGTCACTTTTGTGACAGTCAAAGTCACTTTTGTATGTGTACAATTGTTTGCACTATATTTTGATAATTTGACTATGGATTATAGATATTAATCTTTATATGTATGCACAGTTGCACTTTATATTTGTTTTAGTAAGAGCGCCCCCTATCTTCTATCCAACATTGTACTAGTAGTATATCTATCTAGTTAGGGGTAGCAGCCCATTATATTCACATATATAAACACTTTTTCTAGTTATCAGGCGCGAGGTATCTTTTTTTTTTTTCAAAATCTGCAACATGTCTGCATTTATCTGTCCTGCACTGAAGCTCAGCAGAAGCCTGCGTTTTTATGCACCGCAGCTCAGCTGAGGTGCATGAAAATGAAAGTGTTACTAAACCCACAACAGTAAAATCAGTCTGTATATGCAGTAAAGCATGTTTGTTCTACTCACTGTGGAACCTAAGGGGTTAATCCTCCGCATTGTGTGAAAAGGCTGCTTGATCCTGTATGCACAGATCCCCCCTGGACAAGACCGGATAAAACAGAGCCTTTGGAGTCAGGTTGCACATGCTCAGTTTGGTGTATATTGAGGGGGTTTTTTTTTTTTCCCTTTGGAGGGTGCATGTGATCAGCACTGTCCAGACAGAGGGTCAAGAGCCCTGCAGCCTCATAGGACAGTATGAAAACTCCTCCTACAAGCTTCACCAGGAACTGATAGAAATCACAAGACTGCTTTAGCCCAGGTTCACACTGGGGCTGCGGGAGTGAAGCCGTGCGAGTTCAGCTGAACTCGCACGATTTTACTCTCGCTGGCAGTCCCGATTTCAGCCGCGATTACAAAGACATCTGACACAGATGTCAATGTAAATCGCGACCGAAATCGCAAAAAGTAGTACAGAAACTACTTTTTGAAATCGGTGCAGCGCCGCAGATGCGGCGTCGCACCGATTAGGACAGTGCCATTGCCGGCAATTTGCGGCAAATATCGTCGTTTTGACATGCCAAATCGCATGTCAAAATGCACCAGTGTGAACCAGGGCTTGAACTGCTGAGGGAGAAAGGGTATTTAGCTTTTTATATTAACTAAAATGATTGCATTTCCATGTTCTGTGTACTGTGGGGTACCAGATATATTGAATGCAGGGTCCTGGGTTTTAGTAACACTTTAAAGCGGTTGTAAACCCAGACGAAATTTTTTTTTTTTTCAAATCACCTGCAAGAAAAAGCCATAATGAGCTAGTATGACTAGCATACTAGCTCATTATGAATCACTTACCTTAGATCGGGACCCCCGAAGCCATCCTCGTCCCCCGCTCCGACCGCAGCAATCGCTCCTCAGATACCCGGAACCTTACTTCCGGGTATCGCCGCTCCAGCCAATCACAGCGCCGCTCCGGCGCTGTGATTGGCCGGAGCAGCGAAGACGTCACTCCGCGCATGCGCGCTGGAGCTTTCTATTCCGGCAGCGCCGGAATTCTGAATAGGATTAACCCTGTGAATGCACCGTTGTCTACGGCGCGCATGCGCCGTAGACATCGGTGCATGTCTTTTTTTGCAAATATCTCCTAAACCGTGTAGGTTTAGGAGATATTTCTTTTACCTACAGGTAAGCCTTAGTATAGGCTTACCTGTAGGTAAAAGTAAAAAAAAAAGACTATACAACCGCTTTAATGAAAATGTCATACTGTGACATTGCAATAAAGTTAAAAACAAAACAAAAAACGAACAGTGCTTTAAAAGCGCCAGGCACCACCAACCAGAGCTGACACTATCTATATGGTAAACCACACATCCCCTTTCTGTGAAGGGACATGCTGCAAAATGTTCCAATCAGCTGCATCCATCCACCTCAATTGTATGGATGGAGGAATATGTATATGACCAGCTTCAAGGGTTCTAGGATTTCTTATCAAATCAGAATACAGATAAGGGACTCAATTTCACTGAATTAAACTGGAACTCCCCATCAAGGATGTAGACAGCAAAAAACCAACAAGGGCTTTAACCCTTTACCACTTTATCCTAAACAAAGAATAAAGATTTGGCTTCACATTGATTTACATGCCTTGAATAAACGGGCCCCCCAGTAGGGATTTTCAGTCCTCCCCTAATACACACACCTCCCACCTCCAACGCCTACACATGAGGCCATTCACCTTTCTTTATTACAGGCTACAAGCCAAGCACCGCTCCTAGAAAGCATACATCCAAATATACACAGATAGCAGCACCTACAAAGCAAGCTGTATAAACACACAGGGATTACATAACTGGACACAATGAGCGTTCCTGCACACAGCAGATTTTTCAGGAAAGTGCTGATTGCGGCATTTCAAGGTAGGAAATCAATGGGCTTTTTCTAGGGTCATTCACAGCAAAGAGCAATGCAGGGGGAGCCGGGGTTTACTATACCATGGTGCAGAACTAAGAACTATTTTATAGAAATGATAGAGAACATACATTGGAAACGTGGTCACTTTCCACGTTCAGGGCTGTGTAAAGGGTGCCCCCCAAACCCACTGATACTCACTTCTCTAGTGCTCCCCTATCGCTCCTTCCTCCATCGCAGCCACCACCAACACACCCGTGTCATCTGTATCGGTCAATCCCCCCTCCATACTGTAACAGGTCCCCTCATACCCGGAAGTACTGGCTGAGACAGAATAAGCTTTACACACATTCTGTCACTTTGCCCTGCATAGATGTGATTTGCCTGTGTCCCCAATGTCACGATAACCGGTCACCACTAAATACAACCCTTACCTTCAGAAAAAAAGGGTCTAAATATTATTGTCTCTTTAACAATAATGTGCAGGCATTGTAATGCCCATTGCACTTCCACATACTGCACTGCTGTATGATCAAAAAAAAATTTTTTATATATATATATATATATATATATATATATATATATATATATATATATATATATATATTTTATATATATATATATATATATATATATATATATATAGCATTTTTTGGTGCATGGACATGCACAATGGACACACATAAGACATGCGCATTAACACACCAAGTGATGTGGAACTGCGTGTGCTGAAATGACCTGTGAGCAGGTGTGGATGTACCCTCAACGTGTCTCAGAACTGTAATAAAGCCGAGTTACATCCAAAAGTGGAAGCTCCGCTTATCTGTATCCTTTCCCTCCGGGTCCACATTTGGCACCTTTCTGGGGGGAGCAGGTACCTGCTTTTGACAAGTACCTGTATCCACTTCCGTCGGACCTCGCCGCCGCAAGGTATGTCAGATATTCCCCCTCCTCCTTCCTTGCTGCCGGGCCATTCGGAAAGCTCAGCACACTTTGTGCATGTGCAGTGGGGAATCTGCTGTGAAGCCACAATGCTTCACTGCTAATTTCCCTTCAGGGCCAGTGCTACCACTAGGCAAACTAGGTAGCTGCTTAGGGCGCCTGGCCACTGGTGTTCCGACTCTCTTCTCTCTGTAGCAAGCAACTAAGTCTCAGCTTCAGTAGGCAGCCACCAGTGTCAGAGGTGCAGCCGTGGCAGAGGACTGCGTCTGCGTCACGACTCCCGAATGAACGGAAGCAAGCAAACATTCATTGATGGGCACTGGTAGGCTGCACTGATGGGTGCTGGTGAGGCTGCATTTGATGGGTGCTTCATTAAAAAGGTGGGGTATACATGGGCAGGGCAGAGGGGGTGGAGTCAGGAGTGGAGCCAAGGGTGGCGCATCAGTGGCGGAGGACTGTGTCCCAACTCCCGAATGAATGGAAGCAAGGAAACATTCATTAATGGTCACTGATAGGCTGCATTGATGGGCGCTTCATTAAAAAGGTAGGGTATACATGGGCAGGGCAAAGGGGGTAGAGTTAGAATTAGGTTTTGCCTAGGGTGTCAAAAATCCTTGCACCAGCCCTGTTACCTTACAGGCAATGGCGGCGGCAGCACCCGAGAGCCGATGGAAACATTGGCTGGGGTGCCGACATCGCTGGATTGCAGGACAGGTAAGTGTCCTAATATTAAAAGTTACCAGCTACAGTATGTGTAGCCGCTGACTTAATTTTTCAGGGGAGGGGGCTGGAGCACCGCTTTAAGGCTCGGTTCACACTGCTGCAACCCCAAAGTTGTGTGACTTCCAGTGCGACTTTGTTTTGTGACTTTGGCAAGTTATAACAATACAGTGTGACACATATTATTTCACTTACAAAAACCCTTATAAGCCGCAGCCAAAGTCACAAAGATAAAAGCAAAGAAACGACTTCCTTGCAACATTCGTGATTTTAGAATTGCAGTCTATGGCTCTCATGTCGCAAGGAAGATGCAGAAAAGTAGTGCAGGAGCTATTTATTTATTTTTGTTCCTGCAACTTGAACTTGAGTCGCAGCAATTAGAGCTCAGTTACCTGCAGTTGGTTATAACTCATTTTTATCTACCAAATATATCATCTGCATCCAAGGCATTCAGATAACAAAGAATGCCGAGCTTCATTATAAGAAAGAGCAACATTACCCGCATGATTGTTGGTAGAACAAATACTGGTGTTGGTATAATGACATTCCTGTCCTAACATTGCCATCTCTCCTAGGAGAGAAGAGAAAAGAAAAGATATGTCCATCCTTAGAAGTCATGTACAGTAGGTCTATTTTATAGCACAGCAGCTGTAAGAGCCTTCAGCAATGGAAGAAATAAAAGTTCAGTTACTGGGTAGAGGCAGGATAGGCTTCTCTGAGGCTGACCATACATTATACAATTTTTCTTTAGATTTACCAAAACCATATAATAGGAGGTCAAACCTAAACACTTTAAATTTATATGCAATCAGACAGGTTCTTGCACTACAAGTCAAAAGGTAAATCTAAAAGGAAATTGAATAAAAAAAGTGTGTAATGTACGGCCAGCTTAAAAAAATGGGTACTCCAGGATTGCCTAAAAGGTGGATAGAATGGGAGAGAGTTGGACAGATTGGGGTAAGGAGTTCCATAGGATGGAAGAAGTCCTGGAGGCGAACATGAGAGGAGGTGGCGAGGGAACTAAAGAGCAGAAGGGCTTAGGGGGAACGGAGGGGATGGTTTGGATGGTATTTGAGACCAGGTCAGTAATGTAGCTCAGGGAAGAGCTGCGGATGGCTTTGCTGTCAGTATTTTGATTAATTGTTGGGTGAGTGGCAGCCAGTGGAGGGATTGGCAGAGAGGGGTAGCAGACACTGAGTGGTTGGCAAGGTGGATGAGCCTGGCAGTAACATTCATTATAGACTGAATAGGGGATAGTCTATGTAAAGGTAATGCCGTAAGGACCAGGGGGGGAAGTTGCAGTAGTTGAGGTGCGAGATAAAGAGGGAGTGAATTGGTTAGGAAGGGGTGTATCTTGGAGAGGTTGAGCCGGTGAGATTTGGACAGTGATTGGATGTGGGGGTGAAAGGATAGTTCAGTTGTGAATAGATTGAGGAATTGGTGTCACACCCAGGCTGGTATGTCGGTCAGTAAAATAGTGATGAGTGAAGGAACTGATGGAGTGAGCTGAGGGGTAGAAATAGATTCAGGTGTTGGTAGCACAGAATACACTTATGTAATACATTGTATCCAGTCTGTGGGGTCCAGAGTTATCAAAACTTGAGCAGATGTGCAAGGCAGCCAATAAGCTTCTAGCTTTCATCTTCAAAGCTTTACTGAGCAAGCTGAAGGCAGCTGATTGGTGGTCATGCACAGCTGCACCAGATTGTATCCAGTCGGTGTGGTGCAGATATACTGCAATCCATAGTATATCGTCTATGGGGGTCTACTTACCCTGTAATCCATAGCATACAGTCTATGGGGGGGTGTAATATATCGGGTACAGTCTGAGGCACCTCTATAGTATCAGTCTATGGGGGGGGAATATATGGGGTACAATCTACCAGGCTCCTCTATGGTATCAGTCTATGAGGGTGTGTAATATATGGGGTACAGTCTGAGGGTGTGTAATATATGGGGTACAGTCTATGAGGGTGTGTAATATATGGGGTACAGTCTATGAGGCTCCTCTATGGTATCAGTCTATGGGGGGGGGAATATATGGGGTACAGTCTGAGGCTCCTCTATGGTATCAGTCTATGGGGGGGGTAATATATGGGGTACAGTATGAGGCTCCTCTATGGTATCAGTCCATGAGGGGTGTAATATATGGGGTACAGTCTGAGGCTCCTCTATGGTATCAGTCTATGGGGGGTGCAATATATGGGGTACAGTCTATGAGGCTCCTCTATGGTATCAGTCTATGGGGGTGTAATAGATGGGGTACAGTCTATCAGGCTCCTCTATGGTATGTCTTTGGGGGGGGGGGGTGCAATATATGGGGTACAGTCTATGAGGCTCCTCTATGGTATCAGTCTATGAGGGGTGTAATATATGGGGTACAGTCTATCAGGCTCCTCTATGGTATCAGTCTATGGGGGGCGTTTCCCTATCCTGTAATCTATGGGCTATATGACAATAACAATACTGTGTGCCTCCTTCTGAAAACACAACCCTCCCCGCCCGCTGATTGGCCAGCACGTTACATTCTTTCTCCAATCCCAGCCCACACGTTTGACACTCATCCCCGATTGGCATAAGGCAATGTTTGTCTCAGACGCCCCGCCCCGTCTCACTCTCGCACGGAGGCCAAACGGAAAAGAATTTCGCGCCTCCGCCTCACACAGCTGCAATTACCGGAGACGGCGGAACGGGAGGGTGGCGTGTTCAACTTACCGTGCAACGCGGGCTCTTCCCCGTTATTGTTGTCAGACATGACGGCGACAGCCTGTATCTTGCTAGGGAGACGGAGCCGCACTGCGTAGCCACACCCCGCCACACGTCACTCCGCATCATCACCTGAGGTGCGGGGGAGGGGCCAGACGGTCACGTGATTCTTCCAAACAAATTTTTTAACTCTTGAGAAGCCTGATCTGCTGGAAGGAGAGGGGAAATGCAGATTGCCTGGCTGTCAGACTGATGAGGAGGGAATGGCTGAGTTGATTCTGACAATTCTAGTCGCCTGCCCCCTCCTGGGTTTATTATTCTGAGGTTTAGCTAAGGGCATTGTAGGTGTAGCCCTCTTTTGGAGGATTGGGGATATTGTACTAAACCTGTAAGCAAATAAAAGAGCCAGAACCTTCACTATGTGGAAGAGTGGGATTGATAATATAGTGGGCAGTGCCTCCACCCAGGACAGGGCTGGTGTGATCAGAGGGGATTCCCAATCCTGGGAAACCAACCAGTCATCTTATCGGTAATCAGGAGCAGAGGAACTACTGCAACCAGCATATAACCTGAATCATAGGTATATAGATGTACACCAGTATATAATACTAACCATAGGTATATAGATGTACACCAGTATATAATACTAATAATAGGTATATAGATGTACACCAGTATATAATACTAATAATAGGTATATAGATGTACACCAGTATATAATACTAATCATAGGTATATAGATGTACACCAGTATATAATACTAATCATAGGTATATAGATGTACACCAGCATGGAAATATTACAAGCTTTATATCAGAAAAGATTAATAATAATAATTCATACATCCAAGGTACAAACTACTAGATATTATCAGCAACGAGCCCAACAAGAGTCCTGGCGGAATTCTACACATATAACCTGGTATACATATTTATTAAAGTGGAGCTCTACCCAAAAGTGAATTTCAACAGCTTGAATTTCAACAGGTGAAACAGCTTTTTTTGGGGGGGTACCTTATTTTGACAGGTACCCACTCCTACTTCCGTTCTGGTCACCCTCCTTCCATAAGTCTTCTGGGACTCATGACAGAAGACTTTGGGACCAGTCACAGAGCGCAGCGCTGCTTGGATATACACAGTGGGCACCCAGCTGTGAAGCCACAAGCTGTCACAACCGGGTGCCCATAGTAAAGATGCCAGCACCATCAAGGGAGAACACATTAAATCTGGCTGGGGTGAGCCCATCGCTGGATCGTGGGACAAGTGAGTGGCTGTTTATTAAAAGTGAGCAGCTACACTGGACTTGACTGGAACTCCGCTTTAATAGAGATACCTCCAGATGAATGTTGCAGTAAGATCTAGTTGCAGGGGGCTCCTGAGGATGATCGCAATGCAGTGTCCGTCTTGGTATCAGAGACATGAACACACGATTAGCAGTGATGAGAATATCCTCCAACAATTGTCCAACCAGCCTGGAATGCAGTTTCTCACCAGCAGAAACCATGGCACTGGAACTCAGCCTATCTAATCTACCTCTTAACCTCAGTAGCTTCTAATCTGTCATGCAGCTGGACCTCTAACTCAGTGTTTCTCAACTCCAGTCCTCAAGGCGCCCCAACAGGTCATGTTTTCAGGATTTCCCTCAGATGAAACAGCTGTGGTAATTACTAAGGCAGTGAAACTGATCAAATCACCTGTGCAAAATAATGGAAAGCCTGAAAACATGACCTGTTGGGGCGCCTCGAGGACTGGAGTTGAGAAACACTGCTACCAGTAACCTGGCTCCAGCCTATGCTGGTTATTGAGCCCTGAGCTAAAACTAGCTATAGAATCCCAGGCCAGAAAGGACAGGGTTAACTAAAGTAATAAGCATTGCATATAAAACTGTACTGTAATAAACAGGTTCATCTACTAATATACTGGAAGGTGACCGCTACATACATACAGTAGCACAGAGTTAACTATCTGGCACTGTGAATGTGGGATAATAACAATAGGACAGAGACACATCTGTCACTAGGAATCAGATCAGGAAGATATGGGCAGCTCCAGTTAAAAAGCCAGAACACAGGAACAGTTATATAATATTCATACCTCCCAACTTTTCGAGATGGGAATGAGGGACACCTATCAGCAAAAGTATGCAGACATAGGACACACCCCTTACCACGCCCCCTTAAAGGAGAATTGTACGAAGAAAAACAAGATTGGTTAAACCCACAAGTGCTTTTTTTTACCACTACTATTCCTTTATATTGGCTTTTGGAATTTACAAATGCAGCAATTTAGAAATCAGATGAAAGGTTTAGTGCTGGGAAACACTTTTTGATAGATACATAGTGCATTTTATATACATCTATATAGATCAAACCAAAATGAGGGACAAATGAGGAGGAATAAGGGACAGAGGGACATTGCATTCTCTAATAATACAGCAGCTCCTGTATGTGGACGTGTGGTCTCCAAACACTTAATTATTAGCTTCCTTACTCTGAGGTTTTTAACTCAGCCTCCCAGAGACAGGAAAGTGCATACATAATTAACTGTGAAATATTGAAGGCTTTTTTTCCCTAAAATAAAAAAAGGTGTTTTTTTTACCTGCTCTGTGCAATGGTATTGCGTAGAGCAGTCACCTACCTTGTCTTTGGCAGTCCCCTGCCAGTGCTGTCCGCTCCTCTTTCCTCCAGGTGCCCCCTCAGCAAGCGGGCATTTGTGCAGGCATGCTCCTGAGCCAAGCTGTGTGCGTCAATAGACACACGCAGAGCCCACAAGCCTGCAGGAGTTTAACTGACAGCAGCAGGAGCCTATGGCTGCCCTTGCTCTCAGAGTCTCCTGTGAGACCAAGAGGTGGAGGAGTGGTGCTGCAACCAGTGCCAGCACTGGATCGGAAAAGGTGTTAGGTAAGGCCACTTTCACACTGAGGCGCTTGAAAAACTGCCAGTAAAACACTGAGCGCTTTTGAAGCGCTTTTCAGGCGCTTTTGAAGCGCTTTCAATTAATTTCAATGGAGAGGGGCGTTTTTTCAGCTCACTGCCCCAGTGTGAAAGCATTCATTGATTTTAATGGAAATAAGTTTTCAGGCGCTTTTTTTTTGCGTGAAAGCGCCTGAAAAGTGCCTCAGTGTGAAAGTGGTCTAAGTGTTTTGGGGGGGGTGCAGTTAGTGGGGTATTTTTTACTAACCACTTGCCGACCGCTCACAGTAAATACAGGTCATTACTTTGACGTAAATATGGTTGTTATAACAGCAGCTAGCTGCCATAACCCCGGTATCTTTTTTATTTTTTTCTGTAGGTGACTTAGCCTCCGACATTTGCTGTGGGAACACTTTTAGAGGCGATGGGTGAGGTTCCCCCCTCCCACCACTTCCAGGTGGTTTCTGAGCTTACCGAAGCAGTCGGTAAGCCTAGAACTGATCCGATGCGTCCGATGGCTAGGCAGGAAGTCGAGTGAGGGCAAGATAGCCCCCACTCGGCTCTATGCCCTTGGAGGACCTCTGACATCACTATCAGACAGATAGACAGGATTTTTTATTTTTTTTGCAAAGGTTAATGAGAGATCTGGGGTTTTTTTGACCCCAGATCTCTCAATAAAGAGGACCTGTCCTGCTTATTTCTGTTACAAGGGATGTTTACATTCCTTGTAATAGGAATAAAAGTGATAAAAAAAATAATAATGGGACAGTGTAAAAATAAAAAGGGAAATAAATAAGAAAATAATAATTTAAAGCACCTCATCCCTCCATGCTTGAGCGCAGAAGGGAATGTATACAGTGTTCAAACCACTCATGTGAGGTATCGTCATGATCATTGAGGAGAGAGAGCAATAATTCTAGTGCTAGACCTCCTTTGTAACTCTAAACAGGTAACCTGTAAAAAATTTAAAGCATCGCCTATGGAGATTTTTATGTAGTTTGTCGCCATTTCACGAGTGTGCACAATTTAAAAGCATGACATGTTAGGTATCTATTTACTTGGCATAACACCATCTTTCATATTATACAAAAGAATTGGGGGTGACAATTGTGTTTTTTTTAAAATTCATAAATGTGTATTTTTGCCCAAAAGATTGCGTTTAAAAGACTGCTGCGCAAATACAGTGTGGCATAAAATATTGCAGCGATCGCCATTTTGTATAGGGTCTCCGCTAGAAAAAAAAAAAAAAAAATATATATATATATATATATATATATATAATGTTTGGGGGTTCTAAGTAATTTTCTAGCAAAGAATACTAATTTAAACTTGTAAACAAAAAGTTCCAGAAAAGGCCTGGCTAATGCTGAGAAAGGTAAAGAACGTTAACAGTTTAGAGCCACAGGTATTCACAAATACAGACAGAAGAGGGCAGCAGAGCCCTACACTTGTTTCAGGTCAGAGAGTAAGATTACTGAAGTCAATCAGTCACCATGACAGCCAGGCAACCAGCATTTCCAGATGTAGGAGGCAGCCTTCAGATTTCTCCCAGTATGGATCTTTCATTTTATGGGAACCTGTCACTGCATTCACTAAAATAAATCACTGGTCATCTGCAAAAGAAAATATTACTCTTCTGGTGGAGGACCAGGTTTAATACACCTGTCCAGGTGTGCCAGATAGCAAGTCCCCCTGCTGGAGGCTATGGGTTCCTCCTGCCAGCTTCTGTTGTGTAATAAAAAAAGGGGTCCACTACCCTCACCTATGACTGGCCATTACAGTAAGCAGCACTGGAGGGAAAATAGATATAAACAAGACCAAGGATTAATCCCAAGGAAAAATTCCAAGCCTACTTGCCGACCAGCCCGTGGACAACCGAATCACCCTGTCTAACAGTGTGCGTTAAAAACAGGGGTTTAGTCTGCACACATTTGCAAATACATGTGTAAGCTACAGGCCATGTCAAGGCACCCTGGTATCTGTAGTCCTATCACTGACTGATGAGTGACTCCACAGTGGAAGCACATGCGATTAGCTGAGTGCTCAATGTGCATCTGTACCTTTTAAGAAGGGGTGGGCTCCCTTCAGTCCATCTGCCCTCCACCTACCTACTCATCAGAATGCATGTGCTTCCATTGTGGAGTCACTTATCAGTCAGTGATAGGAACTACAGATACCAGGGTGTCTTGATGTAACCTGTACCTTACATAGTCCCCAGGTACCCATAGCTCTCTGGTATACTCCTAACACACATCCCAGGAGGCTTTGGGTAAAGCTACAACACATGCCACAGCATCAGGCCCGCTGCAAGTACCAAGAAGAGAAAGCAGGCTACCGATGACAGAAGAAAGGGAGATGGCATCACTGGACCAGGCGTGAAACAGCGGACTGGTGGGTTACAGAAGAAAATTTGGCTGGTACAGCAAGGACCAGCAAAATTTCCATCCATTCATGGCTGTTCCCAATCCATAGAAGTCATTTAAATAATCGACCTATGGGAAATTTTTGTTTGATCAGCAACCAAAATGGGGTAAAAATGCCCTAAAGAAGCTCATATACTTTTTTGAACTTCATGAGACAAGCAACACAATGGTGTGTATGTACCCACTGAGTATAAAAGGATTCTTCAGTTCGAAAATCGTGTGACAAAATGCCGGGTATAAACAAACATAGAAAGCCCATTCCTCATCCGAGCCAGTGGGCGTGATGACATTTACTCCTCCCTTGCGTGTTACGTTCCAGTGGGTGAGAGCTTCATCAGGGGATCTTTGGTGTAGGATGGTCCTGTTGCAAGTGCAACATTTCATTGTTCCCTGGTGAAATGGGAACTTTCCATTGGCTGTAAGAAGAGTCCATCTGCGGGGTCCAAAAAAGGTCTTGAAAAAGAATTCCAGTGGCGGTATCATGATGCCACAATGCAAAGGAAGGCAACAACGGTTGGTGGGCATGTACTGCAGCAGCCGGTCTTTCGTCTCTATAACAGGGCCATGGATAAGGGGGGTACCACCAGCCCTCCTGTATGAGGCCCAGGGCAACAGGGGGGCCCAGGCATCTGGGTGAATCGAATGTGGGCCGGGAGGGTGATCAGCACAGCAGGGGGGTGGTTACTAGAACCGATCCCCCTGTATGGCTTTCTTTGCAACAGTTGGAAGCTGGCTTCTTCTCCTCTCCCTCCTGCCAGTTTTTAGCTGATGCAGAGAAAGCCATACAGGGGATCGGTTCCAGCAATTGCAGCCCCGCCCCACCGGTCACCTTTTCTGTGCACCACTCATTTTCCCCTGCTTCCCAGGCTTCTGTGTCTGCCCCCACCCCCGCAGTGCTGCCAGCTTCCCTCCTCTCTTTCCCACCGGCAGCTGCAAGCACACAATAGAATCTTTCCGGATGGAGAGTGGGGGAAGGGTCAGGTAAATATGTAACATTTACCAGCCCCTTCCTTTCCTGAATGAACACAATGATTGATTGAAACTGATCTCACCCATTTAT
The DNA here is from genome assembly GCA_029206835.1 of Rana muscosa. NCBI lineage: Eukaryota > Metazoa > Chordata > Amphibia > Anura > Ranidae > Rana > Rana muscosa. The sequence continues at coordinate 242,029,951 of CM055118.1, read as the reverse complement.
AACTGAAGCATAGCAAACTGTTTATTTGGGGGGGGGGGTCCTGTCAGGTTGGCTGTATGGGCCCCCTGTGGTTTCCAACAGCAGCCCTGGCCACAAAGGGTTACATGAGAGAGTACTCAGGTAAGTAAAAGAGGGTGTTAGAAGTTTTTTTTTTTATAACATTTTGAATGGGTGGGAGCCTTAATTTTACACAGAGATGGGCTTTAAATATTTGATCAAAGTCTACGCTCTGCTGCATGATTTAGTGTTGCATAAATACAATATTAAAGTGTGGAATAGATGGCTGGAGGACAGTTCCTTGCTCTTAAGTTTGCAGAAAGTTTGTTTGCATCCTGGTTTCATAACTGCTTATAAAACCCCTCTGGCCTGACTTATGCAAAAGTCACGCTGTGCTGTACTGCTGGAAATATATGAAAAGGAAGGAAAAAAATGGAGCAGGGCCAATACCAAGAAACAGTACCCGTGTTTCATTGTTCTTTTCTTTTTACCAGATCATCTAATACACAGTTGACTTGCGGTTTACAATGCAGTTAAAGCCCATCTCCAGGGAAAACAAAAATGCTCCCTTAAAGTGGGGCTGCCACAGCAGTGCAAAAGTTAGATGATCATTTAGGTCTAGGGGACCATAAAAAGCATTTTTTTTCCAGCCCAATCCTCTGTTTCTCAGCCGGAACTCTTCTCCACTCCCCTACGATTGGGTGGTGGACTGTCCCTCAGCAGCTGCGTCTCTGTACCTGGAGACAAGCTTGTCCATTTTGTTGTTAAACCTGGTCCATCCCGCATCCAGCATCCCCGATCCTGTAACACGTCTTGAAACACCTCCTGGCGCATGGCACATTCCCCTGGGGAAAACCGCAGAGGTGATCAAATTCCACCAAATAAAATCTCTATTTGTGGAAAAAAAAAAGGACATCAATTTTGTTTGGGTACAGCGTTGCACGCCCGCGTAATTGTCCGTTAAAGCGATGCAGTGCCGTATCGCAAAAACAGCCTGGTCATTAGGGGGGAAATCTTCCAGTCCTTAAAGCGGAGCTCCACCCTATAGTGGAACTTCCGCTCATCTGATTCCTCCCCCCCCCCTCCGGTGCCACAATTGGCACCTTTCAGGGGGGAGGGGGGTGCAGATACCTGCCTAAGACAGGTATTTGCACCCACTTCCGTGCATACAGTCTGCGGGCATTGCGTCACTTCCCAATCATCATCATCGTCGTCGTCGTCGTCGCCGCCCCCCCCCCCCCCGTTGTGTTCTGGGAAACACACGGCTCCTAGAACACAACGGTGACCAGTAAAAGACGCTCAGCGCTGCTCGCGCATGCGCAGTAGGGAAGTGAAGCCGCAACGCTTCACTTCCTGATTCCCTCACCCATGATGGCAGTGGGGGCAGCCGAGAGACAAGCAATCGCTCGTCTTCTGCTGCCGACGTCGCTGGACTCCAGGACAGGGAAGTGTCCTAATATTAAAAGTCAGCAGCTGCAGTATTTGTAGCTGCTGGCTTTTAATAATTTTTTTTACAGCGGAGCTCCGCTTTAAATAGTTAAAGTATCCTAAATCTGAAAATAGGAAATTAAACATTTCCTAACACAGGTTAGACAGCATAGGTAGCAGACATTTCTAAAGATAGTTAGTGTTAGACAAGAATTCTACTTTAAACACTGGCACATTCTCTTAAGCAGCCTTATTCAACCAGTGTGCCCTCAGGTTTACCTTGGCAAAATGCCTAAAAATTGCTCAAAAATTGTATATAAGCCAGCGGGTGGATCAAGCCTGGCTTTTAACCACTTGCCGACCAGCTGTGATCGTTATACTGCGGCAGGTCGGCTCTCCTGCGCAAATCGCCGTAGCTGCAGGAGCGTGCCCGCGGGTCAGGCGGACTCAATGTCCCCCGGCAACCCACGATCGCCTAGTACAGAATGGGGATCTATCTGCCTTTGTAAACAAGACGGATCCCCATACTGACAGATGACATGACAGCGTTCTACTGTTCCCAGTCATCAGGAACAGCGATCTCTGTCATGTCCCTGCCAGCCCATCCCCCCCTACAGTTAGAACACATCAAGGGAACACATTTAATCCCTTGAATGCCCCCTACTGTAACCCCTTCCTTGCCCATGTAATTTTTACATTAATCACTGCATTTTTATAACACTGATCAATGTAATAATTTCACTGGTCCCCAAAAAACATGTAATTTGGGGTCAGATTTGTCTGCCGCAATACTGCTAAAAATCGCAGATCACTGCCATGATTAGTAAAAAAAAAAAAAGAAAAGTCCCTAAATCTATCCCATAGTTTGTAGATGCGATAAGTTTTTATTAAAATTGTTGCTTTGTTTGTTTATAGTTCAAACAATAAAAACCGCAGGTCATCAAATACCACCAAAAAAAAGCTCCATTTGTAGGGGGGAAAAAAAAGGATATCGATTTTGTTTGGGTACAGTGCAATTGTCAGTTAAATCGACGCAGTGCCGTATCACTAAAAAATGGCCTGGTCATTAAGGATGCAAATCCTTACGGGGCAGAAATGGTTAAGCTGGCCATACATTATACAATTTTCTTATTTCACTTCCTTTACATTTATCTGTAACTATGTAGTGAATAGTTGAAGATAATTATCTTCAACTATGTAGTGCCTGCCTGATTGCATACAAATTGGGTTTGACCTCATATTGTATGCTTTTGGTAAATCTAAAGGAAAATTAAACAAGAAAATTGTATAATGTATGGCCAGCCTAGGTTACACAAACCCACAGGTTTTCATTGTGCACCATTCCAACCTTCTAGCCGCCGGCATCCTAAGAAATTACATCATCGGTTGATATGGAGGACTTGGGGTACCTGCATGGCATCCTCGTTTGCCCTTTCCATCAGCACTGGGGTCACATTAACGAAGCGAGGGAGAAGAGAATCAGGGGAATTACTAGTCAGTACCAGTGATTGCTTTGGAAGAATAAACCACCTCTAATGTTAGATGCCCAATGTGCGTGGATATTGCTGCAAAACGTAGTTTCATTTTTTACATTTTAGAATGGGGTGCCTCAAAGAATAATTTGCATAATTTGAAGAAAAGGCACCTTGAAGAAAGGTTGAGAAACACTGCTCTATAGAATTCATCTGTGCTTTATTACAATAGAACACTAACTGGATCAATAGTGTGAATGGCCCACTTCATAATAAAGGACTCCTCAAATGGGTATTGGACTGCAAAATGTTTGGGAGGTGTAAATAGTTTATCAGTTTGCCAGGCTCCATACAGAATATCTGGGGGGAAGAAATTCAATCACAAAATTGTTAGTCTTAAGGCCCGTAACACACGATCGGATTTTCCGACGGGAATTGTGTGATGACAGGCTGTTGTCAGAAGATCCGTCCGTTTGTACGCTCCATCGGACAATTGTCTGATTTTCCACCAACAAATGTGGGATAGCATGCTTTAAAATTTTCCACCAACAAAATGTGTGTTGTCAGATTATCTGATCGTGTGTACAGAAGTCCTTCGGACAAAACTCCAAAGTACAAACACGCATGTCCGGAAGCAATGCTCACCATAACACATTAGCAGAAGTTGCCCAAAGGGTGGCGCTAAAGAGCTGAAAAACCATGTCGTTTTGTGCTTGTTGGCCGACAATTCTTTGCCGTTTGTATGCAAGACAAGCTCATGGCCAACGCCCTTCAGATAAAAGTCCTACACTTTGTCTGCGGAAAATCCGATTGTGTGTATCAGGCTTTAATAGAATTTTAGTAGAAGCTACAGGCTGCAATGGCGTCCCTAGGGGGGGGACCAGAGGGGGCCTGGCCCCCCCCAACATTATGCTGTGCCCCACCATGTGCCCCCCCAAAAAATATTTTTTTTTTTCCGCTCGGGCTGCTGCTGGGGTAACACAGTCTCTCCTGAGAGGGAGAGCATTCCCAGTCAGCTCCTGCAGGGGATTCCTCCCCCCTCCCTCTGCTCGCTGACACTGCATAATGCGAGCGCTCACACAACCACAGCCACCCGATCTGCTCCTTTCCCTGCATCCTCATTGGCACGGAGAAGAGCGAGTTGCAGGAAGGACTCCACGAGCATTGTGGGGGGGGGGGGGGGGGACCAAGCCTTCATCTCAGTTACTGAAAAAACAGACTGATTTCTCCAGCCTGTAAATTCCGAGAGTGGTGACGGCAAGCTGAGCCGAGTGTCAGTCTATGACACTCTTTTACAGCCCAGTGAGTCCAGCCACCCCCCCCCTCACTCTCCTCACATACGAGCAGGAAGGAATACAGCTCCTCCTCCTCCTTCCAGTCCCGCCGCCCACACTATCCCGGCGTGCTGTATCTGAAGAGAGGGGATGTGTGGGCGGGAAATATGAAAATCAGCAGCATTCCTGGCTGTGTATGAATGATGCCTGAGATTCTAGCCTGGGTAAGTGTGTGCACTGCAGACTGCAGTACACTGTAATCACTGAACTGCATTATCTCCATCCCTTCTCTCCCCCATCTGTCTCCCTCCCCCTCTCCTGTTCTTTCAAGACATTCACAATTTAATTTCACTTTCAGTTAGGCAGGTAATATACAGTGTAAATTTCTTCCCTGCATCCACAGATTGCAGGAAAGAAACTTGCATAATTCCCCCATCAACACAGACAGTGCTGACGGGAATATCCCTCCTGCCCAGCAATTGTATTCTCCCGACAAACAGTGATTATCACTAGTGGCTATAGCAACCACTAGTGATAATCATAAGAGAATCTGCTCATTAATGGTTTGAATCTCAGCCAGTTCCTGCTGAACCAGCTGAGATTTAAACTGTCTATGGCTGGTCTTAGCTCTTAGGCAGCCCATACATCGATCACTTTTTTTCATTCAACTATTAGGTTGAATGAAAAAAAAGGAAATGATCCAATTCCCCCATCTACACATTATAGGTGGATGGGGGAATGTTCCCAGTGTGAACCAGCGCTGAAACAACCAGAGTTGCTGTCCTGTCCCGGCTATTCACAGCGCTGGTCTGTCTCCATGGTAGCGGCGGCAGCACATTGGAACCCAGTGCTGGTTACTTTATGGGGCTGATGTACAGGAGGGCCAGCACAATTTGTTGTTAGAGATGGGCTGGGCATGTTCAAAATTCCACATGCCAGAGCCTGCCAGGAAGCCCACACTGCACAGCGCTAATCACAGGCAGTGAGACATTTCCCGGTCCGCAGCTGTACAGATCAGGAAATGTCTCACTGGCTGTGATTAGCACTGTGGAGTGTCGGCTTCCTGGCGGGATCGGGCATGTGGGATTTCAAACATACCCAAGTCCATCTCTATTGGTTGTAGACAGTTGAGCTCCCTGCAGGTTGCTTAGCAGCAGTGGAGCCTTCTCTGACATGCTGATCGTGATGCAATCCAGATGATGCTCCTAGTCAAATCCTAGTGTTAAATATCAGTGATTTTATTGATCAAAGCCCACACTTTACAGGTATAGAGCCCACATGGCTGCTGAACATACAGTTGATTATTTATATATATTTATATATATATATATATATAAATAATGTGGTTGTACTCTTGATGCTAATAAATACTGTGTTTATTAGATCTGACTGGGAGCATCACTAGGATCACATCCCGATCAGCATGTCAACAGAGAAGGTTATACAGCATTACTGCTGCTAGGTGACCAGCTGGGGGCTCGGCTCTCTATAACCAATAGTGCCAGCCTTCCCCTACATGCACGCATAATGACACCAGCACAAAGTCCTAATAGACTGCCGCCAGTGCCAAGGAGACAGATGCCAGACCAGCGCTGTCAATAACAGGGACAAGACAGCTGGGGAACCCCACAGTGGAAGAACACCAGGGCCCGGTGGCAAGACAACCTTTGCAACCCTGATAGTTCTCCCACTGCTTTGGACCCTTATATTTTCTTGGTGTGCTGGTGACATATATCTCTTGTTTTCTGCCACCCTGGTGGGGCCCCAGTATAGTAGGAAGGGAGCTCACTGCAGAAAATGTGAAAGGGCCCATTGTGGGATCGTAGTAAAGGGCCCCAGGATAGAGATTATATATATTTGCATTTTATAGTTGGGACCCCCTACTTTTGTCCCTGTCCCCCCCATGCGCCCCCCCTAAATATGAAAGCTGGAGATGCCACTGACAGGCTGCTCTTCCATTTTTAAGTTGGCAGGCACCACATCAATAAGAGCCAAATGGTCTCTAACCCTGCAAGTTTTGACAGCTGTTTATGACTCCTAAGGGACAACCTTTTCAGACTCATCATACAGGCCGAACATTAGGTGGCATCAGCTGGTTCAATAGAAACCCGCCGACATTCGACCCGTGTGTACTGCATTTAGCCAGCTTATGTCGAAGGGGCATGACCTAAAAAAAAAAAAAAAGGTCTGCCAATCGGCTCCCGATCAGCACTCCGCTTTGGAACAGATTAGATAGGCAAAGACCAGTTCCTTTTAGGAGTACTAAGAGCCAGATGCTAGTCCAAATCAGACTGGAAGAAGACCCAGATGCAAGGAACAGAAATTTTTAGAGCATTGAGGCACCTGTTTCCACAGCAGCCAAAATAGGCCTTCCGAGTGTAATAGCAGATCTTATGAGAAATTATTTTCTTACTTTGGGAATAATAGCATCTGCAATACTCCTATTTTTTAGGACCAGTTTCAACAGCAATGCCGTTGACGCCAGCAAATGAGAAGTAGGATGGAATAGAGGGTCTTACGCTAGGAGGTCTGGCCTGTTCAGCAGAAGACAAGGCTTGTCTGCCAAGAGTCTGAGTATGTTTGTGTACCAAAGTTCTCCTGGGCCAATATGTGGCGATAAGAATCTGTTCCCTCTCCTATATTTTGCGAAGTACATGTGGGGCATTCACAAAATGGTTGCAGAATGACAGTATTTGAATCTCTGAGAAAGGAGCCCTTAAAAATCAGGCACTGATTGATGTCATATGTTTGTGTCCCTGGAAGAGCAGTTAGCCCAATGCAAATGGGCTTCTTGCATTCTCAGCAGGCATAAGTGTGTCAGCTGGAAGGTGTTGTCAACTACGTCACTACCCAAGCAGCATTATATGTGAATAATCCACCCAATTAATGAAAAAAAAAAAAGGGGGGGCATTACAGGTGACCATCTGAGGGAGTCCTGTATTGGGACAAGGCCAATTGAGTGCATGAGTTAACATTGCTAAATGGACAAGTGGCAAGGAGGAGTCTTTGTAGGTGGCGCTTAAAAAGGACAAAACAAATGATTAATTGTAGGGGTTTGCTATAGATCCACTGAACCTTAAGGTAGGATTCCAGCTTAAACCTTATAAGCCCTAAAAAAAATTCCCCTCCTAGCCTCTATGCTGGCTAACCTGTGTAAAATGTATACTTACCTATTTTCAGCCTGCTTCAGTCTGGTCACATGATTCCCTGTGCAGGGGAGGGAAGAGAGTACTTGACATAGGCCATTAAAGCCTGGAGCAGTGCGACATCACCCATTGTCGTCTCTTCCCTCCTCTCCCATACAGCCACCCCTGGCTGACAAAGAGACGGATCAAGAGATCGAGCCAGAGTGGGCTGAGAATACGCATGTACATTTTTTGTTTTTAACACAGGTTAGTCAGCACAGTTGTTAGGAACTGTGGGGGGCATTTTGAAGGCTAATTAGATTTAAGCTGGAACTCTACTTTAAAAGGAGGAGACCCATCTCATTCCAGAGTTAGAAATGGTGGGAAGGCAGGGCAATAATATAATCACAGGGGACTTCAACTAGCTTGATATTGATTGGGCAGATGGAACTGTACACAACTAAAGGATACTTTTTAAGGTAATAGCGATTACAGAGTAATTAGATTTGCTGTAAATTATAGGACAGGGAGGCACAAAAGGGATAAAAGCACTGAAAGTCAACTTTACTAAGCTGTGCTCCATACTACATACTAAATGGGATCAAAAATTCTAGCCAAAAAAACAGACGAAATGTGGGAGTGGTTTAGGGACATAATAAAAAAAACAACAATCGGAAATCGTCAGTACATTCCACCAGGCAACAAATATAAAAATTACAAAGAACAAAAGTTAAACCTGGGTGGCTGAATAAGGTAAAAAGGCATATTAAGAAAATACTTTTAAAAAACAAAAAGGTGTATATATTTATTTTCCAAAACTACAAAGAGAGCAATAAGAAATGCCAGAGCGCAATCGAACAGTTAAAAGCGGAGGTCCCGCAGAAAAAAAAATATTAAAAGTCAGCAGCTATAAATAAGCAGCTGCTGACTTTTAATTAAATGGACTTACCTGTCCTTGATGTCGGCAGCCAAAGCCGAGCAATCACTCATCTCTCGGCTGCCCCCACCGCCATCCCCGGTGAGGGAATCAGGAAGTGAAGCGTTGCGGCTCACAGCCCGGTTCCCTACTGCGCATGCGCGAGTTGCGCGTCGTCACTGGTCCCCGCTGTCTTCTGGGAACAGTGGGTTTCCCAGAAGACAGCAGGGGGGGGGGATGACGCGAAGGGGCGTGACTCCCGTGGGAGTCTTTTCCCCGGAAGTGGGTGCAAATAACTGTATTAGACAGGTATCTGCACCCCCCCTGAAAGGTGCCAAATGCAACACTGGAGGGTTCCGAAAATCAGAGGTTCACTTTTTGTGTGGACCTCCACTTTAAATAGATTATGAGGGACACATTGCTGATGAGAGTAAAAAAAAATTCCCAACAATGTTTTCAAATACATTAACCGCCTGCTCTTCAGTAACAGTACATTTACTGCAGCAGGGCAACATGTGCAGGCTGGATCACATACATGTACATCAGTGGATTGCAGCTCCCCGTACCCCGCTGCTTTAAGTGGCTGGGATATCACATGACTACTATGATCACAATGCAAACAACCATTATGATGCTGTGATTTCCATTACATGGTACCTGGGCCAAATCACAGCACCCTGTACCATGTGATAGCTGTGGGCCAATTGGAACACACAAAAGTAAATCACAGATGCTATGAATGTAACCTATTCATGACCGTTCAAAACATTGCTGTTACAGTGATCATCAAGTGCAAGGCTTAATGTACACGGGACGTTTTAAAACCTCCCCTGAACAATGCAACATGTCAGATAGTAAACAACGTTTAAAACACAGGATTTTTTACTCATCGTAAAATCCCTTTCTCTGAGTTCATGGATGGACACAGCTTCCTATTGACATAGTGGGCATTATCCTTCATTTAGGAGTGACTAGGCAGAAAAACTTGTAAAAAGTGTTACACATCACACCTTCTACAGTACCGCCCGGGGGCGGACCCTCTGGGTATATCCTCTCTCTGCACCTCGCAGATCAGTTCGTCAAAAAGCAGTACAAACTTAAACAAAAAACAAGGGGTGGGTGCTGTGTCCGTCCATGAACTCAGGGAAAAGGATTTTACAGTGAGTAAAAAATCCTATTTACTCTTTCGTTCATGGACAGACACAGCTTCCTATTGACAAGTGGGATGTCCCAAAGCAGTGTCAAAAAACAAGGGGTGGGAACAGCATAAAAGTAACTTCACCCCAAAACAAAAACAGAGCTCCTCCAACAAAGGAGTTGCAACTCTAAACAGCCACCTGCAAAACTTTGCGGCCGAAAGAAGCATCCCAAGATGCACCTACATCAACCTTGTAGAATTTAGTGAAAGTGTGAGCGGATGACCAAGTCGCCGCTTTACATAATTGGGAAACAGGCGCTTGATTTTGGAAAGCCCAAGAGGCACCTATTGCCCTGGTCGAATGCGCTGTGACAGGAAAGGGGGGCGCCTGACCCTTTAAGGCGTAAGCCTGCATTACTATCCGTCGGATCCACCTCGAGATGGTGGACGACGAGACTGCTAGGCCCTTCTTGGGACCAGCCACAACATAAACAGTGAGTCTGTCTTCCGGAACGAAGTAGTGGCAGATCGGTATACTCTCAAAGCTCAGACAACATCCAAGGAATGCAACGCCGACTCCTTAGGATTCGACGGATGAGGACACAAGGATGGAAGTACAATATCTTCATTGAGATGAAAGGCTGAAAACTACTTTCGGAAAAAAGGAAGGCTGCGGACGCAGCACTACCTTATCCTTGTGGAAGATCAGATAGGGAGCCTTTCATGACAAGGCTGCCAGCTCAGAAACCAGTCTAACTGACGTGACAGCCACCAAAAAGACCACTTTTTGAGAAAGTGTCAACAAGGGAATTTCCTTAGCGTGGCGGGGGACGGACCGGAGGAGCCACATGTCGAACCCCCTGCACAAACGTACTCACGAGAGTGATTCGCCAGGGGTTCACTGAAAAAAAGATGGCCAGGGCAGATATCTGTCCCTTAATAGTACTTAAGGCAAGCCTTTGGTCCACCCCACGCCGTAGGAACAGCAGGATTCTGGAAACCAAATAAGTACGCGGGTGCCACTTCATTTCCTCACACAGGGAAATGTAGGCCTTCCAAGTGCGATGATAAACCCTCCTAGATGATGGCTCCCGGTCTCTCAGTATCTGGTTCTCAATAGCCATGCCGTTAAAGCCAGTGACCGTAAAGCAGGATGGAGTATGGGACCTTGCGACAGCAGGTCCTCCCATAGTGGTAGGCGCTAGGGGACGTCTGCTATCAGACATACTAGATCGGCGTACCAAGGACGCTGAGGCCAATCTGGAGCGATCAGGATTGTTGGAATTCCCTCTGCCTCCACTCTGCAAAGCAGATGAAGAAGAAGCCTCATAAGAGGGAAGGCATAGATTAGCCGATACTGACCCCATGATGCTACCAACGCATCCGTTGCGTCTGCCCATGGGTCCTTTGACCGGGCCACAAACCTAAACACCTTCCGATTGAGTCGGGACGCCAGGAGATCTACGTCTGGCGTGCTTCCCCTCTGGTAAGGGAGCCCCCTTAGGAGGTGAGCGACCTCCGATGCTGCAGCAGAGCTGCTTGTTCCTCTTTGGCAGAGGAGCTGGAACACATCCGGGAGTAAGGACCATTCTCCTTGGTCCAGCCTTTGGCGACTCAGGTAGTCCGCCTGCCAGTTCTCCACACCCAGAATGTACACAGCCGACAGTGCCGGTACGCTCCTTTCTGCCCACCTCAGGATGCAAGCGACCTCCGATGCTGCAGCTGAGCTTCTTGTTCCTCAATGATTGACATATGCCACTGCTGTGGCATTGTCTGACTGGATGCCCTTGCAGCCTCTGAGACCATTTGAAGAGGCACAGCCTGATCGCCCAGAGTTCCAGGACATTGATCAGCAGGCGGGATTCCTCTGGGGTTCAGCGCCTTGCGGCGACTGAACACCCCAGACTCCCCCACAACCTGTAAGGCTGGTGTCCGTTGTGATCACCATCCAATGAACAGGAAGAAATGACTTCCCGGCCAGAAGTGCCGGTGATGTCAGCCACCATTCCAGGGATGTCCTGAGTTGATGGCTTACCAGAATTTTATAATCTAGGGTTGATGGGCATCTGTCCCATCTGAACAGATTTCCTTCTGTAACACCAGAGTGTGATATTGAGCATATGGGACCGCCTCGAAGGAGGCTACCATGAGGCCCAAGACTCGCATGCAAAAATGGAGTGACGACCAACTCTTGGATGTCAGCTGCCGCACCGCAGCCCGAAGGGTCTGCAACTTTTCCACAGGGAGGAAGACCCTTGCCTCTGAGGAAACCAGAATCAACCCCAGATACACTAGGCGTTGAGTCGGTAACAATACTGAGATGGAATCTGAAAGATACTTGCTACCAATTTTTTTTTTTTAAAGTCTCCATGATACAGTCCCTAAAATGGTTTACCAGTGGACTACTTTTTGCACCATGTGGAGGTGGGAGTGAATGAATGCTCAACCTTTTGCAGGCTGATGGTTTCCATGGATTTTCTCACTTAGAAAGTTAGTGGGTTGTTATTTGTAGATCCAGAGCTCCTGTTTGGCCAGCTACGGCATGTGGCAAAGGCTCCAACAAAGAGATGTGTACATTTATAGGTTGGGTGGCTTTACCTAATGTCAGGGAAAGCACTTTGATCTTCATCCACGCAACTACTACTAGCTCCGTTCAGTGACTAGCTTCATCTAATGACAAGGGAGACAGCAAATGTAATTCGCACAAAGTTACTTCAAGCACTGGTGTTGTCATCCAGACCGTGACAGCAAGCAAAAACTCTGGTGGCTCTAGACAGCAAGGGGATAGTATCCATGTCTGACTCGCAGACAAACCTAAGGCCCTGTACCAACTGGCCGGCCAAAGCTACCTCATTAGAAGGAGCCTCCCGCTCTTTTAACCCCTGGAGTAGCAACTTTGCCCACTCAGTAAGTGTCTGAGACACTAAAGCCCCAGCCAATGCCGGGCGCACCACTGAGCCTACCACTGTGTACAGGTAGCGAGCGAGTGCTTCAGCCTTCTTATCCACAGGGTCCTTGAAAACAGGAGCCCCTTCCACTGGAATTGTGGTAACTTTATTAAGTCTGTACACCAGAAGGTCCACTATGGGGGGGGGGTGAATTTTTTCAGGAAGCTCTCCTCAAAGGGGTACCGCACCGCAAAATTCTTTGGGGCTGAAAAAACCCTCAGTGGGTTTTCCCACTCCTTGTACAAAGGCTTATCAAGATAAGACACACAAGGAAACACCTTAGCAGTGCGAACCGGTTTACAGAACCCAAAGGGGACCGGTGTCTCTGCTGTTTCTGCAGCATTCTCCAATTTTAGTGTATCCCGCACTGCAGTGATGAGGTCAGATACCAAAGCCTTTTCGCGTGTGGACCTGGAGTCGGTCTCACTGTCTGATCAGTCACGGTCTGCAGTCTCTGAAGCATCAGAATCCGGGCCATGAGCCACAGCTGGGCCTGGTTCTGCATCAGAATTATCCCCAGAAGATGGCTGGGGATGGGGGCGTTTACCACCCCTCGTGTTCCCATGTGCCACCTTCCACCTTGGCAACAAAAGCCTCCAGGATTGCCGACACAGCGTCCACAGATACATCAGGGGCACCAGTTGCTAACTCAGGTGTTTCAGGGAAGAAGACGTCTGCTTCTGACTTCATGCGCCTGACACCAACAGGGACTCCAGGCAAGGTATCAATAGGCCACCCTCCTAGCTGCTACAGAGATGCAGGGTCTCCCAGAGGACTTACCACCCTTAGAAACGGTACCGCTATTGCTGCCGTCTGCTCCCGCCTGAGATGCTCTCCCACTGCTGCCTGTGTCAGTCTGATCCTTATTAGCGTTTCTATGTATGATTTTGCGCCAGTGAAATGCACCCTAGAGGCCGAAGACTTTTCGCAAAATGGCCACCAAGCAGCCATATTGAAACCAATGTGGGCTATAAGAAAATGGCTGCCGAGCAGTCGATAAAGGCCAAAAGCAGGCGTGAACCACAAGAAAAATGGCAGCCAGACAGTCACCAGAGACCAAACAGGCATGGACCACCAGAAAATGGCCACCGACAGCATGGAGGGAGAAAGCGCGCGCACACACAGGGAAGCTGAAAAATAAAAATTTTAATGACAGCTACAGTGCAGCCCCGCTCCAGATGGAGCCCCCTAGGTGACCCCCAGCACCCAGCCCTAGCTCAAGGCCCAGGGAGGAGGGAAGGCAGGGAGAGAGGAAAGAAAGGGCCACAACCACTTACTTGATCACTCCAGGAATTTCCAGCCAAGTCACCCTGCCGAAGCAGGGGAGCTACTTACCTTTCCTGCATGGATTATGCTGGAAGACATTCCGGACAGATCATCTTCCGCGCGCGGAGCTGACTGTCGGCCCGGCATGCTGTGATTGAGCCCTAGGGAACAATCATATGCCTGCCCTGGAGCGCGAAGCTCACTAGCCACCCGTGGAGCGACGGGCATGTTGTGGAAAACCCAGCGTGTAGCTAGGGTCGGCACACGCTCGATGGCTGAAACTGGGGAGACTACAAGGATCTGGGATCTAGCCTGTCATCCAGTCGGACGATTGCAGGAAACAAAACCCAACGTAGAAAAAAAATCCACCGGACCAGTGGGCCCAAAGGGAGCCATGTCCTTCTCCTTACTAGGCAGAAAAAAACTGATCTGCGAGGTGCAGAGAGGGGATATACCCAGAGGGTCCATACCCTGGGCGGTACTGTAGGTGTGATGTGTAACACTTTTTACAAGTTTTTCTGCCTAGTCACTCCTAAATGAAGGATAATATCAACTTGTCAATAGGAAGCTGTGTCCGTCCATGAACGAAAGAGTAACTTGTGTTTTGCCGCACTTGAGTTACATTTTTGACTATTTAAAAAAAAAAAGTTTAACTCCATTAAAAATGCATATAAAACGAATCGTGGCTTAACGTGAGTTACCGTGTTTACAAGCAGTTACAGGCATTTTAAATGCCTCTGAACATCCGTCCTGAACGCTTTTTTTTGCTTTCCAAAAAATGCTTCTAAACGCAACTGCCTAGAAACAAAACTATAAACGACTGTGTACATGTACTGATAAGATATCAGAGAAGAGTTCAGGGGCAGATGAAGGAAAACACCCAACTGCTCCTAAACGTTCATTTACCAGTACATGAAGCCTAATACAAACAAAACTGACCCCCACATTTTCCACATGTAGAAGGCCATTGTTTAAAAAATTCAATCGTTCAAATTGGAATTTATACAATCATTACAGTGAGCTATTCCAAATCCGACAGCTCAGTCTAAAGTTTCAGTCAGAGCTCAAAAGCTCTAAAAAAAACAAAAAAAAAAAACAAGTTAAAATTGACCTCAAACCATTGGTTACCCATTAAGGCCCCATGTCTTCCTGCCCCCAAACTCCCCTGCATGTTAGCCTATGTGTCCATACACATGGGCTTTTATTAGCAGCATTTATTGATTTATTGGCGGGGGGGGGGGGGAACAGTGCATCCAGGAGCAAGAGTTTTGGGGGGAAAAAAAAAACGCTTGAAAACTGCCAGGCGCATTTAGCCAGGAAAGTCTTTAATGAGTTTTCAGAATGTCACGAGCACATGAGGCCTTAGGCATAAATTGACCAAAAAAAAAAAAAGCTCCTTTCTGAATGACATTTATAGTTTTGGATTAACCATGGCACACAGAGGACTATGGGGTGACATAATGAGTACCTGCTGATTAGGACGCAGACACCAAAAGTGTCAAAACTTAAAAAGTATGCTGCACATACACATAAGAGGCTTCCCAAATAATTAAAATGTCTAATTTGGCAGAGAACATTAAAACTTAGCCCACAAAGGTAAGCCAACAAGAAAGTGTTAATTTTGGCAGCAAATTTCGATTTAGTTTTAGTCTTAGGACTAAAATGGCATTCTAGTTTTAGCCCAATTTTAGTCTTTTGCAATTGTTTTAGTCGTATTTAGTCAACTAAATCTCCAGTACATTTTAATTGTCTAAAATCAAATGTGTGCAATTAAATTGTAATGCATTAGTTAACATTTGTCTACAATTTACAAACTCATTATATACCGCTGGAGTGAAAAATCCAATGTTATTTAGGGTATTGAGGTATAAACATGCACTACAGACGAGTGTTAATTTTAAAGTCAAATTTCAATTTAGTTTTTGTCTTGACTAAAAATAGGATTTTTGTACTCACCGTAAAATTTGTTTCTCTGAAGTTCATGGACGGACACAGCTCCTTTATTCTTCACCTTAGGGTTTATATGCCGTCTATCAGGAGAGGACTAGGCAGACATGTTAAACAGTTAAAACATGCAACAGAAAAGCTGAACAGTAGCGCCCAGGGGGCAGTCCATCTGGCTATAACCCCTCACACTGCATCGCTCAGTTCATCAAAAAGCAGTACAAACATAAAGAGGGGTGGGTGCTGTGTCCATCCATGAACTTCAGAGAAAAGGATTTTACGGTGAGTACAAAAATCCTATTTTCTCTTTCGTTCATGGACGGACACAGCTCCTTTATTCTTGACCTTAGGCACGTCCCCAAGCAGTGTAAAAAAAACGAGGGGTGGGAACAGCAAGCAAACAAACTTCCACCCAAAACAACCAGAGCTCAACGGAGGAGTTGCAACCTTAAACAGCCACCTGCAAAATTTTGCGGCCGAAGAAAGCATCCACAGATGCATGCCCATCAACCATGCAAAACTTGGTGAAAGTGTGACCAGACGACCAGGTCACTGCCTTACACACCTGGGAGACAGACGCTTGATGCCGGAAGGCCCAGGAAGCACCCATTGCCCTGGTCGAATGCACCGTGACAGGAAAGGGAGGCGCCCGCCCTTTTAGGGCATAAGCCTGAATCACGATCTGTCTGATCCACGAGAAATGGTGGCCGACGAGACCGCCAGGCCTTTCTTTGGACCAGTCACTGACACAAACAGTGAGTCTGACCTCTGAAACTGAGCCGTAGCAGACAGATAAACCCGCAGAGCTCAGACCACATCCAAGGAATGCAAAGCAACCTCTTTGGGATGCGAAGGCCGAGGACACAAGGATGTAAGCACAATGTCCTCACTTAGATGAAAAGCCGAAACAACCTTTGGAAGAAACGAAGGCTGCGGGCGTAGCACCGCTTTATCCTTGTGGAGGATCAAGTAGGGGTAGGGAAGGGAGACTTGCAAGACAAGGCCGCCAACTCAGAAACCCTTCTGACTGAGGTAATAGCCACTAGAAAGGCAACTTTCCGAGAGTGTCAAAAGGGGAATCTCTCTAATGTTCGCAAACTGAGGTTTCTGAAGTACAGAGAGCACCAGATTCAAATCCCACGGAGGTAGTGGTGGTCGAACCGGAGGGGCCACATGTCGAACCCCTTGCACAACCGTACTCACCAGTGAATGAGCCGCCAAGGGTCGTTGAAAGACGACAGCCAAGGCTGATATCTGCCCCTTAAAAATGGTGCTTAAGGCAAGTTTTTGATCCACTCCCAGCTGTAAAAACAGCAGGATCCTGGAAACCGAATATGCCCGTGGACGCCACCACTCCTCACACAGAGATGTAGGCCTTCCACATGCGATGATAGATCTTCCGAGAAGATGACTTCCGTGCCCTCAGCATGGTGGAAATTACTGAATCCGACAGGCCTCGGCCCCTTAGTACCCGACTTTCAACAGCCATGCCGTTAAAGCCAGCGACTGTAAAGCAGGATGAAGTATAGGACCTTGCGACAGAAGGTACTCTCCCATTGGCAGTCGCAAAGGAACATCCGCCACCAGGCGGACTAGGTCGGCATACCAGGGACGCCGAGGCCAATCTGGGGCAATTGGGATCACCGGAATCCCCTCGGTCTCCACTCTGCGAAGCAGACGAGGAAGAAGTTTTAGCAGGGGGAAGGCATAAATTAGCCGATACTGTCCCCACGGAGCCACCAACGCGTCTGTCGCGTCCGCCCAGGGAGCTTTTGACCTGGCCACAAACTTCAATACCTTCCGATTGAGTCGAGAAGCCAGGAGATCCACGTCTGGCGTGCCCCATCTCAGGCAAAAGGAGTCAAAACACATCCGGGTAGAGCGACCATTCTCCTTGGTCCAGCATCTGGCGAATTAGGTAGTCCGCTTGCTCCGTTTTCTACGCCCAGAACGTATATGTCCGATAGAGCTGGCACGCTCCGCTCACCGCAGGATGTGAGCGACATCCAATGCTGCAGCCAAGCTTCTTGTTCCTCCTTGATGGTTGACATACACCACCGCCATGGCATTGTCCGACTGGATCCTGACTGGACGCCCCTGCAGCCTCTGTGACCATGTGGAGAGGCACTGCCTGACCGCCCAAAGTTCCAGCACATTGATCGGCAGGCGGGATTCTTCCTGTGTCGACTGTACGCTTCAAACTCCCCCCAACCGGTCACGCTGGCGTCCGTCGTGATCACCGTCCAGTGAAAGGGAAGGAACGACTTCCCGGACTGAAGGGCCGGAGATCTCAGCATTTTAGCCAAATCAGGCGACGGAGCACCACAGCAGATACTGAGGCTCTGGAAAGCAAGGGAGCTGTATCTAAGGCCGCAACACAGACATACTTGAGGCCATGCACCAACTGGCCGGCCATTTCCACGCAGACCGGGGAAGCCTGTTGCTCTACCAACTCGTGGTGCAACAGTTTTGCCCATTCTGTAAGTGTCTGACAACAGGACCGTGGCCAACACTGGCCGCAATGCTGACCCCACCACCGTGAACATGGACCGGGCCCACCACCTCGACCCTCCTGTCCGCAGGGTCCTTAAAAAGGCAGGGGTCCCCTCTACCGGAATTGTGGTTACTTTGTTTAACCTGGATACCGGGGGGGGGGGTCCACAATCGGGGGAAATGTCCATTTTTCAGGAGACTCTTCTCGAAGGGGTAGAGCACCGCCATGCGTTTTGGGACCGAAAAGGCCCTCTGCGGTCGTTCCCATTCTTTGTATATAAACTTATCATAATAAGTTAGGTAGGGAAACACCTTAGCAGTGCGGGCCGGCTTGTGGGACCCAAAAGGGACCGACACCTCAGTAGATGCCCCCGCCGTATCTGCCAATTTTAGGGTCTCCCGCAAGTGCTTCAACGAGCGCCTTTTCCTGCACTGACCGGAGTCGTCCTCACTGTCCGAATGGTCCTGGTCCGCATCCTCTGACACGTCAGAACAGGGGCCGCGTGCCAGCTAGGCCCGAGTCTGAATCAGAGCTTTCCCCAGAAGAAGGTGGGGGGAGGGGGGCGTTTTTTACCCCCCTTGCACCCGCACACTGCTTCCACCCTGGTAACAAAGGACTCCAGGACCGCCGAAAAAGCGTCCATAGGCACCGGTTGCTATCACAGGGATGTCTAGGGAAGAAACGCCAGCTTCTGACGCCATGCTGACCCACACTCGCCTGACAGCCACTTAGGGACTAAAGGCAAGGTACACAAAAGGTCGACCCTCCTAGCTGCTACAGACCGAATGGGCCCCCCAGAGAACTCACCACCCTGACCCAGGTAAGGTACTGCACAGCGCTGCGGTCCGCTCTCTCTCCTGCACTGCCTGTGCCTGAGGTGTTCTCCGCTGTTCAGAAAGACATTCCCAGCGCTAGAGGCCAAAACTAAGCTGGGGCTACAAGAAAATGGCCGCCGGCCACTTTAGGAAAAAGAGCGCGAGCTACAAGAAAATGGCCGCCGGCTGTTTCAGCATTTAAACTAGCGCGGCTACAAGAAAATGGCGCAGACTCGCCCAAAATGGCCGTTGGTTGTTTCTGAGGTGAGAAAAAGGCCGCAAACACGCTGGGCCTCAGAGCAGGGGCCCCCCACATGGCAGACCAGACAACACCCCACAATGGAGAGTGGACCCTGGACCCTGGACACCCAGCGCAGCCCACAGCCCCCCCGGTCAGGTACACGGCAGGCCCAGCCACCACAGATGCATGGGGAGGAGGGAAGGGACAGGGAGAGAAGAAAGTGAGAGATCCCCTAGTCAACCTCCCCAGGAATGCTCAGCTGTTCCATCCTGCCTTAACAGGTGGAACCCTACTTACCTGTCCTGTGGGAACTGCTGGACGCATTCTGGACAGACCCATCACACGAACAAAACTGAGTGGCTGTCGGCCACGGCCCACTGTGACTCGGACAGCAGTAGCCTGGTCATATGTGTGCCCTGGAACATATAGCTCACCGGCCACCACTGGAGCAAACGGGGTATGTCGTGGCTGACCCAGCGCGTAGCTAAAGGTCTGCTCATGCTCGATGGCCAGACTGGGGGGGGGGGGGGGTTCTACAAGGATCTATATTATCCAGCCTGTCACCCAGCCGGCAGTTGATAGATCTCAGGATCAAAAAAAAAAAAAAAAGTAGAAAAAAGCAAAAATGTCCAGGACCAATGGTCCCAACCGGGAGCCAGGTCCTTCTCCTATGCTAGGCAGAAAAACTGAGCTGCTAGATGCAGGGTTATAGCCAGAGGGATCGCCCCTTGGGCGGTACTGTTCAGCTTTGCGGTTACAGGTTTTAACTGTTTAACATGTCTGCCTAGTCCTCTCCCGATAGACGGCACATAAACCCTAAGGTCAAGAATAAAGGAACGAAAGAGAAATGGCAATTTAGTTTTTGTCGTGTTTTAGTCGACTAAAATATTATTCATTTAGTCAACTAAAATGTTTTAGTCTACAAAATTAACACTGCAAGAAAGCATGATTTATTAAACCAAAAATGTATACTATTGCAGATGTGGTGGTTGCATCAGTTCTCTTTTCTATGGCTTTTCCCCCCTCGGTTTTCACCTGGTGATCTGGCAAGTAACATACCTCCTGTTATAGCAAGACAACTCTGGACGAATCAAAACAAGAGGGACAGCAGTCCGCAACATTGTCAGTCCGCAGGGGAGAGGAGTGCTGAATGTATTAGCAGATTTAAATACAAACAATTGAAGTCTCACACTCTAACAGTTACAGAAAAGTTTTTTTTCCTTTTGGGTTTTACATGAATAAATAAAAGCTGATAATTTTAATCACCCCTGCCAGTGTTAAACAGTTTGTCTCATCCATGTAAACTGATACATTCTGCTGGAGAGCTTGTACTTTTGAAAAACTGCAGACTTGCTGGCTGGCTCATCAGATGAAAACAGACGAGAAAAAGCCTAAAATAAAGGAAATCAATGCAGCCATCACATCTAAGAATTGGTAAGCTGTAAAATAATAAATCTTTGCTTTTGGGTTTACCACTTTAAAGGGAGAGGCTGTTGATAAGGCTATGCCATCTCCCCTCTACTAAAAGCTGTCTGACACCAGAGATTATACAAAGTATAGGGGAAACTCCACCTGGGTCTTAAAAGCAGACAAATGTTTTCTGGTTCAGACCCGCTGAGCTACGATATCAAGAATGAAAGCAGCGAGCAGCCACGTTTTAAAGCAGAATACACACTGCTGTCGATGCATGGGTTGGTAGAGATTTCTCCTTGTGGTTGTAAACCTTCACATATACCCAGTGAAGTGACTGGCCTCAGGTGATAGAGATGAAAAATCCTTCTACACAAGTTGTACATGTTTATCTGCAGTCTTCTCTACATTTCTTCAAAGTCCAGAATTTATAAACCTTGTCTGAGCTGTCAGGAAAAAAAAGGGGCGGAGAGCTAAAAAATCACATTCTTCAGAGCTCAGTGAGGAAAGCTCCGAGATGATTGGAGAGAAGGGACTCCTGCCACACAACACACAGGAACAGAGCAGAGGTTGCCAATCTACTGGAGCTCACTCCCTGTCACCATTTTCCTCTTTGTGTCAGGAAAACTTGTCAGAAGTGATTCATGCTCATAGAGAAACAAAGCAGCAGATAGAAATTACACTTCGTCCCCTTAATTGAATCAAGTGCACACCAAGAGGGATGTGCTTTGTACAAATTTCATGTCTGAGGTTTACAACCACTTTAAATTGAATTGATTCAATTTATAGGGCAGAGCTCTTCTTTAAAGCAAACCTGCCACTGAAATGAAGGCATTAAGATGATTGCAGTAACCTTAAAAAAAATCTAGGAGGTGCCCGCTGTGCCCAGAGTCTGGGTGCTTAATTTTTAAAGGCCAATTTCAGCCTTGAAGTCAAAACTGTCACCCCTTAAAACAGTTTGAGGCAAGGCATTATGCTTCTCTACCACTGTGGAGGCGACAACCAAGATTTCAGAACAAAGTTAGTAATTGCATATTGAGTACCCTTGGTTCTGTGCACAGGTACCTCTGAGTTTTAAAGGGTCACTTACAATTTGTCACTTTATTAAGCATACAAGTATCACAAAGGTAAATTAAACTGTAAAAATGTATGGAATATGAGAAGTGGGCCACAATTATCAAATAAGACCTTAATAAACCGTATTACTGTATCATAAATGGAAGGGAACGCCTTATACACCGAAGTAGAGAATCAGAAGGTGAGATTTCAAAATCATGAGATACAAAGCAAAAACTATGGAAGTCACTCAACACACTTATAATAATGTCTGTTACACACAAAGCATTTTTTTCACTTGTCTTTTATTCAGTAGTTTTTATCCTTTTTTGGCTTCTTTATTTTTTAAGTCCTTTTTTTCCCCCCTTTTCAGCGCCAGACAAGGCAAGAAGTGAATACAGTCAGGTCGTCATTATAAATGAGACCAGGACACAACTCTCAGTAATAGCCTTGTCCCCCCCCCCCCCCCCCATGCCGCCAACCCTGCTGTGGTTAACCCATCTCCCTGTGTGCTTTCTAGCAGTCGGATTTGCACCAGCGCAGGTCAGAATGAAGAAGAGCAGGGGTTGGGAGAGGAAGTAGGGAGGGATGGATACCAAGAAAGAGAGCAAAGTGTAAAGAAAAGGTAGGGGGCTAGAAAAAAAAAAAGCCATGATGAGAAAAAAAAAATGGAGTGAATAAAAAAGTAACAAAGATGACTGACTTTGGAAGGGGAAAAATTATTACACCATGAACCCATCCTGATCACTCTCCACCAGAAAGGGCCCCATGGGGTATAGGCTGGCAATGCCATTGACGTCACAAAAAAAAAATAGACAACGTTAATCTACTTATTAGGCAATATGGTTAAAAAGAAAGAAAAAAAAAAAAAGTACAGTAAACCCTGTCGTTAGAAAACGACAGGAGCAGGGCCCACCCCTGCGCAGCTATAAAAAGGACATTTGATGGCACCTTAAACACTGGAAAAGTCAGACGGGGAGGGACTGGCAAAGTTCCCGCACTGTCAGAAGTTTTTCTTCGGTTTTGGAACAGGGAATTTACGAATGCTAGGCTTGACTATTGGAACTAGGTGGACTAAGGACTGTCCCACTCAGAAAGGCCAGTACTAATTCACTCGGTCCTGGAATATATACAGGTTATTGGTTGTGGCCACAGCAATGATGTTCTCCTTAGGATGCCAGGCTGTGTGCAGAATCTTCTTGTTGAAGTCCAGACTGTCTACCGTAATCTCATCCTTCTTTCGCTTGCCGCTGGCGCACACTTTCCGTGGCTTCAGCACCATGCGTGGCTTGCTGTTTTCCCGCGAGGCTTCCAGAGTAATGTCGCGCTTGGTATTGCGGTCAAACATTCGGAAAAAGTTGTTGTAGGACCCGGTCATAACAACACTGCAGATAAAAAGTAATATTTTAAAAAACAAACACTTATACACCACTCCAGGTCAGCCCAACCAACTTAACGTATATACTCGAGTATAAGCCGAGATTTTCAGCCCTTTTTTTGGGCTGAAAGTGCCCCCCTCGGCTTAAACTCGAGTCAGTGTACCTGGAAATAGAGAGGCTGCGGGCGTCCATCATTTAAAACTCGCGGTCTCCTCCTGTCTCTTCCGTGATAGGCGATTCTCAGTAGACAGAGTTCCGCCTATCACAAACGTTCTCTCATCCTCGCCCATCCCAGCAGACACTGTGTTCAGTGTTCCGCCAATCACGGATGCCTTTTCATCCTCGGACAAGAGGACGTCCGTGATTGGCAGAAGACTGATCACACTGTCTGCTGGGAAAATCAGTCCGAGGTTAAGAGAACGTCCGTGATAGCCTGAACTGTGTCAGCTGAGAAACGCCTATCACGGAAGGGACCAGGAGGAGACCGCGAGTTTTAAACAATGAATGGACACCCGCAGCCTCTCAATTTCAAGGTACAGTGACTATGGGCACAGTGAGGTTGCAAATGGGCATTGTTGACCCTCTGCATTCTCACCCTCGGCTTATACTCGAGTCAATACGTTTTCCCATTTTTTGGGGGGTAAAATTAGGTCCTCGGCTTATACTCGGGTCAGCTTATACTTGAGTATATACGGTAAGCCCCAGAAATAGTCAGCTGTGAGTCCAGCTTGCAACCGCAGAACTTCAGAAAGCAAATATGGATGACTGCATGCTGATGCCCATAAAACGCCAACTCCTTGATTGTAAACGTTTAAAACATCCACAACATCACAGCAATACACAATAAGAGAAACTTTATGCGATTCATTCCAAGAGGCGAATAATCATGGAGTTTTAGCAAGCATCAATGTGCGGTCATCCATATTTGATTTTTGTAGTAGTTTAACACTTTCTATTCCACGCCAAAAATGAAAGTCTTAGTATTGGGTCTCTAAACCTGTGTTTACAGTCCTTTCTTTTCTCTTTTTTTTTTTTTAAGGATTTGGATGCAATTAGAAATGGAAAAGAAAGTTCAGAATGTTACCCAGAGCAATCAAAATAAATATAGTTCTTTACAGCGACCCCAATTGCTTCCTAATAAACCATGTAGTGTTAAAGTGATCACCTAAATTACCAGCCTCCACATGGACAGAACTGACCATATCACCGACCTGCTGCTGTTGTCCCAGAGGAAATCTCAATTAAAAGGAGTACGGCCAAAGCACTTTTAGGCCTACCTCTCCTGTGGGTCACAGGAGTGCACTTAGTTCTGCTCTCCTGTGACCCATATTTAGCCAACAGCGGGGCCGAATGTTCACTGTCAGCTAACATCATCCAGCCAGTCCAGACTCTAAAGGGAATCCAACTTTAAATGTCAAGATCCTTCCAGATCACATGCCTGACCAACAGCTGGCACAGCCTCTCAGCGCGCTGCTGAGAGCCTGAGCCAGCCGCTCTCGCCCCTCCAGTCTGGCGTTCCAGTAAACGCTGGAGGCGCAGATTAGAAAGGCGGTGCCCAAAAAGTCACTGAAAACTGTGCGATCAGCGGTCTTTGATCGCTTAGTTCTCACTCTTCAAGCTGGCGGGGAACAGATGCAGTATCCACCTAGGTGAGTACGATTGTTTTTTTTTTTTTTTTTAATTCCACACTTTTTAAATACTCCCCTTCTAAAAGGCAATAACTGCATTGAGCAATGATCCTCCCATGGCTTCCCAATTGGGCCTGGGCCAATTGTGCTTGGGCCTGGAGACTGGTTCAGACCACGATCAGTGCATTGCCCTTGGGGACTGTAACGACACCCCAAGTATGAAAGGGGTTAACGTCGTTTAGGACATTCCATTTCCAAACACCAAGGCAGCTACCGACACTCCAGTCAGGCGAACAAGACCCATAAGAATAATTCTCCCTCAATAATGAGACATAGCTCTGTCTTGAGATTTAAGCAGGACTGATAATCTTTATTGAAAACACTACACGTTTTATACACACAGTTAAAAGAGGAGGTGCATCATATTACTCTGACATTACACCTGTGACCAGACCTGTGAGTCAAGATATGAGCTGTGGTTTGCTGCTGGCTATGTTTTTACAACTTCCTTGCGTTTTTCTGTATTGAGAATATTATATACATTCGAACAATATATTACAAATGTAAAGTAATTTTTTAAGTGATGATTGTGCTAACCTCATGTAGGATCATGAAATTTCTTTCGAGGAGGGAGGTCAGATCTAGGGGTTGATCCTCCCCCCAACATATAACAAATTCACCCAAGCTTTAGAAAAGCATCCAGTGCTTCTCTGGCACATCCACCTATTGATATCCAGCATGGTTACCTTAAAATCAAATTATTAATTTCTCTTTGCCACGTATCAACCTCGGCCCCATATGATCATTTGATCAAGTTAACCAATTATTATGAACCTTAAATTTCTTTATTGCCTTTACCAATGACTCCCTTTCTGCATTTACCGGGAGGAGGATATTCTATCCGACCACCTGGTGTGCTTTTTCCCTGCCAGCGGCGCCCCGAATTGCTTCCGGACTCAGTGTTCGTTCCCGCGCGTGCGGTCACGCTATTGTGGCGGAAGTGACGTTGGTTACCGAGACTCCGTCCTTCAGAACGCCGAGGGAGCCACACGAGGAGCGCCGCCAATGCGGCGACATCCCCATGCTGGGTGGGCATGGGGTGGGAGGGGCAGCACCTGTGGCACATGAGGGGAGCAATCACTCCACCTATAAAACAGTGGAGTTTTTGGCTGGTCATGAGATGATCTTCAGCTTTCCTCTTGGATGGCTGCACATCCTTCTAGCATTCCACATCTAGGCAACAAACAATTCCTCGATACACCTTGTAATATTTGGGTTTTGCAGTGCAGTTCCACTGCACGACAAGACCATAGGACAGCGTTATCTAGAGACACTTTTTATATTTTAGGCTGGCTTGCAACCTCTGGTCAATAATCCCTAAGTTTTCCCATGACCTTCTCTGGGATCTTATGAAATGGATACTTTCGGTGGACCATCAATCCTTATACTTTTATCAAGGTAATCACTTGGCAATCCCCTCTTTTTATATATATTCACTTTTTTCTCAGTTTTCCCCTCTTTTTTCACCATTCCTTCATCACATTTTTTAGCCTACATATATATTGTTTTTCATCCCATGCACTGTACGACCCCCATACATTCACTACGGTCAATACCCATTTACTTTCATACACTTTTCCATTGTCCCACTTCACCAGTCACTTTTTTTTCTTCCTCTCACTAATTTTGTTCGGTAAACCATTCATTTTATCCTCTCCCACATCCCCCACTCTGCACTCACCATCCTCACTTTCCACTCTGATTTTCATGCACCACAGTATACCCACTTCACTTTTTTTTTTTCTTTCCTTTACACTTTCTTTTCTCTTCGCATTTCTTCTTTCATCACATCACTTCTTCACCCAGCTGGTCCTTATAGATCACAACCAATTTCTAATAGGCTCACACCTAGCTCATATTTACAAATTAAAATTTATATAAACTCTTGGGAGCGCCCGTCGCAACCCAATATACTATTATACAATTGTATTATTGCACACCAAGTTCTCTGCATATTGCCCTACATGGAGTGCAATCTTTTTAAACCTATATACTTATGCGGACTTTGCCCGAATCTCACTGAACGCCTACTTATAATCAATTACCAATATTGCGCATAAAATATTTTTGAAACTGATGAAAGTTTAACATAAAAATGTATTATACAATAGTGTCCCCTGTTGATTTGCCACAGGTGCCTTTGCTCCTTCTTTCCCTATGTGCTGCCTGTGCGAGGGAACTCTCCCACCAGTGTGACTCCCTGTAAGCCACAAATTGTCAGGTGGGGTGCGCTTTTTTGGGAGGGCTGGCAGGCCGGAGGATTTTTTGTGGGATCATGTGATGACCTGAGGACCTTTGGCCACAAGACTTCCCAATACAATGCGATTGGCAACTATGCAATATAAAGTTCATTATTACCATTAATTTGATCCAAAAAATGAATTAATATATCATTCTTCCATAGCAAACCTATCTTCCGAAGAGACCCTGAAGGGTCGAAACGCATCAGTTTTCATGTATTTACCAGCATCTGTCAAAACTACAATGTTGTGTATTGTAATACATAGTGTTTGCACTACTTGTATTGATGATTTTTTTAGTCCCCTGTACCAAAGCTCACATCTTTACTGTTATTTATCGGTTATGGCTGTTACAAATAAAGATAATAATTTTTTTACCAATTTCATCTACCATTATTCCTTTAATCTCTGCTGCCTTAGAAAACCCCAATGGGGGAAACTTCCCTTTTCGCTAAATATCGGGGTGCGCAGCACCTTATCCCCTTTTCTCCCAAGTGTCTTTTCCAAAATTGGCAATTACCTAATTTCTTTTAGCAGCCTGGCTCAGAGACATTTAGGCTAGACTTGCCGCCTTGCAGCTCAGAAGACACAATCAACATTATCGCAAATCAACACAGAACTCCCACCCACAATAGCAGAGTTAATTACCACAATGAAAAGACCCTTAGAAGCTATCCTAGATCCATTACAACAGACAGGCGGCTGGGGGTGATGACATTAGCATCTTTCAACTAACATGTTGAGTTCAGAATCAAACAAACAGTAAATAGTCCTTTACAGATATCCTGGGGAATATTGTGGATAAATATCACTGTCCCATTTTAAGTAGTCCGAGATATATTTTCTCAGTCTCCCTATGCCCCTATTAGGGACACAAGGTGATTTAGACACAAGAGGTGCATGGGGAGCTGAAGCAAGGGTATCTCATACTTTCTAAGGGATTCTGGGTTCCACGGGCCCTCCCATTACAGGGACTATGTAGATATGCCCCATGTCGATTTATTGGTAGAAGTCATTTAAAACTTACTTGTCAGGTCCATTCCAGCAGCACTCAAACTTGTCGAAGATGCAGTCATTTTCATATAAGGAGCACAATTTACTCCTGAGGTATTCATGAACCTGCGGAGGAGACACAGCCGCATCACTAATCGTGATGTATACATATTTATTCTAGATTACAGATCATTTTCAATAACAAATGTCCAAGATAGAGCTCATATTTTGATACCCCGATTTCCAAATCTAGAACAGAGGTTACATTACTTGGCAGATCTTAGTGACTGATCCCAAAACCCTTTTTTTTTTTTTTTTTTTTTTTTTTTACGTGAGGAAAGCATAAACCGTGTTTAAAAACACAGCAACCAACAACATTTTACACTCTCACTGTTCCACCATGCACTAGATAAATAGCTACCAGCTGCTGGTGATGGACACAACCCACATTTTCTTTCAATTGAGTCAATCTGGGCAGTCCTGTAGCCCAGGTCACATCCAAACTACCTGATATGTTTCCACGGGACGGCTTTCCATGTTTAGGTCCCAGATTTTGACGGACAAGTAATCCCTGGTCATCATATATCGGCCATTGTGGCTGAACTTCACATCGGATATGGAAGAGATGATCTCTGAGAAGAATGACCTATTGCTGGGATCTTCTGGTTCCTCAAACACTAAGGGGATAAAAAAAAAAAAAAAAGTAAATGGAACAGTTCAAACAGTACAATGCAAATTAAACTGTAACTTTAGTCAAAAAACATAAAAAAACATTAAAAATAAGTGTTTAAAATCCAGTAACACAGTATCACCCTTCTCTGCACATGCCCAGTTGCTCTTTTTTTCGGCACTGTGCTGAATTTGTAGAAGCCGATCTGCTGACAGCCTATAAAGATTTAGACTGCATTCACACCTGAGTGTAGCGTTTCAAGCGTTTTTACCGTCGTTTTGTCGCACGAATTTGCGCCCGCCGAAACGCTCGTTGTCGCGCTAGACGCTTAAATCAGGCGTTTCCATTACATTCTATGACTCGTAAAACGCCCAAATCTGCCCGATTCGCGCGACAAAAAAGGGTCCGGAACTTGTTTGCACTTCAGGCGTTCGGCTTCAGGCGTTTTGGAGTGGAGATGTGAACCATCTCTATAGAGAATTATGTATTTTTTTCCCCTCTAGCGTTTTGTAGCTTCAGGCTTAGGGCTACAAAACGCTCAGGTGTGAATGCAGCCTAAAGCATAACTAAACCCATCAATTTTATGGTTTCAATATAGTTACATTTCCAGCATGCTAGGATTGCCAACTGTCACATTGGTTGTGTTCTCAACCAAAATTGTCAAAACCATCAAATGGCTGGTGTCAGAACTGATAACATGTGCAGCACCATGGCAGTTGCAGATCATACAAAAGCAGCTCCCTTGGCTGAAAAGGATAGGAGGGTTTAGTTCTGCTTTAAAATGTTTCTCAGCACTCTGGGCTTCAACAAAAAGGCAGCCTCCAGCAAGAAAACACAGGGGTAATGCTGAAGGCAGTTTACAGCACACACTAATTTTGGTAGCATAATTATTAATGTGAAATGTATGTTCCTTGTTAAAAATATTTATCAACTTTTATAAAGTTTTTATAGTAAAGTTCTGCTTTAACTAAGCCAAATATAAAAATGTCAGTTATAGATCATCCGATGAGATAAAACTAGTAAAACAATATATCTTAAATCAGGGTTGCATCGATACTGGTATTGGTGCCGTTGCTAAGCATTTGCACAAGTATAGGTACTCATGCAAATGCTCCGATACCTGAAATCAATACTTTCAGGCTCCGTTCTTTCAGCTGTCAGCGGGATTCACCCTCGGACAGCTAAAATGTTTAAGAAAAGAAAGCTGTCAATCGGTTAAGGAGCAGGGCCGCAGAGTCCTTAACAACCGATGACTGATTCAGCTGGCGGTCAAAAAAAAAAGCCGGGCAATGTTTCTCAACATTGCTCAGCCGCTGAAAGATAAAGATAAAAAGAAACATTAATTATTTTAGTATTTTTCGGTTTATTCAGCTACAAAAGAAAGGGATGAACTTTTATCTGCAGATGAAGTCAGTCTGTCGAGAGGCCGTAAATTTGCCTCCACTCGGTATGAAGAGGTTAAATGTTCCTCTGGTTAACCCCTTATTAACCCTTCATGTAATCAGCCTTAAAGAGGAAGTAAAGTGTTCCTGTTTAAGTGTACCTACAGATAAGCATATGAGACGTGCCTGTAGGTACTGTAAAGATCTCCTAAAACTTGAACAGTTTGGGAGAAATTTACTATATACGCCGCTATCGGCGCATGCGCACCGAAGAAACGGCCGATCGTAAAGTTTTTCGCAAACCTGGAAAAAAGTCCAGGGAAAATGTAAGCTGACTCAGCGGTGTGCGGGTGCCACTGCAACAGCTTTGTTATAAGGTAAGCATTTCATAATGAGCTAGGGTTTACAACCTCTTTAACGCCTTATTCTCCTTCTCCATTTAAAGTATTAAAATTTCGTTCTAATTTTATAAACTATTAATACTTTTTTTGGATAAATATTTTTACACCTTTAACATATATATGTAAACGTTTCACATAAAAAAAAAAAAAAAAAAATGTGTTTAATTTGTAAATAACTTTTTAATGCTTTGTACTAGGGATCGACCGATAATTTTTTTCATTGCCGATACGATACCGATATTTCGGCCACCTCTCAGGCCTATAGCTAATAGTGTGCCGATATTCTGTACATTTAAAAAAAAATTTTTTTACACTTTATCACTGTTATTGCTGTCACAAGGAATGTAAACATCCCTTGTGACAGTAATAGGCAGTGACAGGTACTCTTTATGGAGGGATCAAGGGGTCTATAAGACCCCAAACTCCTCCTCTGCACTTGAAAGTATTCAAAACGTCAAGAACGGTATTTTTGAATACTTTATATTTTTTAAACTGGCGCCTTTAAGATGCCAGCAATCCGGGAAGTGATGTCATGACATCGCTTTCGGGTTACTAGATCCGAGACCCGAAGCATCGGCTTTGGTCGGGTCTTCAACCAGCCGGCGGACATGCCGGCTGGTTGCTTGGGCCTCCCGGTCCCCTCCTGCTGCATGTAATAACAGCCGAGCGGCTGCTAAAGCCAACCATCCGCTGTAAAGAACAGTCCCTTGAAGCAATATCGGGTTTGTGCCCGATACCGATATTTCCTAAAAAGTGAATACCGGCTGCCGATAATCGGTCGATCCCTACTTTGTACCATTGCGGACAGCTGAAGGGTAAACAAAAAAAAAAACTGTTGCGGTAGGTATAGGCAAGTACTTATAAATAAAAAAAATGATATGCCATCGGTGCATCCCCATTTTAAATATTTCCAAAAATGTTAAGTATGATAGATTTCTAAGGGCTCGTTCACACTATATGAAAACGAAAAAACTGATGGGAAAACTGCAGACTTCACATCAATTTTCATGCGTGTCAGCTATGTGCCCTTTTCACACTGCAATGGTGTCACGTCAGTTTTTTTCACCATGCAGATAAGCATACACATTGTAGATTCTTGCAGTGCTGCAGTGTTAACAGGGCACATGGAGGACAATTTTTTGTTATGGAAAAGTAGGTAAAAATAGGATTTTTGTACTCACCGTAAAATCCTTTTCTCATTAGTGCTGAAATGCTTTCTTGCAGTGTTTTAATTTTGTCGACAAACATTTTAGTTGACTAAATGAATATTTTAGTCGACTAAAATACGACTAAAACGAAATTGCCATTTCTCTTTCGTTCATGGACGGACAGCTCCTTTATTCTTGACAGCAGGGTTATATGCCGTCTATTAGGAGAGGACTAGGCAGATATGTTAAACAGTTAAAAACATGTAACTAAAGCAAAGCTGAACAGTACCGCCCGGGGGGGGGGGGGGGCGGTCCCACTGGTTATAACCCCTCACCTTGCACTCAGCAGCTCAGTTTGTCAAAAAACAGTACAAACATAAAAAAGGAGGGGTGGGTGCTGTATCCGTCCATGGACTTCAGAGAAAAGGATTTTACGGTGAGTACAAAAATCCTATTTTCTCTTTCGTCCATGGACGGACACAGTTCCTTTATTCTTGACAGTAGGGACGTCCCCAAGCAGTGTCAAAAAAACGAGGGGTGGGACAGCAAAGCAAACTTCACCCCAAAACAAACAGAGCTCAACGGAGGAGTTGCAACCTTAAACAGCCACCTGCAAAACCTTGCGGTCGAAGCAAGCATCCGCAGATGCATGCACGTCAACCTTGTAAAACTTAGTGAAAGTGTGAACAGACGACCAGGTCGCCGCATTACACACCTGGGAGACAGACGCTTGATGTCGGAAGGCCCAGGAGGCACCTATTGCCCTGGTCGAATGTGCTGTGACAGGAAAGGGAGGCGCCCGCCCTTTTAGGGCATAAGCCTGAATCACGATCTGTCTGATCCACCGAGAAATGGTGGCCGACGAGACCGCCAGGCCTTTCTTTGGACCAGTCACCGACACAAACAGTGAGTCTGACCTCCGAAACTGAGCCGTAGCAGACAGATACACACGCAGAGCTCTGACCACATCCAAGGAATGCAAAGCAACCTCTTTGGGATGCGACGGCCGAGGACCCAAGGATGGAAGCACAATGTCCTCATTTAGATGAAAAGCCAAAACAACCTTTGGAAGAAAGGAAGGCTGCGGGCATAGCACCGCCTTATCCTTGTGGAGCATCAACTAGGGGGACTTGCAAGACAAGGCCGCCAACTCAGAAACCCTCCTGACTGATGTAATAGCCACCAGAAAGGCAACTTTCTGAGAGTGTCAAAAGGGGAATCTCTCGGATGTTCTCAAACGAAGGTTCCTGAAGTACCGAGAGCACAAGATTCAAATCCCACGTAGGTATTTGTGGTCGAACTGGAGGGGCCACATGTCGAACCCCTTGCACAAACGTACTCGCCAGTGAATGGCCCGCCAAGGGTCATTGAAAGAAGACAGCCAAGGCTGATATCTGCCCTTTAATGGTGCTTAAGGCAAGTTTTTGATCCACTTCACGTTGTAAAAACAGCAGGATCCTGGAAACTGAATAAATCCGTGGATGCCACTCCATCTCCTCACACAGAGATGTAGGCCTTCCACGTGCGATGATGGAAGATTCCGGGAAGATGACTTCCGTGCCCTCAGCATGGTGGAAATTACTGAATCCGACAGGCCTCGGTCCCTTTGTACCCGACTTTCAACAGCCATGCCGTTAAAGCCAGCGACTGTAAAGCAGGATGAAGTATAGGACCTTGCGACAGAAGGTCCTCTCTCATTGGCAGTCGCCAAGGAACATCCGCCACCAGGCGTACCAAGGACGCCAAGGCCAATTAGAATCACCGGAATACCAGACAAAGGAAGACGTTTTAGCGGGGGGGGGGGGGGGCATAAATTAGCCGATACTGTCCCTACGGAGCCACCAACGCATCTGTCGCGTCTACCCAGGGAGCTTTGGACCTGGTTACAAACCTGAATACCTTCCGATTGAGTCGAGAAGCCAGGAGATCCACGTCTGGTGTGCCCCATCTCAGGCAAAGGAGTCGAAACACATTCGGGTGTAGCGACCATTCTCCTTGGTCCAGCATCTGGCGACTTAGGTAGTCCGCTTGCCAGTTTTCTACTCCCGGAACGTACAAGTCCGATAGAGCCGGGACTCTCCGCTCTGCCCACCTCAGGATGTGAGCGACATCCAATGCTGCAGCCAAGCTTCTTGTTCCTCCTTCATGGTTGACATACGCCACTGCCGTGGCGTTGTCCGACTGGATCCTGACTGGACGTTCCTGCAGCCTCTGTGACCATGTGGAGAGGCACCGCCTGATTGCCCGAAGTTTCAGCAAATTGATCGGCAGTCAGGATTCTTCCTACGTCCAGCGACCCCGTGTTGACCGGACACCCCAAACTCCCCACCAACCGGTCAGGCTGGCGTATGTCGTGATCACCGTCCAGTGAAAAGGAAGGAACGACTTCCCGGACTGAAGGGCTGGAGATCTCAGCCACCATACCAGGGAAGCCCTGGCTAGCTGGCTCACAAAAACGCAGCGACAACCACCTGCGGGATGCCAACAGCTTCACCGCAGTCCGAAGAGTCAACTTTTCCAAAAAGGAGAAAAACCCTTGCCACTGAGGAGTCCATAATCAAGCCCAGGTTCTCCAGGCGTTGAGTCCGCAGCAACACCGACTTCTGGAGGTTCAGTACCCAATTAAATTCCTGAAGGGTCTGACTGGCAATCGCCACATCCTCCTATAATTCTGAGTCTGAAGCTGCTCTCAGAAGGAGGTCGTCCAGGTAGCCCACGATAGCGATTCCTCGCCGTCTCAGCAAAGCTAGAATCGGGACGAGCACCTTGGTGAAAGTCCTTGGTGCCGACGCCAGGCCAAAAGGGAGCGCTACAAACTGGTAGTGATCATCCCAGACTGCAAAACGCAGAAATCTCTGATGCCTGACATGCAAGTATGCGTCCTTGATGTCCAAGGACGCGAGAAAATCCCCCGGATGGAATGCAGCAACCACAGAGCGAACTGATTCCATCATGAACCTTCGTACTTTTACAAAGGTGTTGAGGGCCTTGAGGTCCAGGATTGGACAGACCCCGCCCTTTTTTGGGACTACAAACAGATTGGAGTAGAATCCCTGAAACCTTTCCGGCAGCGGTACAGGTACTATTACCCCTCGCATCAACAGGTCCTGCACTGCCCCAAACAGGGCGTTCCGACGAGCCGGAAGAAGATGAAGGTTTGAGGGAAAAAAAAATCTGTTTGGTGGACAAGAAAGAAACTCTCTTTTACCCCGATAAGACAACTTCGCAAACCCACTGGTCAGAAAACAGGGAGGCCCATCGAGCTGCAAACTCTCAAAAGGCGACCCCCCCGCACCCGAGAGTCGGGCGGGGGCAAACCTTCATGCTGACGCAGATTTGTTCGCAGGCTTGCGAAACCAGGGACGCTTCTGTCCCTCAGCTGGCCCTTTGTCGGCCTGGGAACGCTTACGTGCGGGCCCCGACTGACAAAAAAACACTTCTGAGCGGAAAAAGGAGGGCCCTGGCCTACGGCGCGGCTCATTACCTTTTCTGGATTGTGGGAGCAGCGTGCTCTTACCCCTAGTGACATTCTTAATGTCATCCAGCGAGGCTCCAAATAGCCTCTCTCCCTGGAAGGGCAAATCCGCCAGAGCTTTCTGGGAAGTCTGGTCCGCGCACCAGCATTTTAGCCAAATCAGGCGACGGAGCACCAAAGCAGACACTGAGGCTCTGGAAAGCAAGGGAGCTGTATCCAAGGTCGCAACGCAGACATACTTAAGGCCATGCACCAACTGGTCGACCAGTTTCACGCAGACCGGGGAAGCCTGTTGCTCTACCAACTCGTGGTGCAACAATTTTGCCCATTCTGTAAGTGTCTATGACACCAGGGCTGTGGCCAATACAGGCCATAATGCTGACCCCCACCGCCGTGAACATGGACCGGGCCACTGCCTCGGCCCTCCTGTCTACAGGGTCCTTAAAGGCAGGGGTCCTTTTCCTGGAATCATGGTGACCTTGTTTAACTTGGATACCGGGGGGGGTCCACAATCAGGGGAGATGTCCATTTTTTCAAGAGACTCTCCTCAAAGGGGTAACGGACCACCATGCTTTTTGGGACCGAAAAGGCCCGCTGCGGTTGTTCCCATTCTTTGTATATAAACTTATCAAAATAAGTTAGGTAGGGAAACACCTTTGCAGTGCGGGTCGGCTTGTGGGACCCAAAAGGAACCGACACCTCAGTAGATGTCCCCGCCGTATCTTCCAATTTTAGGGTCTCCCGCACTGCGGTGATAATTGCTCCAATAAGTGCTTTCTCATGCGCTGACCTGGACACAGTCTTCCTCACGGTCCTGGTCCGCATCCTCGGACATGTCAGAACAGGGGCCGTGTGCCACAGCCAGGCCCGAGTCTGAAACCGAGTTTTCCCAGAAGATTGGGGGGGGTGGGCGTTTTTACCCCCCTTTCGCCCGCACACCGCCTCCACCCTGGCAACAAATGATTCCAGGACCGCCGACAAAGCGTCCATAGGTACTGCAGGGTGCAGGGGCACCGGTTGCTACCTCAGGGATGTCTGGGGAAGAAGCGCCAGCTTCCGACGCCATGCTGACCCACACTCGCCTGACAGCCACTAAAGGAAAGGTACCTAAAAGGTCCACCCTCCTAGCTGCTACAGACCGAGGGGCCTGACCCAGGGACTGCACAGCTCTGCGGTCCGCTCTCTCTCCTGCACAGCCTGTGCTCAGGTTCTGTCCTGCGTCTGACGTGTTGTGTGCTGTTCGCGCCGTTCAGAAAGACATTTCCAGCGCTAGAGGCCAAAACTAAGCAAAAACCACAAGAAAATGGCTGCCGGCCGCCTCAGGAAAAAAGCGTGCAAGCTACAAGAAAATGGCCACCAGCTGAATTACAGCGCGGCTACGAGAAAATGGCCGCCGGATCACTACTGAGGTAAAGAAAAGGCCGCGAACACGCTAGGCCTTCGTGCAGAGGCCCCCAAACATGCCAAACAGACAACACCCCACCACAGAGAGCAGACCTAGGACACCCAAGTGCAGCCCCCAGCCAGGACCCGAGCTTCCCCCCCAGCCAGGACCCGAGCCCCCCCCCCGGAGGACCCCCAGTCAGGTACACAGCAGGCCCAGCCAGATGCATGAGGGGGGAGAAGAAAGGGAGAGTGAGAGACCCCCCTAGTCGACCTCCCCAGGAATGCCCAGCTGTTCCATCCTGCCGAAACAGGTGGAACCCTACATATCCGTCCTGCGAGGACTGCTGGACGCATCCCGGACAGACCCATCACCCGAGCAGTACGGAGTGGCTGTCGGCCGCGGCCCACTGTGACTCAGACAGCAGTAGCCCGGTCATATATGTGTGCCCTGGAGCATATAGCTCACCGGCCACCCCTGGAGCAAATGGGGTATGTCGTGGCTGACCCAGCGTGTAGCTAAAGGTCTGCTCACACTCGATGGCTGGACTGGGGAGACTACAAGGATCTATATTATCTAGCCTGTCACCCAGCCGGCAGTTGATAGTAGATCTCAGGATCAAAAAAGTAGAAAAAAAATCTCCAGGACCAATGGTCCCCATAGGGAGCCATGTCCTTCTCCTATGCTAGGCAGAAAAAAACAAAACTGAGCTGCAGGGTGAGGGGTTATAAGCAGAGGGACCGCCCCCTGGGCAGTACTGTTCAGCTTTGCTGTAGTTACATGTTTTTAACTGTTTAACATGTCTGCCTAGTCCTCTCCTAATAGACGGCATATAACCCTACTGTCAAGAATAAAGGAGCTGTGTCCGTCCATGGACGAAAGAGAAATGGACGTATCTGCACATTGTGTGAAAGAGGCCTAAAAGCTTTGAAGACGATACCCAGGGAAGTAAGCCCCGGACAATTTTGTTGCTAAAAGGACCAGGCCCCTTTTTGCGATTCGGCAGTGTGTTGCTTTAACTGACAATTGCGCGGTCGTGCGACGTGGCTCCCAAACAAAATTTACGTCCTTTTTTTCCCCACAAATAGCTTTCTTTTGGTGGTATTTGATCACCTTTGTGGTTTTTATTTTTTGCGCTATAAAACAAAAATAGAGCGACAATTTAAAAAAAAATTACATACTTTTTGCTATAAATATCCCCCAAAAAATATTTTAAAAAAAAACATTATTTTTCCTCAGTTTAGGCCGATACGTATTCTTCTACGTATTCTTGGTAAAAGAAAAAAAAAAATGCAAAAAGCGTTTATTGGTTTACGCAAAAGTTATAGCGTCTACAAAATAGGATTTTTTGTACTCACCGTAAAATCCTTTTTTCTCTGTCGTCCATGGACGGACACAGCCTTCTCAATCCTTGACATATGTTTTTTTTTCCGCTTCATAGGAGAGGACTCTCTTATGAACAGGAACATAACCCATATGTCAAGGATTGAGAAGGCTGTGTCCGTCCATGGACGAAAAGAGAAAATAGGATTTTTTGTACTCACCGTAAAATCCTTTTCTCTGTCGTTTGCAGCGCTATACAAGTACAAGTTCTCACTCACTCACATTTTTGGGACCATGCTATAAATATGCACTGATTACTGTGAAAATGACACTGGCAGTGAAGGGGGTTAACCTCTAGGTGGCGCTGTAGGGGTTAAGTGTGACCTAATGAGTGATTCTTACTGTAGGGGGGCGAGGCTTGGCGTGCGACATCACTAATCATTCCCTATGACAGGGAACAGATGATCACTGACATGCCACTAGAAAGAACAGGGAAAGGTTTGTTTAAACTTACCTCTCCTCGTTCTTCAGCTCTGTGACCCAATAGCGGGACATCGGCGGCGATCGGGTCCGGTCATGAAGCTTCGGACCGGGTCGCGAGCGCGCACGACCCACGGCCGGGTTCTTAAAGGGGACGTACCTGTATGCCCGGGTGCCTGTCCGTGCCATTCTGTCGATGTACATCGTCGTGCGGCGGTCCTTATGTGGTTAAGTATTATTTTAAAAGCCGCATTAAACCCCCCATTTCCACCTCGTGATCTGGGCAGTAACACACCTCCTGTATTAGAGCACCTCCACTTCTTGTTCTCAGACTTGTGACTTACTGGCCAGATCACCAAATAAAAATAGAAAAAAGCCTAAAAAACTAATGTAGCCACCACATCTAAGGATTAGTAACCTGCAATGTAATGAACGTTTACTTTTGGGTTTAAGGCCCCTTTCACACAAAGGAGACAGATCGGGTCCATCTCAGTTTTTAAGGAGGACCCGATCGGACCATCTATTGCCCATTTTGGAGCTGCGGGTGTCAACTGACATGTCCAGAGACACCCGCCGACGTCCGTTCCCCATCCGGGGGACAGATCGGATGGCAATTGGGTGTAAATGGAAAGGGGGGGGTCTGTTCACATCTGACCCCCGATATAGAGGACAGTGAGCTGTGTGTCTCTGCTATACATAAGCAGAGCTGACAAGCCATCCGCCTGATGAGCAGAAAGATTCCCCACTGAGCAGGTGGCGTCTGCCCCATGTGAAAGGGGCCCAACACTCCTATTTAAACGCAAATAACTTACCAACCAAACAAGGAAGATTCATCCACATCAAGAAACTAAAGCTGTTCTCCCTGTTCACTTATGACATGAAAAGGGGTGAAGTGATCTCCCATGTTCTTGAAGAACACACTTTGGCCTCAGTCACACCCATAACGTTTATCAAAACTGCATTTTTATGCAGGTCAGCTGGTTTTTTTCCTGTGTAATTTCATTACTTTCCACTTGTGTTTATTATGTACATTGCAGTGCGGAAAAATGCAGACACAAAGCCTATTTTCTCACAACTCTGCACCACAAATGACACCAGCATTTTTGGTGTGAACCGGGCACATAGAAAATTGCTGTCTAGGTGTCCTTGCAGGTTCCCTTCAGATTTCTACTGTAAAAAAATTCAGGTCTCTGCACATCGTTTTAACATCCCCTAGAACATGATAGTATAGGACTTACATTTAGAATGGCGATCACACAGTGCAGACTCTCGCATGTCACACAGACGGATGGTGCCTTTGCTGCTGCTGTATACAAAAGTATTGCAATGATGTGGGTGGAATTCTGCTGCTGTGATCACCTCTGTCAGCTCTTCCATGTTGGCAGGTTTAATATCTACGATGTCTGGTAGTAGGTAGGTGAAGGAAACATATTATACATTTTCACTTCCCAGAACAAAGATAAAAACTAAATTTAACCAACCACAGGGATTACACAAGTGCAGGAAGAAAATCATAATTTTTCAGCACTGCAGACATGGAATTAAAATAGAAGTATTGTAGATGCCTCCTTTGGTTTTTCTCAGTCCTGGGTACATGTCACTCTTACAAAAGCTCAAGTCAGACAAGCTGAAGGTATACAAATCAAATCCAATCTGAGAAACAGATGCACATGTACGAAAAGGCATCCTGAGAGTACAAGTGAAAAATCAAAGAATCCAGCATTACTGTATTAGTAAATCAATCATGCATTAACCAATAAGTCTTGCATAGTTCCATTGTTAAAAAAAAAAAAAAAAAAAAAACACAAAATGAAGATATTAAAAATATGGTTCTTTGCCAACTTCGGGCAAAGTGAAACAGCCTTTTTGAAGTTCACTGCCCAACAAGCCTACACACACACACACACACACAACACACACACACTTGACCTCCAGAAGGTTTTACCCCCCTTCATGACCAGGACATTTTTGCTTTTCAGCACTGTGCTACTTTAACTGGTAACTGCTCGGTCATACAACACTGTACCTAAACTAAATTTATATAATTTTTTTCACACAAATCAAGCTTTCTTTGGGTGGTATTTGATCACCACAGTTTTATTTTTTGCTATATAAACAAAAGACCACACACAGTGTGTGTGTGTGTGTGTATACACACACACACGTGTGTGTGTGTGTGTGTGTGTGTGTACACACACTACTTTGTTATAAAACATGTCCAATAAAAATTTCTTCATAAAATTTAGGCCAAAATGTACTCTGCTAAATGTCTGGAAAAAAAATCCCAATAATTGTATATTAATTGGTTTGTGTGAAACAAACTAGGGTCTACAAACTATGGGATATATTTGAAAAGCGATCAATCCTGATGTACTGACGGCCCATCTATATTCTTGAGGCCTGAAAATGCCAGGAGAGTACAAACACCCCTTAAAATTACCCCGTTTTGGAAAGTAGACAGTCTAAGGTATTTAGTAAGAGGCATTGCAAGTTTTTTGAAGTTGGAATTTTTTGTCACAAGTTTTTGGAAAATGAACAAATGAAAGAACATTTTTTTCTTCACAATTATTTTTTTTTTTACATATTGTCACCAGTGCAGCACAGTGTCATCATATCACTAGTGTGGCAAAGATACTGACTGGTGACAGTATGATAACAAATAAATACATTTTTTATTCAAATTTTTTTAACATTTTTTTTTTTTTTTTTTTTTTACATCTTTTTACATTCTGTCAGAGTAGTTCAGTGTGACCATAATTACACTGTACTACACTGGAGGGGGGGGGGAGGGGGGGTATCAGGAATTATTTTTTTTATTTCCCACTTTTAATGCTCTTCTATAGCGACGGTCACTTTAACAGCAATGTTTTGAACTGTCATGAATGGGTTTCATTCTTAACAGCTGTAATTGGCCCACAGCCATTAAAAATGGTACAGGGTGCTGTGATCAGTCCAGGTACCATGTGATAGCTATTGGCTAATCCCAACATCACAACACTAAGCACAGCTGTAATGAATGACACCCATTCATAACAGTTGCGTTTACATTGTGATCGCATAGCAATCTCGTGATAGCCCGGCTGCTCAAAGCGGCTACGTACCGGAAGTTGTAATTTGCAGTGGTCAGTTGACACAGCAGTCGCGGGAGCGGTGCGCCAGTGCTGGGCGATGAACATGTATGTGCACCTGCCCTGTAGCAGCCGCTGGCAGTAAAACTTGTGTGGGTGGGTGTATGGGAAGTGGTTAATGCACATCCCCCAGCTCTGATGCTCCATCCTAAATCATCACAAATAATAAATAGGAATAGAAGAGCACGTGACCTCAGATATGGGTAAAAAAAAAAGGCTGAGATGGTGGCTCTGGGTGCAGTCATATGCCACCAGGAGCTGGTTATAGTAGAGAAAATAAACCCAAAAAGGAAATAACATGGCTCTACACCACCACAAAGTATTGAACAAAATCAAGATTGTACTTCAAACATGCAAATATAACACATTCAAATAAGAGCTCTACTGTGCATTAATAAAACACCAATATATAGGAACCTCAGGGTTTGTCATCGGTAAAAACTGGATGTCAACTTGAAAAGGTCATACTTTTTTACTGCACTAATCCAGCTTCAGTCGTATAAGTTACCAGGTTTACAAACTTGGACACCTGTTTTCTACAATGATGCATTACCCAACAGGATTTTGTTTACAGTGCCTAGATGGAATGAAACCTGAAACAGGTAGAATAGCAATCAGATAATCTCTAAATAAAAGAGTTAAAAAAGGATACTAAAGCTCCTGTCCGTGATTTCCAAGTGCCAAAGATTGACCCGAAGGTCGTCTGCTGACAAGTATGTCTCATAGTCACTGTTGACAGAGATGGAATTGATGTGATATGTGTGAGCATTGGCGAAAATCCTACGAGGACTTGCTTCAACCATCAGGTCCATGGGGCGGAATACTGGCACCTACAGTGGAACGGAACATATGGTGAGCATTTGCAACAAGAGTCATTCATCAATTTGTGGAACAGTGGGTCAGCCTCATCACCTCCAGGAGACACACACAGAAATGTTATCTGGGGATAGAAACCTAGAATACAGCAGTGCAGGAACACTTACCCTGAGTGTGGTCACAGTGGTTGGATCCCTATACCTTCCATTCTCTTCCTTCAGGTTGTAACCCTCTGGTCTCTTGTCACGTTCACTGATTTTCCACAGCTTGATAGTTTTATCTGTGAGAAAAAAATGGCCATATTGAGGAGATGCATATAATGGTGTGCGAAACTTGTCACAGAAAATATTTAATGCATTACAGGAGTTTGACGACCCCCCCCCCCCCATTCTTTGCCCGCAGCCTTCTGGGACACGTCACAGGTGCCAGAAAGCTGTGGAATCGCTGCACATGTGCAGCCAGCTGTGAAGCCGCAAGCAGTCACAGCCAGCTGTCCAGTTAGTATGCTGGCGCTGGACACCAAAGCCCAGAAAAAAAAAAAAGAGAAAAGAATAAGGAGGCAGAGTAAAGACAGCGCTGGGACAGATGCGTGTCTAATAAAAAAGTTAGCAACTACAGTTTCTGAAGCTGATGGCTTTTACACTTTTCAAAAGATAAGTGAAGGACTGCTTTAAAGGCAATTTTAAGGGTTGCATGTGTTTGTGTTCATGTGCAATAAAATTCAAAAAAGCCGACACTTCAACACACATCTCTGGAACACACAAACTCAACATTGAACATGCCACATTTAAAACTATTGTTTTGTATGCATCACTGAAGTTACCTGTGTTCATCCAGTTATTTGCACATAATGCGAGTCCTTAGCCACCATGTGCAATGGCCTTTACTGGACAGTGGATGGGAGGCTTAAAATGCAAGAGAGTAACATTTTTGCAACAGTTTACACTACTTTCTCTAGTTTTAGTCTTAGGCCCCTTTCACACTTATACAACTTGTCCTACGATTTTTGTGATGGCAAAGTAGCATGACAAGTCGTTTTCCATGATTTCCAATGACAACCATTGATATTAGTAGGACTTCAAGTCGTTCCGACTTCAAAGAAGTCCCTGCATTACTTTGGTCAGATTTTGATGCCACTTACACAGGCATTCCCTGAAATCGCGGCCGCGAATCGCTGCAAAATCGTGCCTGCGAAATTGAGGTGAAGTCGCACTAGTGTGAAAGGGGCCTAATGTGCGTTATTGTGCACGTACTGCATGTCCTGAACACATGCTGAAATGGGTTGTTGCAAAGCATTGCAAAGTTCTTTTTTTTCCGCAGTCTTGTAAATCCTATGTCATTTTATAAAAAAAGCTGCACACTGCAATACATTACAGGGGGTCTGAACACGCTGCTCAAAAATAAATCATGCCCAATTTCTTTCTCCAGCACAGAGCAATGTGCTGCTGGGCAACCCCCTCTTAAATCAAGGGTCTGGTGTGATCGAGCCCTAAAGTCACATCAACTCTTTGGCCACTTTCACACTGGGGCGGCAAACCGCCAATTTCGCTGCGCTATTCGGCCGCTAGCCGGGCGGTTTTACCCCCGCTAGCGGC
The DNA here is from genome assembly GCA_029206835.1 of Rana muscosa. NCBI lineage: Eukaryota > Metazoa > Chordata > Amphibia > Anura > Ranidae > Rana > Rana muscosa. The sequence goes on along the minus strand of CM055118.1, from coordinate 241,986,325 downwards.
TGAGAAAGGGTTAAAAACCACCGCAAAGCGCCTCTGCAGAGGCACTTTGCCTGCGGTATAGCCGCGGTGCCCCACTGATTTCAATGGGCAGGAGTGGTGGAGGAGCGGTATACACACCGCCCCTAAGATGCTGCTAGCAAGACTTTTTTTACCGTCCTGCCAGCGCACCGCTCCAGTGTGAAAGCCCTGGGGGCTTTCACACTGGAGACACAGCAGCGGCTGTTTCAGGCCGGTTTGCAGGCGATATTTTTAGCGCAATAGCACCTGCAAAACGACCCAGTGTGAAAGGGGTCTTTAGGAGCCGGTAAGGCTGGGAACTCAGATCCAGATATCTCCCCATCAGAGCATTCACAAGATAAGATTCCTACCCAACATCCACCGATAGTGAAATGTTACATCTGGTTGGACTGGCCCCTTACAACATCCAAAACATCATTTTATGTGTGATATTATGTACCTGCTCTTATCCAGAACTAAAGAGGACTCACCATTTGTAGACAACAGGAACTGTGCTGCATTTTTCTGTGGTAACCATCGGATCTTGTTGATTTTCTCTTCAATTTCTAAACTCTTCAAGTAGTCAAACTCTGGTTCATGACTTTGGAAAGTGCTATACACACTGTATTCCCCTCTATGATACGGGCTCTTACTCTGCAATAAAATTGATTTCGCTTTACAGAAAATTCAGACATAAAATGAAATGCTGAGTTATAACATGCGGGGGTACACTTTCAGGGTCCATGCACACTGGCCTCTAAATGTCCCAATGTGCATGGACACTTAGAATAATATTATAATATTAGCGGTTTCTACAGGCAAAAACGCACAACTACTGTAGAAGCAGCAATTTTTTAAGCCCAGTGTGCATTGACCCTCAACTATGTTTCCACAATAGATTCTCCAGAGCAAAGAGGAATCGAGATCTTTTACAGTTTTGCAGGAGAAAGTTGTGTACAGAAATTATGGTGGAAATCTCCTCGTTCTATACTCCAAAAGAGGCGATACTCCGATTTGTTATCGATATCTTCTAGAAATGTATTTACGTTCTCAAACCGGAACCACCACTAGATGGCACTAGCTGATTTGGACACAACAGTACATGCTTTTTAGAAGGAATAAAAGGAAAACTACCAGCAGCGAGACCAAGAAAGCCTCCCGACTGCCAGTTCTTTGCAGAAGAAATCCCAAAGATACGAAATCCCAAAGATACAAGGGCTGATCAAGTAATCACAGTGACTGCTGATCAAAAAGGGAGCAAGTCATAAATGCCAATCTTTAATCAGTATGTCCTCTCCTGAATCCTTACCTCTCAGAATTACTTGATATTTAAAATGTATGTATGTATGTATGTATGTATGTATGTATGTATGTATGTATTACGGATTGAAATTCAGACGGATTAGCAGGAACTGGCTGAATTTCGATCCATGTATTGGGCAGGCTGGTTGCAATCAAGTAGATCCATCAATCAACTTCAGTACAACCAGCACGTCAGATTTTTTTTATGCGTTTACTTCAGACGACAAGCCGCAAGCAGTGATCATTGAATTCGGACGGCTGGGAAACCTCCATAAGCATTGAATGAGTTTATGGGGAAATTGAACTTAAAACAATTGGTAAAATGCACGGCCTGCCTTAGTGTAAGGCCATCTTTTCTTGTGCCTGAGCTCAGGGCCGATATCACACAATGTTCGAAATGGTGCATTTTGGAATCCATGAAAAAACAAAAGCCTTTGTTAATTGGAGGCTGAAGCTCAAACTGTCATGTTGATCTTTCAGCCCAAAATTTCTGCTCTGGCAAGAATACAATATCTGAACAGTCGGCTACCTTTGAAGCTAAACTCTAGGAATTCTGCCACTTTGACAACTTGCACCTACAGGTAAGCCTAGATTAAAGGTGCATGAAATCTCCTTAAGGCCCCTTTCACACTGAGGCGTTGAAAAAACGCAAAAAAAATGTCATTTTTTACCGCGATTTTGCCACGTTTGCGGTTAAAATATCGCCAACGCGTTTTTACCGCGTTTGCGCTAAAAATAGCGCGAACGCGGTAAAAACGCATATGCGTTAGAGTTATTTTTTTAAATAATGCTTATGCCTATGCGTTTTTTCCGCGGTTCCCATTAATTTCAATGGGGATAGGCGTTTTTACAGCGCTATTTTATGCGCCCTAAAGTTGCTCTAAAAAAGCTGTTTGCAGGATTTTTTTCAACGCCCAGCCAGCACAACGCCTCAATGTGAAAGCCCCTTTAGAGATTTCACATTGAGAATGCTGGGGCAGGATTATTTCAGGCGTTATTACAGCGCTATTTTTACTGCGAAAACGCGGTAATAACGCCTCAGTGTGAAAGGGGCCTAACCCACACGGTTAAAGGAGATATTTGCAGATAACACTGCACCGATGTCTACGGTGCACTGAGCGTCCCGGCGTAATGAATGGGACATGCCGGTTTTCTGAATGGGCAAATGCCGGCCCCGCGCACATGCGTGTGACGTTATTGCCGCTCCGGCCAATCACAGCGCCGGAGCGGCGATACCAGGAAGAAGCTCCGAGGAGACATGGCGTCCGCGGCTGAGGGGAACGAGGAGGACTTCGATTTCAGGTAAGTGCCACATAATGAGCTAGTATGCATAGCATACTAGCTCATTATGCCTTTTCCTTGCAGGGTTTTTTTTCCCCAGGTAAAATGTTAGTGTTTACTTCCTCTTTAAGCCCTGGTTCACACTGGTGCGATTTGACATGTCAAATCGGCGAAATTTGCCGCAAATTGCGGCCAATGGCACCTTCCTAATCGGTGCGACGCCGCATCTGCGGCGCTGCACCGATTACAAAAATAGGATTTTTTGTACTCACCGTAAAATCCTTTTCTCTGACATCCATGGACTGACACGGTGTCTCTTTACACTTTACACGTGGGTTATGTCCCTGCTTGCAGGAGAAGACCTAGGCAGAATGTGAGATGTTATACATACATTCTAAAAGCCAGAGCTGAACAGCCCCACCCAGGGGGCGGTCCCTCCGGGCATAACCCTCCCACTACAGTCAGCAGACTTCAGTTCGTAACAAAGCAGTACAAACTTAAAAGGAAGGGTGGGTGCCGTGTCAGTCCATGGATGTCAGAGAAAAGGATTTTACGGTGAGTACAAAAAATCCTATTTTCTCTTATCATCCATGGACTGACACGGTGTCTCTTTACACTTTACACGTGGGATGTCCCAAAGCAGTGTCAAGAGGGATGGGAGCAGTATAAATGGAAAAACCAAAACTTCACTCCAAGAAGGCAGATCTCCTCAACGGAGGAGTCGCAACTTTAAACAGCGGCCTGCAGCACCCTGCGGCCGAAGGAAGCATCCGAAGATGCAGCCACATCAACCTTATAAAAAACTGAAAAGGCATGAACAGACGACCAGGTCGCCACCTTGCACACTTGTGCAACCGACGCTTGATGTCGGGAAACCCAGGAAGCACCAATTGCCCTGGTGGAATGCGCCGTAACCGGAAAGGGAGGCGCCCGCCCTTTGAGAGCATAGGCTTGAATGACTGTTTGTCTGATTCCCCTAGAAATGATGGCAGACGAAACGGCTTGGCCCTGTTATGGACCAGAGACAGTCACAAACAGTGAGTCGGACTTCCGAATAGAAGCAGTAGCAGACAGGTACACCTGTAAGGCTCGTACCACATCCAATATGTGCAGCGCAAACTCTCTGGGATGCGATGGGTGAGGACATAAGGACGGGAGGACAATGTCCTCATGTAGGTGAAAGGTAGACACCACCTTTGGCAAAAAGGAAGGTCGCGGATGCAACACCGCCTTATCTTTATGGATGACTAAATATGGCGACTTGCAGGACAAAGCCGCCAACTCAGACACTCGTCAAACAGAAGTGATTGCCACTAAAAGGCCACCTTCTGAGACAAGACAAGAGAGGAATATCCCGGATATTCCCAAAAGGAGGTTCCTGGAGGACCGAGAGCACCAAATTCAGATCCCACGGTGGCAGAGAAGGCTTGACAGGAGGGAGCACATGGCGAACCCCCAACACAAGGTGCTAACCAAGAAATGACCCGCTAGAGGTCGCTGAAAGAAGACGGCCAAGGCTGAAATCTGATCCTTGATGGTACTCAAAGCAAGCTTTGGGTCACTCCACACTGCAGAGGACGCAGGATTCTGGGGACGGAATACGTCCGAGGACGCCAGTCCAGCGCTTTGCATATGGTGATATAAGCTTTCCAGGCACGGTGATAGATCTGCCTGGAGGAAGACTTCCGTGTCCTTAACATGGTCAAAATGACAGAGTCCGAGAGACCTCGGTCCCTCAACACCTGGCTTTTAACAGCCCTGCCGTTAAAGCCAGAGACTGTAAGCCGGATGAAACATAGGACCTTGAGACTGAAGGTCCTCCCTCATCGGCAACCGCCAGGGAACGTCCGCAACGAGACGTACCAGATCAGCGTACCAGTGACGCTGAGGCCAATCTGGAACAATTAGGATCACCAGAGTTTATATCAGGCGATAAGGACCCTATGGGGCCACCAACGCATCCGAGGCATCGCCCAAGGATCCCTGGATCTGGCCACAACCTCGACCCTTGCGACGGAGTCGAGAGGCCACCAGGTCCACATCCGGCGTGCCCCACCGTCGGCAAAGGAGTTGAAATATGCAAGGACCACTCTTCCTGGTCCGGCGTCTGGCAATTGGCGACTCAGATAGTCCGCCCCTACAGAGCCGGCACGTTTCTTCCGGCCCACTTCAGGATACAGACTACCCCGTAGCCGCAGCTGAGCTCCGAGTCCCCCCGTGACGGTTTACATACGCCACCGCCGTGGCGTTGTCCGACTGGCTCCTGATGGAGCGACCCCGTACTCTCTCCGACCTGAGGAGAGACACAGTCTGATGGCCCGTATTTCCAGAACAGTGATTGGTAAACGGGCTCGTCCAGAGTCCAAGGCCTTGAGCCGACAGGACTCCCCAGACTCCACCCCAGCCCGTCAGGCTGGTGTCCGTCGTGAGTACCGTCCATTGGATGGGAGGGGAACGACTTTCCGGACCGAAGAGCCGAGGGTCTCAACCACCATGTCAGGGACGCCCTGACCAAGTGAATCACCTGGATCCGAAGATCCAAGGACAACGGGGATTTGTCCCAGGTGGACAAGATCTCCTTCTGCAATGCCCTGGTGTGTGATTGGGCATACGGAATGGCCGCGAAGGAGGCCACCACGAGTCCCGGGACTCTCATGCAAAAAACGGATTGACAACCATTTTCGGGACGTCAGCACCCGCACCACAGACTGAAGTGTCAGCAACTTCTCCAGAGGTAGGATACCTTTGCCTCCAAGGAGTCCAGAACCAGAACTAGATACTCCAGACACTGAGTCGGGACCAGGACTGACTCCTGAATGTTCAGGAACCACCCGAAGTCCCTGAGGGTTTAATTGACGATAGTCACCTTTCCTCAAGTCTGAGCCACTTTTTGCTCATAGCAGAAGACCGTCCAGATAGCCCACGACAGCAATACCTTGCTGTAACAGAAGGCTAGAACCGGAGCAAGCACCTTGGTGCCGAGGCAAGGCCGAAAGGAAGAGCCACAATCGATAGTGGACTTCGCTGATCGCAAGGCGCAGAAACTTCTGGTGACTTGCGCAGATCGGAACATGCAAGTAGGCGTCCTTGAAGTCCAAGGACGCCAGAAGAAAATCCCTTTGGTGGAGTGTAGCGATCACCGTGCGAATGGATTCCATGCGGAATTTCTGCACCTTCTCGAAGGCATTCAGGGCCTTGAGGTCCAGGATAGGTCGAACCACGTCCTATTTTTGGGACGACAAACAGATTCGAGTAGAATCCCTGAAAACTCTCCTGTGACGGAACCGGCACAATCACTCCGGACCTGATCAAATCCTGTACAGCCCCCAAGAGGGCTGCCCGACAGGTAGGAAGGAGAGGAAGATTCAAGGGAAAGAATCTGTGTGGGGGCCAGGATCGGAATACTATCCTATATCCTGAGGTGACCACCTCGCACACCCACCAGTCGGAGATTCGGGAGGTCCACCGATCCGTGAACCTGCGAAGTCGTCCCCCCACCCCAGAGTCGGGCGGAGGCAAGACTTCACGCGGAGGCGGGCTTAGGAGCCGCTTGTTTGGCTTACGCACCCAAGAGCACTTGTGCCCACCAGCCGTCAGTCTGAGAGGGCTTACCCGTGGACTGACTGACGAAAAAACCCCGTTTTGCTGGAAAGGAAGGCCCCTGTTTGCGGCGGGCCTCCTCACCCTTGCTAGTCTAAGGAAGAAGAGTGCGTTTACCTCCCGTGACAACCATGACAATGTCATCCAGAGCAGCAACGAAAGGTCTACCGCCTTTAAATGGTAGATCCGTCAGGAGCTTCCTAAGGCTAGGTCAGCAGACCAGCATTTCAACCAGATAAGACGACGCAATACCACCGCCGAGACAGAGGCCCTGGATATTAAAGGGGCCGCGTTCAGCGTGGCGTCGCACACATAAACCAGGCCCTGAACCAGTTGGTGGGCCAGAGCAACTGTGTCTGGAGGAAGAATATGCTCCTGTACAGCTAGGTGCAACATTTTTGCCCAACCTGTAAGTGTTTAAGACACAAGGGTCGCCGCTACCACAGGTCGTAGGGCGGATCCCAACAAGGCAAACATGGCTCTGCTCACCACTTCTGACCTCCTGTCAGTGGGGTCCTCAAATGCAGGAGTCCCCTCCATCGGGAGAGTGATGGCCTTGTTCAACCGGGCGACTGGGGGAGAAGCCCACTTTTTAAGTAGGGCATCTTCAAGGGGTATCTGATAGACAAACGCTGCGGGACCATAAAAAAATTCTTCCGCGGCTTTTCGCAGACCTCATCAATGAGCTGGTCAAAGAAAGTACATATGGAAAAACCTCTTTAGAAGGCCTGGCCTTAAAAGAACCAAAAGGAGACTGCATCAGCCTGAGGTTCTGCATCCGCAGCATTTTAGCCTGAGAGTGTCCCTCACCGCAGTCATGAGTACACTAACAAGCGCCCTGTCATTTACGGACTCAGAACTGGAGTTTTCCACATAAGGAATGTCCTGTTCAAAACCATCCAATACATTCAGAACTAGGGTCCTGAGCGGTAGTGGCTAGGCCCATATCTGAATCAGCGCACTGCCCTCATGTAGTAAAGTGGGGAGAGGGCGCTTTTTGCTCCCTTGCGCTTGCACACAGCTCCCATCCTGGTCAGAAATGATTCCAGGACTGCCCACAACTGGTCCCTAGGGACCGCAGGTGCTGAAGCACTGCCTGTTGTCCACTGACATTTAGGGGAAGCTGGTGACCGAGACTCCACATTGCCCCCCTCTGAGACTCCTCAGATAAAAAGTCCACCCACAGGCTGTGCCGACTGAGGAGGGGGCGCCCAGGGGACTCACCAAACCGGACCAGGGACCGCTCAGTTCGGCTGTCTGTACCACGCAGTGTCAGCGCTGGTGAGCTGTGAGGAGATTCGCGCTGTTACAGCAGCGCTAGAGGCCAAAAGTAGTGCTGAAGAGCGCGCGGGCTACAAGAAAATGGCCTCCGCACTTCACTGAGGCGATCCGCGGCAAGATGGCCGCCATGACGCAGCTAGAGTGAAACAGCACACACACAGCGCCACTCGGCGCTCAGGCCCCAAAACTCACAAAAAAAGGCCCCAAGCATGTCTGCAGACCAGCATGAGCCCCTCCAAGAACAGTGTGACCCCCAGGCACCCCACACAGCACAGCGCCAGCAATGGTGACAGAGAGTGACAATGAAATACAGGGGGAGATAGGGAAAATCCCCCACAGAGAAACACACAGCTTTTTGTACTCACCTGCAGGCAGGAGAGACTACTTACCCATCCCCTGAGGGACCCACTGGTGTGTTTCTGACAGGACTATCACAGTGCAGTACCGAGTAGCTGTCGGCCCGGTCCACCGCGAAAGATACAGTCAGTCAGGAACTGTTCAGTCTTGAGAGGACCGTGGGAGCATAAAAGCAAACCCGGCCACCCCTGGAGTCATGGGGCCTGTCGTGAACTGAGTCTCACGCACACAAGGCGAGGATCAGCACGCTCGATGGTCGGACAGGGAAGACTACGAGGATATCTTGTACCCAACCTGTTGCCCAGCCGACAGTTGATAGAAGATTCTCAAATATAAAATAAAAAAGAATTCCAGAAAAGGAATAAAAAATAGGTCAGGAGACTGGCTCCTGAGAGAGCCACGTCTTCTCCTTCTGCTAGGCAGAAAAAACTGAAGTCTGCTGACTGTAGTGGGAGGGTTATGCCCGGAGGGACCGCCCCCTGGGTGGGGCTGTTCAGCTCTGGCTTTTAGAATGTATGTATAACATCTCACATTCTGCCTAGGTCTTCTCCTGCAAGCAGGGACATAACCCACGTGTAAAGTGTAAAGAGACACCGTGTCAGTCCATGGATGATAAGAGAAAAGTAGTTTTTGTACTACTTTTTGCGATTTCAGCCGCGATTTACATTGACATCTGTTTCAGATGTGTTTGAAATCGCGGCCGAAATCGGGACTGCCAGCGGGAGTGAAATCGTGTGAGTTCAGCCGAACTCGCAGGCTTCACTCCCGCAGCCCCAGTGTGAACGTGGGCTAAGTTCAACAAGGTGCACGTCGCCTCCCGGACTTGTTTATATCTGGACAGTTCTAATGGAGCTCCTCCTTACACTCCAGGGCTCTGAGAGGAGAAATTTATCTCAGAAGTTCTGCCTGCCCCTCTCCTTTGCCACGCATTCTCAGAAGCCTTTTTGTGAATGAGTCCAGGGGCAGGGACAGCTGCAAGCTGGTCTGCAGCTGAAGACCAGACCAGAAGGTCCAGCATCGGCGTTCCAGAAACATAGCAATAGCTATCCTTTCAGAGCTCCATAAACTCTCAGATGGAAATTAAAGAGATAAGTCAAGTCCAATGAGGTGCATATCACCTAGTGGACTTATAGTATGCCTGCACATTTTACCAAGTGGCTGAACTCCTGGAGTTCAGATTTTAAGCGTGGGTTACCCTAACATTTTAAATTACTCATATGTATCTGGGGTATCAAGTACTTTTACTAAAAATTATCCTGTTCTCTTTGCATTGCTTCCTATGTATGAAATACCTGGTGATCCTATCAGTACCCCTGCTTTCTTATTTCAAAGTGACCACACCAGGTCATGGAAGCACACCCATCTCAGCGTGGCTAGTTGGCTTCTTTGCATTCTCATTGGGAGCAGAGCCTGTGAAATGGAACTTCCGCTGATCTGGTCCCCACCCCCACCTCCCCCTTTGGTGTCACATTTGGCACCTTTCAGTGGGGGGGGGGGGGGAAGCAGATGCCTGTACAATGCATCTGCTCCCACTTCCAGGAAAAGAGCGCCGCAGAATCCGCGGCAAACTACGCCATGTCTGTCCCCTCCTCCGTCTGTTCCCACCCCTGGGTTTTTTGACACTGCTTTAGGACGTCCTACTTGTCAATAGGAAGCTGTGTCAGTCCATGAACGAAAGAGTAAATAGGAATTTTTTACTTGCCATAAAATCCTTTTCTCCGAGTTCATGAACTGACACAGCACCCACCCCTTGCATGCGGACTAAAAACCACGCATGCTTTTATTTATTTTTTTTACAAATAAATGTGTGGCGTGCATTTGTATTCAGCCTTCTTGAGTCAATACTTTGTAGAGCCACCTTTAACTGCAAGTATTTTTGGGGATGTCTCTACCAGCTTTGCACATCTAGAGCAACATTTTTGCCTATTCTGTGCAAAAAATAGGATTTTTTACTCAACGTAAAATCCTTTTCTCTGAGTTCATGGACTGACACAGCTTCCTATTGACAAGTGGGTATTATCCCATCTTTAGGAGTGACTAGGCAGAAAAAAAACTTTTAAAACATCACACCTTCTACAGCACCGCCCAGGGGGCGGACCCTCCGGGCACAATCCCTTCCTCTGCACCTCGCAGATCAGTTCGTCAAAAAGCAGTACAAACTTAAAACAAAGGGTGGGTGCTGTGTCCGTCCATGAACTCAGAAAAAAGGATTTTACGGTGAGTAGAAAATCCTATTTACTCTTTCGTTCATGGACTGACAGCTTCCTATTGACAAGTGGGACGTCCCAAAGCAGTGTCAAAAAACCGAGGGGTGGGAACAGTATTAAAACAACTTCACCCCAAGACAAAACAGAGCTCCTCAACAGAGGAGATGCAACTTTAAACAGCCGCAATACATTGCGGCCGAAAGAAGCATCCGAAGATGCACACACATCAACTTGTAAAGTTTAGTGAACGTGTGAACGGACGAGCAGGTCGCCGCCTTACACACCTGGTGAAAAAGACACTAGATGCTCAGAGCTCGGGCAGCGTCCAAAAAAAATACGTTGTCTCCTAGGATTCGACAGATGAAGACACAAGGATGGCAGTACAATGTCTTCCTTGATGGAAGGTCGAAGACCCTAGGAAGAAAAGAAGGCTGCTGACGCAGCACCACCTATCCTTGTGGAAGATCAATTAAGGAGCCTTGCATGACAAGGCTGCCGGCTCAGAAAACCGTCTTAACTGACGTAAACCAAGAGGCACCGGGAAAGGGAGGCGCCTGACCCTTCATGGCGTAAGCCTGGTCACGATCGGTCGGATCCACCTAGAGATGGTGGCAGACAAGAACGCTGGGCCCTACTTGGGACCAGCCACTGAAACAAACAGTGAGTCTGGACTCTGGAACGTAGAAGTACCAGACAAGCATTCTCTGAGTTTGGACAACGTCCAAGGAATGCAACGTCGTCTCCTTAGGATTCGACGGATGAGGACACAAGGATGGCAGTACATGTCTTCCTTGAGATGGAAGGTCGAAAAAAACATGACCTTAGGAAGAAAAGAAGGCTGCGGACGCAGCACCACCTTATCCTTGTGGAAAATCAGATAGGGAGGGTTATATGACAAGGCTGCCCGCTCAGAAACCACTCTTACTGGCATAACAGTCACCAAAAGGACCACTTTGAGCGTCAACAAGGGAATCTCCCTGATGTTCTTAAACTGTGGTTTCTGAGGCACTTAGAGGCCATGCCGTTAAAGCCATTGACTGAAAGCAGGATGGCATAAGGGACCCTGCACCAGCAGGTCCTCTCGTAGTGGTAGACGCCAAAAGGACATCCGCTACACAAGCCCCACAGAGGTAGTGGAGGGTGGCCCGAAGGGGCCGCCTGCAGAACCCACTGTACAAACGTTCTCACTAGAGAGTGAGCCACCATGGGTCATTGAAAAAAACAGCCAGGGCAGATACCTGCCCCCTAATCGTACTTAAAGTAAAATGTTTGGCACGTTCCCTGCTGAGAACAGCAGGACTCTGGAACCAAATAAGAATGCGGATGCCATCTCATTTCCTCACAAATGGAGGTCTTCCAAGTGCGATGGTAATCTTCCTAGGGGATGATTTCCGAGCACTCATATTAGAGATCACCGAGTCTGACAGGCCCCGGTCTCTTAGCACCTGGCTCAAGCCATGCCGTTAAGCCAGTGGCTGCAAAAAAAACAGGATGGCGTATGGGACCTTGCGATAGCAGGTCCTTATCGGTAGATGTCAAAAGGCGTCTGCTAAAAGACGCACTAGATCGGCGTACCAAGGACACCGAGGCCAATTCAGAGCAATTGGGACCATTGTAATCCTCTGCCTCCAGTCTGCGAAGCAGCTTCCGAGGAGGAAAGGCATAGATTAGCCGGTACCGACTTCAGCGCCATCAACGCATCTGTCGCGTTTGCCCATGGGTCTCTTGACCGGGCCACAAACCTGAATACCTCCTGATTGAGTCGAGAAGCCAGAAGATATACGACTGGCATGCTTCCCCTCTGGTAAGGGAGCCCCCTTAGGAGGTGAGCGACCTCCGATGCTGCAGCAGAGCTGTTTTTTACTCCCTGATGATTGACATACGCCACCACTGTGGTGTTTGTCCAACTGGATTCTGACTGGAAGCCCTTGTAGCCCCAGACCATGTGGAGAGGCAAAGCCAGATGGCCCGGATTTCAGGCCAATGATCTGCAATGGGATTCTTCTTGAGTCCAGTGACCCAGGTTGACTGAGCTCCTCAGACTCCTCTGCAACCAGGAAGACAGGCGTCCGCCGTGACCACCATTCAGTAAAAGGGAAGGAACAACTTCCAAAAAAGAAATGCCGGCGATGTCGGCCCCAACTAGGGAGGTCCTAATTAGATGGCTCACCCGGATTTTGATAATCCAGGGATTAAGGGCACTTGGACCCTTCAGGACAGAGTTACCTCTAACACTAGCGTGTGAAATAGTGCCTATGGTACCGCCTCGAAGGAGGCTACCATGAGGCCCATGACTCGCCTGCAAAATTGGCGTGACAACCCATCTTTGGGACGTCAACTGCCACACCGCAGCACGAAGGGTCTGCAACTTTCCCATAGGGAGAAAAAAAAAAAAAAAAACTTACGCCTCCAAGTCCAGAATCAACCCTAGACACACTAGGAGTTGGGACTGTACCAATACTGACTTCTGAGTGTTCAGCACCCCACCAGTATCGGAGGGTATGACAGGTTATAGACACGCTTACTTCTAAATTTAAGTCTGAAGTGACCCTCAGAAGATCGTCCAAGTTGCCCATGATAGCGAAGCCACGCTGTCTTAGTAGGGGCAAGCACCTTGGTGAACACCCTTGGTGCCGATGCCAGGCCAAAAGGGGAGAGCCACCATTGGTAGTGGTCTTCCCCGACCGCCAACACAGACATCTCTGATGCCTGGTGCATATGGAGACATGCAAGCATGCGTCCTTGATGATCAAGGATGCCAGGAAATCCCCTGGATGGAGGGGAGCGCAACAGAGCGAGCCAACTCCTTTCCGGACCCTTTGTACTTTCACAAAGCAGTTGAGGGTCCTGAGATCCAAGACGAGACGAACACCCTCCTTCAGCACTACGAACAGATTTGAGTAGGACCCCTGAACCTGTTCCTGTACTAAGACAGGAAGGCCCACCCTGCGTATCGGCAGTTTTTGGACCGCCCCATGTAGGGCTTCCCGACAAGTCAGCTGAAGCTGGCGGTAAAGAGGGGAAAAAAAATCTGTCCAGTAGGCAAGCAAGGTTGGGCTTGCAAACCCAGGGACGCTTCTGTCACTCAGCAGGCGCTTTATCGGCCTGGGGTCGTTTACTTGCCGCACTAGGCGGACAAAAGAACCGCTTGTGCACGTTGAAGGAGGGCCCTAACCTATGGCGTGGCTCCTTACCTTCTTTGGATTTCAGAAGCAATGTGCTCTTACCTCCTGTGGCATCTTAAAAGATGTCATCCAGAGAGGCCCCAAAAGTCTGATCTGTCGCCTTAAACAGGCAGATCCAACAGGGCCTTCTAGGAAGATTGGTCTGCAGACCAGCACCTTAGCCAGATCAGGCGGCGTAACGCTGCCGCATAAAAACGGAGGCTCAAGACAGCAAGGCAATAGTATCCATGGCTGACTCGCAGACAGACTCAAGGCCCTGTACCAACTGGTCGGCCAGAGCTACCTCGTTAGGAGGAGTCTCCCGTGTCTTTAACCCCTGGAGTAGCCTTTTTGCGTACTCAGTCAGTGGCTGAGCCATCAGAAAAACCCCAGCCAATGCTGGACGTACCGCTGAGCCCCCCACTGTGTATAGGCAGTGAGTGTCCCTGAAGAAAGGAGCCCCTTCCACTGGAATCGTGGTAACTTGTTAAGTCTGGACACAGGGGGGGTCACTATCGGGGGAGAGGTCCATTTTTTCAGGAACTCTGCTCAAGGGGTACCGAACCGCCCCAAAATGTTTGGGGCTGCAAAAAACCCTCAGTGGGTCTTCCCACTTCTTGTACAAGAGCTTATCAAGATAAGACACAAGGAAACACCTTAGCATTGCAGGCCAGTTTACGGAACCCAAAAGGGGACCGGTGTCTCTCCTGCTTTAGCAGCATTCTCCCATTTTAGTGTATCCCACATTGCCGTGATAATGTCAGTAACCAAAGCCTTTTTGCATGCAGGCCTGGACTTGGAGTCATTCTCACTGTCCGACCGGTCACGGTCTGCAGTCTCTGATGCATCAGAATCCGGGCCATGAGCCACAGCCAGGCCTGGTTCTGCATCAGAATTATCCCCAGAAGATGGTGGGGGAAGGGGGCGATTTCCACCCCCCGTGTTCCCATGCGCCGCTTCTACCTTGGCAACAAAGCCTTCAGGGGCACCAGCTGCAAACTCAGGTGTTTCAGGAGAAAAAACGTCCGCTTCAGACGCCCTGCTGACCCACAGGGACTCCAGGCAAGGTATCAATTAGGCCACCCTCCTAGCTCTACAGAGATGCAGATCTCCCAGAGGACTCACCACCCTTGGAACGGGACCCGTTATCGCTTCCGTGTGCTCCGCCTGTGATGCTATCCCACTGCTGCCTGTGTCAGTCCGATTCTCATCAGCATTCCCTGTGCGAATTTGCACCTGTGAAATGCACCCTAGAGGCCGAAGACTTAAGCAAAATGGCCACCAAGCGGCCATATTGAAAACAACGTGGGCTCTAAGGAAATGGCCACCGAGCCGACAGCCAAAAAATGGCCACGGGCCACAAAAAGATTACATAAAGGCGTAAACCACAAGAAACATGGCCGAACAGTCGATAGAGGCCAAAGCGGGCGCGAACCACAAGAAAATGCCCGCCGAGCTATACATCTTGGCACGAACCACAAGAAAATGGCCACCGGACAGTCACTAGAGGCCAACAGGCATGGACCACCCCCAAAATGGCTGCTGACAGCATGGAGGGAGAAAGGCGCAGGCGCACACACGTAAGCAAAAATAGGATTTTTTGTACTCACCGTAAAATCCTTTTCTCTGACATCCATGGACTGACACGGTGTCTCTTTACACTTTACACGTGGGTTATGTCCCTGCTTGCAGGAGAAGACCTAGGCAGAATGTGAAATGTTATACATACATTCTAAAAGCCAGAGCTGAACAGCCCCACCCAGGGGGCGGTCCCTCCGGACATAACCCTCCCACTACAGTCAGCAGACTTCAGTTCGTAACAAAAGCAGTACAAACTTAAAAGGAAGGGTGGGTGCCGTGTCAGTCCATGGATGTCAGAGAAAAGGATTTTACGGTGAGTACAAAAAATCCTATTTTCTCTTACCATCCATGGACTGACACGGTGTCTCTTTACACTTTACACGTGGGATGTCCCAAAGCAGTGTCAAGAGGGATGGGAGCAGTATAAATGGAAAAACCAAAACTTCACTCCAATAAGGCAGAGCTCCTCAACGGAGGAGTCGCAGCTTTAAACAGCGGCCTGCAGCACCCTGCGGCCGAAGGAAGCATCCAAAGATGCAGCCACATTAACCTTATAAAAAACTGAAAAGGCATGAACAGACGATCAGGTCGCCGCCTTGCACACTTGTGCAACCGACGCTTGATGTCGGGAAACCCAGGAAGCACCAATTGCCCTGGTGGAATGTGCCGTAACCGGAAAGGGAGGCGCCCGCCCTTTGAGAGCATAGGCTTGAATGACGGTTTGTCTGATTCCCCTAAAGATGATGGCAGACGAAACCGCTTGGCCCTGTTCTGGACCAGAGACAGTCACAAACAGTGAGTCGGACTTCCGAATAGAAGCAGTAGCAGACAGGTACACCCGTAAGGCTCGTACCACCTCCAATATGTGCAGCGCAAACTCTCTGGGATGCGATGGGTGAGGACACAAGGACGGGAGGGCAATGTCCTCATGTAGGTGAAAGGTCGACACCACCTTTGGCAAAAAAGGAAGGTCGCGGATGCAACACCGCCTTATCCTTATGGATGACCCAATATGGCGACTTGCAGGACAAAGCCGCCAACTCAGGCACTCGTCAAACAGAAGTGATTGCCACTAAAAAGGCCACCTTCTGAGACAAGACAAGAGGGGAATATCCCGGATATTCCCAAAAGGAGGTTCCTGGAGGACCGAGAGCACCAAATTCAGATCCCACGGTGGGAGAGGAGGCTTGACAGGAGGGAGCACATGGCGAACCCCCAACACAAGGTGCTAACCAAGAAAAATGACCCACTAGAGGTCGCTGAAAGAAGACGGCCAAGGCCGAAATCTGATCCTTGATGGTACTCAAAGCAAGCTTTTGGGTCACTCCACACTGCAGAGGACGCAGGATTCTGGGGACGGAATACGTCCGAGGACGCCAGTCCAGCGCTTCGCACATGGCGATATAAGCTTTCCAGGCACGGTGATAGATCTGCCTGGAAGAAGACTTCCGTGTCCTTAACATGGTCAAAATGACCGAGTCAGAGAGACCTCGGTCCCTCAACACCTGGCTTTTAACAGCCCTGCCGTTAAAGCCAGAGACTGTAAGCCGGATGAAACATAGGACCTTGAGACTGAAGGTCCTCCCTCATCGGCAACCGCCAGGGAACGTCCGCGACGAGACGTGCCAGATCAGCGTACCAGTGATGCTGAGGCCAATCCGGAACAATTAGGATCGCCGGAGTTTATATCAGGCGATAAGGACCCTATGGGGCCACCAACGCATCCGAGGCATCGCCCAAGGATCCCTGGATCTGGCCACAACCTCGACCCTTGCGATTGAGTCGAGAGGCCATCAGGTCCACACCCGGCGTGCCCCACCGTTGGTAAAGGAGTTGAAATATGCAAGGACCACTCTTCTTGGTCCGGTGTCTGGCGATTGGCGACTCAGATAGTCCGCCTGCCCATTGTCTATGCCCAGAATGTAAAATGGCCTACAGAGCCGGCACGTTTCTTCCGGCCCACTTCAGGATACGGACTACCTCGGAAGCCGCAGCTGAGCTCCGAGTTCCCTCTTGATGGTTTACATACGCCACCACCGTGGCGGTGTCTGACTGGCTCCTGATGGAGCGACCCCGTACTCTCTCCGACCTGAGGAGAGACACAGTCCGATGGCCCGTATTTCCAGAACAGTGATTGGTAAACGGGCTCATCCGGAGTCCAAGGCCTGAGCCGAAAAGACTCCCCAGACTCCACCCCAGCCCGTCAGGCTGGTGTCCGTCGTGAGTACCGTCCATTGGATGGGAGGGGAACGACTTTTCGGACCGAAGAGCCGAGGATCTCAACCACCATGTCAGGGGCGCCCTGACCAGTTGAATCACCTAGATCTGAAGATCCAAGGACAACGGGGATTTGTCCCAGGTGGACAAGATCTCCTTCTGCAATGCCCTGGTGTGTGATTGGGCATACGGAACGGCCGCGAAGGAGGCCACCACGAGTCTCGGGACTCTCATGCAAAAAACGGATTGACAACCATTTTTGGGATGTCAGAACCCGCACCGCAGACTGAAGTGTCAGCAACTTCTCCAGAGGTAGGATACCTTTGCCTCCAAGGAGTCCAGAATCAGAACTAGATACTCCAGACACTGAGTCGGGACCAGGACTGACTCCTGAATGTTCAGGAACCACCCGAGTCCCTGAGGGTCTAATTGACGATATTCACCTTTCCTCCAAGTCTGATCCACTTTCTGCTCTTAGCAGAAGATCGTCCAGATAGCCCACGACAGCAATACCTCGCTGTAACAGAAGGCTAGAACCGGAGCAAGCACCTTGGTGAACACCCTTGGTGCCGAGGCTAGGCCGAAAGGAAGAGCCACAATCGATAGTGGACTTCGCTGATCGCAAA